>JAWNOE010000167.1:1247500-1709662 GCA_035046095.1 Drosophila pseudotakahashii | reverse complement strand
TTTTGGCGTAAAATAATAAATAACTGTCAGATAATGAAGTGTCATACCTTTTTGAGCTCGTAATTAAATTCCCTATCGATTTGCATTTAAACATGGACATTTTAACTTGCTTACATTTTTTCGAAAAATTTGTGACCCCCCCCCTTACAAAAATCGCAAAAAATAAAAATCCTGTTTTTTGCACAAAAATATCAGTTTTTTGGCGTAAAATGAGAAATAACTGTCAGATAATGAAGTGTCATACCTTTTTGAGCTCGTAATTAAATTCCCTATCGATTTGCATTTAAACATGGACATTTTAACTTGTTTACATTTTTTCGAAAAATTTGTGACCCCCCCCCTTACAAAAATCGCAAAAAATAAAAATCCTGTTTTTTGCACAAAAATATCAGTTTTTTGGCGTAAAATGAGAAATAACTGTCAGATAATGAAGTGTCATACCTTTTTGAGCTCGTAATTAAATTCCCTATCGATTTGCATTTAAACATGGACATTTTAACTTGTTTACATTTTTTCGAAAAATTTGTGACCCCCCCCCTTACAAAAATCGCAAAAAATAAAAATCCTGTTTTTTGCACAAAAATATCAGTATTTTTGGCGTAAAATGAGAAATAACTGTCAGATAATGAAGTGTCATACATTTTTGAGCTCGTAATTAAATTCCCTATCGATTTGCATTTAAACATGGACATTTTAACTTGCTTACATTTTTTCGAAAAATTTGTGACCCCCCCCCTTACAAAAATCGCAAAAAATAAAAATCCTGTTTTTTGCACAAAAATATCAGTATTTTTGGCGTAAAATGAGAAATAACTGTCAGATAATGAAGTGTCATACCTTTTTGAGCTCGTAATTAAATTCCCTATCGATTTGCATTTAAACATGGACATTTTAACTTGTTTACATTTTTTCGAAAAATTTGTGACCCCCCCCCCTTACAAAAATCGCAAAAAATAAAAATCCTGTTTTTTGCACAAAAATATCAGTATTTTTGGCGTAAAATGAGAAATAACTGTCAGATAATGAAGTGTCATACCTTTTTGAGCTCGTAATTAAATTCCCTATCGATTTGCATTTAAACATGGACATTTTAACTTGTTTACATTTTTTCGAAAAATTTGTGACCCCCCCCCCTTACAAAAATCGCAAAAAATAAAAATCCTGTTTTTTGCACAAAAATATCAGTTTTTTGGCGTAAAATGAGAAATAACTGTCAGATAATGAAGTGTCATACCTTTTTGAGCTCGTAATTAAATTCCCTATCGATTTGCATTTAAACATGGACATTTTAACTTGTTTACATTTTTTCGAAAAATTTGTGACCCCCCCCCCTTACAAAAATCGCAAAAAATAAAAATCCTGTTTTTTGCACAAAAATATCAGTTTTTTGGCGTAAAATGAGAAATAACTGTCAGATAATGAAGTGTCATACCTTTTTGAGCTCGTAATTAAATTCCCTATCGATTTGCATTTAAACATGGACATTTTAACTTGTTTACATTTTTTCGAAAAATTTGTGACCCCCCCCCCCTTACAAAAATCGCAAAAAATAAAAATCCTGTTTTTTGCACAAAAATATCAGTATTTTTGGCGTAAAATAATAAATAACTGTCAGATAATGAAGTGTCATACCTTTTTGAGCTCGTAATTAAATTCCCTATCGATTTGCATTTAAACATGGACATTTTAACTTGCTTACATTTTTTCGAAAAATTTGTGACCCCCCCCCCTTACAAAAATCGCAAAAAATAAAAATCCTGTTTTTTGCACAAAAATATCAGTTTTTTGGCGTAAAATGAGAAATAACTGTCAGATAATGAAGTGTCATACCTTTTTGAGCTCGTAATTAAATTCCCTATCGATTTGCATTTAAACATGGACATTTTAACTTGTTTACATTTTTTCGAAAAATTTGTGACCCCCCCCTTACAAAAATCGCAAAAAATAAAAATCCTGTTTTTTGCACAAAAATATCAGTATTTTTGGCGTAAAATGAGAAATAACTGTCAGATAATGAAGTGTCATACCTTTTTGAGCTCGTAATTAAATTCCCTATCGATTTGCATTTAAACATGGACATTTTAACTTGTTTACATTTTTTCGAAAAATTTGTGACCCCCCCCCCTTACAAAAATCGCAAAAAATAAAAATCCTGTTTTTTGCACAAAAGTATCAGTTTTTTGGCGTAAAATGAGAAATAACTGTCAGATAATGAAGTGTCATACCTTTTTGAGCTCGTAATTAAATTCCCTATCGATTTGCATTTAAACATGGACATTTTAACTTGTTTACATTTTTTCGAAAAATTTGTGACCCCCCCCCTTACAAAAATCGCAAAAAATAAAAATCCTGTTTTTTGCACAAAAATATCAGTATTTTTGGCGTAAAATAAGAAATAACTGTCAGATAATGAAGTGTCATACCTTTTTGAGCTCGTAATTGAATTCCCTATCGATTTGCATTTAAACATGGACATTTTAACTTGTTTAAATTTTTTCGAAAAATTTGTGACCCCCCCCCCCCTTACAAAAATCGCAAAAAATAAAAATCCTGTTTTTTGCACAAAAATATCAGTATTTTTGGCGTAAAATGAGAAATAACTGTCAGATAATGAAGTGTCATACCTTTTTGAGCTCGTAATTAAATTCCCTATCGATTTGCATTTAAACATGGACATTTTAACTTGTTTACATTTTTTCGAAAAATTTGTGACCCCCCCCCTTACAAAAATCGCAAAAAATAAAAATCCTGTTTTTTGCACAAAAATATCAGTTTTTTGGCGTAAAATGAGAAATAACTGTCAGATAATGAAGTGTCATACCTTTTTGAGCTCGTAATTAAATTCCCTATCGATTTGCATTTAAACATGGACATTTTAACTTGTTTACATTTTTTCGAAAAATTTGTGACCCCCCCCCTTACAAAAATCGCAAAAAATAAAAATCCTGTTTTTTGCACAAAAATATCAGTTTTTTGGCGTAAAATGAGAAATAACTGTCAGATAATGAAGTGTCATACCTTTTTGAGCTCGTAATTAAATTCCCTATCGATTTGCATTTAAACATGGACATTTTAACTTGTTTACATTTTTTCGAAAAATTTGTGACCCCCCCCCCTTACAAAAATCGCAAAAAATAAAAATCCTGTTTTTTGCATAAAAATATCAGTATTTTTGGCGTAAAATGATAAATAACTGTCAGATAATGAAATGTCATACCTTTTTGAGCTCGTAATTAAATTCCCCATCGATTTCCATTTAAACATGGACATTTTAACTTGTTTACATTTTTTCGAAAAATTTGTGACCCCCCCCCTTACAAAAATCGCAAAAAATAAAAATCCTGTTTTTTGCACAAAAATATCAGTTTTTTGGCGTAAAATGAGAAATAACTGTCAGATAATGAAGTGTCATACCTTTTTGAGCTCGTAATTAAATTCCCTATCGATTTGCATTTAAACATGGACATTTTAACTTGTTTACATTTTTTCGAAAAATTTGTGACCCCCCCCCTTACAAAAATCGCAAAAAATAAAAATCCTGTTTTTTGCACAAAAATATCAGTTTTTTGGAGTAAAATGAGAAATAACTGTCAGATAATGAAGTGTCATACCTTTTTGAGCTCGTAATTAAATTCCCTATCGATTTGCATTTAAACATGGACATTTTAACTTGTTTACATTTTTTCGAAAAATTTGTGACCCCCCCCCTTACAAAAATCGCAAAAAATAAAAATCCTGTTTTTTGCACAAAAATATCAGTTTTTTGGCGTAAAATGAGAAATAACTGTCAGATAATGAAGTGTCATACCTTTTTGAGCTCGTAATTAAATTCCCTATCGATTTGCATTTAAACATGGACATTTTAACTTGTTTACATTTTTTCGAAAAATTTGTGACCCCCCCCCTTACAAAAATCGCAAAAAATAAAAATCCTGTTTTTTGCACAAAAATATCAGGATTTTTGGAGTAAAATGAGAAATAACTGTCAGATAATGAAGTGTCATACCTTTTTGAGCTCGTAATTAAATTCCCTATCGATTTGCATTTAAACATGGACATTTTAACTTGCTTACATTTTTTCGAAAAATTTGTGACCCCCCCCCTTACAAAAATCGCAAAAAATAAAAATCCTGTTTTTTGCACAAAAATATCAGTTTTTTGGCGTAAAATGAGAAATAACTGTCAGATAATGAAGTGTCATACCTTTTTGAGCTCGTAATTAAATTCCCTATCGATTTGCATTTAAACATGGACATTTTAACTTGTTTACATTTTTTCGAAAAATTTGTGACCCCCCCCCTTACAAAAATCGCAAAAAATAAAAATCCTGTTTTTTGCACAAAAATATCAGTTTTTTGGCGTAAAATGAGAAATAACTGTCAGATAATGAAGTGTCATACCTTTTTGAGCTCGTAATTAAATTCCCTATCGATTTGCATTTAAACATGGACATTTTAACTTGTTTACATTTTTTCGAAAAATTTGTGACCCCCCCCCTTACAAAAATCGCAAAAAATAAAAATCCTGTTTTTTGCACAAAAATATCAGTTTTTTGGCGTAAAATGAGAAATAACTGTCAGATAATGAAGTGTCATACCTTTTTGAGCTCGTAATTAAATTCCCTATCGATTTGCATTTAAACATGGACATTTTAACTTGTTTACATTTTTTCGAAAAATTTGTGACCCCCCCCTTACAAAAATCGCAAAAAATAAAAATCCTGTTTTTTGCACAAAAATATCAGTTTTTTGGCGTAAAATGAGAAATAACTGTCAGATAATGAAGTGTCATACCTTTTTGAGCTCGTAATTAAATTCCCTATCGATTTGCATTTAAACATGGACATTTTAACTTGTTTACATTTTTTCGAAAAATTTGTGACCCCCCCCCCCTTACAAAAATCGCAAAAAATAAAAATCCTGTTTTTTGCACAAAAATATCAGTTTTTTGGCGTAAAATGAGAAATAACTGTCAGATAATGAAGTGTCATACCTTTTTGAGCTCGTAATTAAATTCCCTATCGATTTGCATTTAAACATGGACATTTTAACTTGTTTACATTTTTTCGAAAAATTTGTGACCCCCCCCCCTTACAAAAATCGCAAAAAATAAAAATCCTGTTTTTTGCACAAAAATATCAGTTTTTTGGCGTAAAATGAGAAATAACTGTCAGATAATGAAGTGTCATACCTTTTTGAGCTCGTAATTAAATTCCCTATCGATTTGCATTTAAACATGGACATTTTAACTTGTTTACATTTTTTCGAAAAATTTGTGACCCCCCCCCTTACAAAAATCGCAAAAAATAAAAATCCTGTTTTTTGCACAAAAATATCAGTTTTTTGGCGTAAAATGAGAAATAACTGTCAGATAATGAAGTGTCATACCTTTTTGAGCTCGTAATTGAATTCCCTATCGATTTGCATTTAAACATGGACATTTTAACTTAAATGAGAAATAACTGTCAGATAATGAAGTGTCATACCTTTTTGAGCTCGTAATTAAATTCCCTATCGATTTGCATTTAAACATGGACATTTTAACTTGTTTACATTTTTTCGAAAAATTTGTGACCCCCCCCCCTTACAAAAATCGCAAAAAATAAAAATCCTGTTTTTTGCACAAAAATATCAGTTTTTTGGCGTAAAATGAGAAATAACTGTCAGATAATGAAGTGTCATACCTTTTTGAGCTCGTAATTAAATTCCCTATCGATTTGCATTTAAACATGGACATTTTAACTTGTTTACATTTTTTCGAAAAATTTGTGACCCCCCCCTTACAAAAATCGCAAAAAATAAAAATCCTGTTTTTTGCACAAAAATATCAGTTTTTTGGAGTAAAATGAGAAATAACTGTCAGATAATGAAGTGTCATACCTTTTTGAGCTCGTAATTAAATTCCCTATCGATTTGCATTTAAACATGGACATTTTAACTTGTTTACATTTTTTCGAAAAATTTGTGACCCCCCCCTTACAAAAATCGCAAAAAATAAAAATCCTGTTTTTTGCACAAAAATATCAGTTTTTTGGCGTAAAATGAGAAATAACTGTCAGATAATGAAGTGTCATACCTTTTTGAGCTCGTAATTAAATTCCCTATCGATTTGCATTTAAACATGGACATTTTAACTTGTTTACATTTTTTCGAAAAATTTGTGACCCCCCCCCCTTACAAAAATCGCAAAAAATAAAAATCCTGTTTTTTGCACAAAAATATCAGTATTTTTGGCGTAAAATAAGAAATAACTGTCAGATAATGAAGTGTCATACCTTTTTGAGCTCGTAATTGAATTCCCTATCGATTTGCATTTAAACATGGACATTTTAACTTGTTTACATTTTTTCGAAAAATTTGTGACCCCCCCCCTTACAAAAATCGCAAAAAATAAAAATCCTGTTTTTTGCACAAAAATATCAGTTTTTTGGCGTAAAATGAGAAATAACTGTCAGATAATGAAGTGTCATACCTTTTTGAGCTCGTAATTAAATTCCCTATCGATTTGCTTTTAAACATGGACATTTTAACTTGTTTACATTTTTTCGAAAAATTTGTGACCCCCCCCCTTACAAAAATCGCAAAAAATAAAAATCCAGTTTTTTGCACAAAAATATCAGTATTTTTGGCGTAAAATAATAAATAACTGTCAGATAATGAAGTGTCATACCTTTTTGAGCTCGTAATTAAATTCCCTATCGATTTGCATTTAAACATGGACATTTTAACTTGTTTACATTTTTTCGAAAAATTTGTGACCCCCCCCCTTACAAAAATCGCAAAAAATAAAAATCCTGTTTTTTGCACAAAAATATCAGTTTTTTGGAGTAAAATGAGAAATAACTGTCAGATAATGAAGTGTCATACCTTTTTGAGCTCGTAATTAAATTCCCTATCGATTTGCATTTAAACATGGACATTTTAACTTGTTTACATTTTTTCGAAAAATTTGTGACCCCCCCCTTACAAAAATCGCAAAAAATAAAAATCCTGTTTTTTGCACAAAAATATCAGTATTTTTGGCGTAAAATAAGAAATAACTGTCAGATAATGAAGTGTCATACCTTTTTGAGCTCGTAATTAAATTCCCTATCGATTTGCATTTAAACATGGACATTTTAACTTGTTTACATTTTTTCGAAAAATTTGTGACCCCCCCCCCTTACAAAAATCGCAAAAAATAAAAATCCTGTTTTTTGCACAAAAATATCAGTATTTTTGGCGTAAAATAAGAAATAACTGTCAGATAATGAAGTGTCATACCTTTTTGAGCTCGTAATTAAATTCCCTATCGATTTGCATTTAAACATGGACATTTTAACTTGTTTACATTTTTTCGAAAAATTTGTGACCCCCCCCTTACAAAAATCGCAAAAAATAAAAATCCTGTTTTTTGCACAAAAATATCAGTTTTTTGGCGTAAAATGAGAAATAACTGTCAGATAATGAAGTGTCATACCTTTTTGAGCTCGTAATTAAATTCCCTATCGATTTGCATTTAAACATGGACATTTTAACTTGTTTACATTTTTTCGAAAAATTTGTGACCCCCCCCTTACAAAAATCGCAAAAAATAAAAATCCTGTTTTTTGCACAAAAATATCAGTTTTTTGGCGTAAAATGAGAAATAACTGTCAGATAATGAAGTGTCATACCTTTTTGAGCTCGTAATTAAATTCCCTATCGATTTGCATTTAAACATGGACATTTTAACTTGTTTACATTTTTTCGAAAAATTTGTGACCCCCCCCCTTACAAAAATCGCAAAAAATAAAAATCCTGTTTTTTGCACAAAAATATCAGTATTTTTGGCGTAAAATTAGAAATAACTGTCAGATAATGAAGTGTCATACCTTTTTGAGCTCGTAATTAAATTCCCTATCGATTTGCATTTAAACATGGACATTTTAACTTGTTTACATTTTTTCGAAAAATTTGTGACCCCCCCCCCCCTTACAAAAATCGCAAAAAATAAAAATCCTGTTTTTTGCACAAAAATATCAAGATTTTTGGAGTAAAATTAGAAATAACTGTCAGATAATGAAGTGTCATACCTTTTTGAGCTCGTAATTAAATTCCCTATCGATTTGCATTTAAACATGGACATTTTAACTTGTTTACATTTTTTCGAAAAATTTGTGACCCCCCCCTTACAAAAATCGCAAAAAATAAAAATCCTGTTTTTTGCACAAAAATATCAGTTTTTTGGCGTAAAATAAGAAATAACTGTCAGATAATGAAGTGTCATACCTTTTTGAGCTCGTAATTAAATTCCCTATCGATTTGCATTTAAACATGGACATTTTAACTTGTTTACATTTTTTCGAAAAATTTGTGACCCCCCCCCTTACAAAAATCGCAAAAAATAAAAATCCTGTTTTTTGCACAAAAATATCAGTTTTTTGGCGTAAAATGAGAAATAACTGTCAGATAATGAAGTGTCATACCTTTTTGAGCTCGTAATTAAATTCCCTATCGATTTGCATTTAAACATGGACATTTTAACTTGTTTACATTTTTTCGAAAAATTTGTGACCCCCCCCTTACAAAAATCGCAAAAAATAAAAATCCTGTTTTTTGCACAAAAATATCAGTTTTTTGGCGTAAAATGAGAAATAACTGTCAGATAATGAAGTGTCATACCTTTTTGAGCTCGTAATTAAATTCCCTATCGATTTGCATTTAAACATGGACATTTTAACTTGTTTACATTTTTTCGAAAAATTTGTGACCCCCCCCTTACAAAAATCGCAAAAAATAAAAATCCTGTTTTTTGCACAAAAATATCAGTTTTTTGGCGTAAAATGAGAAATAACTGTCAGATAATGAAGTGTCATACCTTTTTGAGCTCGTAATTAAATTCCCTATCGATTTGCATTTAAACATGGACATTTTAACTTGTTTACATTTTTTCGAAAAATTTGTGACCCCCCCCCTTACAAAAATCGCAAAAAATAAAAATCCTGTTTTTTGCACAAAAATATCAGTTTTTTGGAGTAAAATAAGAAATAACTGTCAGATAATGAAGTGTCATACCTTTTTGAGCTCGTAATTAAATTCCCTATCGATTTGCATTTAAACATGGACATTTTAACTTGTTTACATTTTTTCGAAAAATTTGTGACCCCCCCCCCCCTTACAAAAATCGCAAAAAATAAAAATCCTGTTTTTTGCACAAAAATATCAGTTTTTTGGCGTAAAATGAGAAATAACTGTCAGATAATGAAGTGTCATACCTTTTTGAGCTCGTAATTAAATTCCCTATCGATTTGCATTTAAACATGGACATTTTAACTTGTTTACATTTTTTCGAAAAATTTGTGACCCCCCCCCCCTTACAAAAATCGCAAAAAATAAAAATCCTGTTTTTTGCACAAAAATATCAGTTTTTTGGCGTAAAATGAGAAATAACTGTCAGATAATGAAGTGTCATACCTTTTTGAGCTCGTAATTAAATTCCCTATCGATTTGCATTTAAACATGGACATTTTAACTTAAATGAGAAATAACTGTCAGATAATGAAGTGTCATACCTTTTTGAGCTCGTAATTAAATTCCCTATCGATTTGCATTTAAACATGGACATTTTAACTTGTTTACATTTTTTCGAAAAATTTGTGACCCCCCCCCTTACAAAAATCGCAAAAAATAAAAATCCTGTTTTTTGCACAAAAATATTTCAGTTTTTTGGCGTAAAATGAGAAATAACTGTCAGATAATGAAGTGTCATACCTTTTTGAGCTCGTAATTAAATTCCCTATCGATTTGCATTTAAACATGGACATTTTAACTTAAATGAGAAATAACTGTCAGATAATGAAGTGTCATACCTTTTTGAGCTCGTAATTAAATTCCCTATCGATTTGCATTTAAACATGGACATTTTAACTTGTTTACATTTTTTCGAAAAATTTGTGACCCCCCCCTTACAAAAATCGCAAAAAATAAAAATCCAGTTTTTTGCACAAAAATATCAGTGTTTTTGGCGTAAAATAATAAATAACTGTCAGATAATGAAGTGTCATACCTTTTTGAGCTCGTAATTAAATTCCCTATCGATTTGCATTTAAACATGGACATTTTAACTTGTTTACATTTTTTCGAAAAATTTGTGACCCCCCCCCCCCCTTACAAAAATCGCAAAAAATAAAAATCCTGTTTTTTGCACAAAAATATCAGTTTTTTGGAGTAAAATGAGAAATAACTGTCAGATAATGAAGTGTCATACCTTTTTGAGCTCGTAATTAAATTCCCTATCGATTTGCATTTAAACATGGACATTTTAACTTGTTTACATTTTTTCGAAAAATTTGTGACCCCCCCCCCCTTACAAAAATCGCAAAAAATAAAAATCCTGTTTTTTGCACAAAAATATCAGTTTTTTGGAGTAAAATGAGAAATAACTGTCAGATAATGAAGTGTCATACCTTTTTGAGCTCGTGATTAAATTCCCTATCGATTTGCATTTAAACATGGACATTTTAACGTTAAATGAGAAATAACTGTCAGATAATGAAGTGTCATACCTTTTTGAGCTCGTAATTAAATTCCCTATCGATTTGCATTTAAACATGGACATTTTAACTTGTTTACATTTTTTCGAAAAATTTGTGACCCCCCCCTTACAAAAATCGCAAAAAATAAAAATCCTGTTTTTTGCACAAAAATATCAGTTTTTTGGCGTAAAATGAGAAATAACTGTCAGATAATGAAGTGTCATACCTTTTTGAGCTCGTAATTAAATTCCCTATCGATTTGCATTTAAACATGGACATTTTAACTTAAATGAGAAATAACTGTCAGATAATGAAGTGTCATACCTTTTTGAGCTCGTAATTAAATTCCCTATCGATTTGCATTTAAACATGGACATTTTAACTTGTTTACATTTTTTCGAAAAATTTGTGACCCCCCCCCTTACAAAAATCGCAAAAAATAAAAATCCTGTTTTTTGCACAAAAATATCAGTTTTTTGGCGTAAAATGAGAAATAACTGTCAGATAATGAAGTGTCATACCTTTTTGAGCTCGTAATTAAATTCCCTATCGATTTGCATTTAAACATGGACATTTTAACTTGTTTACATTTTTTCGAAAAATTTGTGACCCCCCCCCCCCCTTACAAAAATCGCAAAAAATAAAAATCCTGTTTTTTGCACAAAAATATCAGTTTTTTGGCGTAAAATGAGAAATAACTGTCAGATAATGAAGTGTCATACCTTTTTGAGCTCGTAATTAAATTCCCTATCGATTTGCATTTAAACATGGACATTTTAACTTGTTTACATTTTTTCGAAAAATTTGTGACCCCCCCCTTACAAAAATCGCAAAAAATAAAAATCCTGTTTTTTGCACAAAAATATCAGTTTTTTTGGCGTAAAATTAGAAATAACTGTCAGATAATGAAGTGTCATACCTTTTTGAGCTCGTAATTAAATTCCCTATCGATTTGCATTTAAACATGGACATTTTAACTTGTTTACATTTTTTCGAAAAATTTGTGACCCCCCCCCTTACAAAAATCGCAAAAAATAAAAATCCTGTTTTTTGCACAAAAATATCAGTTTTTTGGCGTAAAATGAGAAATAACTGTCAGATAATGAAGTGTCATACCTTTTTGAGCTCGTAATTAAATTCCCTATCGATTTGCATTTAAACATGGACATTTTAACTTGTTTACATTTTTTCGAAAAATTTGTGACCCCCCCCCTTACAAAAATCGCAAAAAATAAAAATCCTGTTTTTTGCACAAAAATATCAGTTTTTTGGCGTAAAATGAGAAATAACTGTCAGATAATGAAGTGTCATACCTTTTTGAGCTCGTAATTAAATTCCCTATCGATTTGCATTTAAACATGGACATTTTAACTTGTTTACATTTTTTCGAAAAATTTGTGACCCCCCCCCCCCCTTACAAAAATCGCAAAAAATAAAAATCCTGTTTTTTGCACAAAAATATCAGTTTTTTGGAGTAAAATGAGAAATAACTGTCAGATAATGAAGTGTCATACCTTTTTGAGCTCGTAATTAAATTCCCTATCGATTTGCATTTAAACATGGACATTTTAACTTGTTTACATTTTTTCGAAAAATTTGTGACCCCCCCCCCCCTTACAAAAATCGCAAAAAATAAAAATCCTGTTTTTTGCACAAAAATATCAGTATTTTTGGCGTAAAATAAGAAATAACTGTCAGATAATGAAGTGTCATACCTTTTTGAGCTCGTAATTAAATTCCCTATCGATTTGCATTTAAACATGGACATTTTAACTTGTTTACATTTTTTCGAAAAATTTGTGACCCCCCCCCCCTTACAAAAATCGCAAAAAATAAAAATCCAGTTTTTTGCACAAAAGTATCAGTTTTTTGGCGTAAAATGAGAAATAACTGTCAGATAATGAAGTGTCATACCTTTTTGAGCTCGTAATTAAATTCCCTATCGATTTGCATTTAAACATGGACATTTTAACTTGTTTACATTTTTTCGAAAAATTTGTGACCCCCCCCCTTACAAAAATCGCAAAAAATAAAAATCCTGTTTTTTGCACAAAAATATCAGTTTTTTGGCGTAAAATGAGAAATAACTGTCAGATAATGAAGTGTCATACCTTTTTGAGCTCGTAATTAAATTCCCTATCGATTTGCATTTAAACATGGACATTTTAACTTGTTTACATTTTTTCGAAAAATTTGTGACCCCCCCCCCCTTACAAAAATCGCAAAAAATAAAAATCCTGTTTTTTGCACAAAAATATCAGTTTTTTGGCGTAAAATGAGAAATAACTGTCAGATAATGAAGTGTCATACCTTTTTGAGCTCGTAATTAAATTCCCTATCGATTTGCATTTAAACATGGACATTTTAACTTGTTTACATTTTTTCGAAAAATTTGTGACCCCCCCCCCCCCTTACAAAAATCGCAAAAAATAAAAATCCTGTTTTTTGCACAAAAATATCAGTATTTTTGGCGTAAAATAATAAATAACTGTCAGATAATGAAGTGTCATACCTTTTTGAGCTCGTAATTGAATTCCCTATCGATTTGCATTTAAACATGGTCATTTTAACTTGTTTACATTTTTTCGAAAAATTTGTGACCCCCCCCCTTACAAAAATCGCAAAAAATAAAAATCCTGTTTTTTGCACAAAAATATCAGTATTTTTGGCGTAAAATGAGAAATAACTGTCAGATAATGAAGTGTCATACCTTTTTGAGCTCGTAATTAAATTCCCTATCGATTTGCATTTAAACATGGACATTTTAACTTGTTTACATTTTTTCGAAAAATTTGTGACCCCCCCCCTTACAAAAATCGCAAAAAATAAAAATCCTGTTTTTTGCACAAAAATATCAGTTTTTTGGCGTAAAATGAGAAATAACTGTCAGATAATGAAGTGTCATACCTTTTTGAGCTCGTAATTAAATTCCCTATCGATTTGCATTTAAACATGGACATTTTAACTTGTTTACATTTTTTCGAAAAATTTGTGACCCCCCCCCCTTACAAAAATCGCAAAAAATAAAAATCCTGTTTTTTGCACAAAAATATCAGTTTTTTGGCGTAAAATGAGAAATAACTGTCAGATAATGAAGTGTCATACCTTTTTGAGCTCGTAATTAAATTCCCTATCGATTTGCATTTAAACATGGACATTTTAACTTGTTTACATTTTTTCGAAAAATTTGTGACCCCCCCCTTACAAAAATCGCAAAAAATAAAAATCCTGTTTTTTGCACAAAAATATCAGTTTTTTGGAGTAAAATGAGAAATAACTGTCAGATAATGAAGTGTCATACCTTTTTGAGCTCGTAATTAAATTCCCTATCGATTTGCATTTAAACATGGACATTTTAACTTGTTTACATTTTTTCGAAAAATTTGTGACCCCCCCCTTACAAAAATCGCAAAAAATAAAAATCCTGTTTTTTGCACAAAAATATCAGTATTTTTGGCGTAAAATGAGAAATAACTGTCAGATAATGAAGTGTCATACCTTTTTGAGCTCGTAATTGAATTCCCTATCGATTTGCATTTAAACATGGACATTTTAACTTGTTTACATTTTTTCGAAAAATTTGTGACCCCCCCCTTACAAAAATCGCAAAAAATAAAAATCCTGTTTTTTGCACAAAAATATCAGTTTTTTGGCGTAAAATGAGAAATAACTGTCAGATAATGAAGTGTCATACCTTTTTGAGCTCGTAATTAAATTCCCTATCGATTTGCATTTAAACATGGACATTTTAACTTGTTTACATTTTTTCGAAAAATTTGTGACCCCCCCCTTACAAAAATCGCAAAAAATAAAAATCCTGTTTTTTGCACAAAAATATCAGTTTTTTGGCGTAAAATGAGAAATAACTGTCAGATAATGAAGTGTCATACCTTTTTGAGCTCGTAATTAAATTCCCTATCGATTTGCATTTAAACATGGACATTTTAACTTGTTTACATTTTTTCGAAAAATTTGTGACCCCCCCCTTACAAAAATCGCAAAAAATAAAAATCCTGTTTTTTGCACAAAAATATCAGTATTTTTGGCGTAAAATAAGAAATAACTGTCAGATAATGAAGTGTCATACCTTTTTGAGCTCGTAATTAAATTCCCTATCGATTTGCATTTAAACATGGACATTTTAACTTGTTTACATTTTTTCGAAAAATTTGTGACCCCCCCCTTACAAAAATCGCAAAAAATAAAAATCCTGTTTTTTGCACAAAAATATCAGTTTTTTGGCGTAAAATGAGAAATAACTGTCAGATAATGAAGTGTCATACCTTTTTGAGCTCGTAATTAAATTCCCTATCGATTTGCATTTAAACATGGACATTTTAACTTGTTTACATTTTTTCGAAAAATTTGTGACCCCCCCCCTTACAAAAATCGCAAAAAATAAAAATCCTGTTTTTTGCACAAAAATATCAGTATTTTTGGCGTAAAATAATAAATAACTGTCAGATAATGAAGTGTCATACCTTTTTGAGCTCGTAATTGAATTCCCTATCGATTTGCATTTAAACATGGACATTTTAACTTGTTTACATTTTTTCGAAAAATTTGTGACCCCCCCCTTACAAAAATCGCAAAAAATAAAAATCCTGTTTTTTGCACAAAAATATCAGTTTTTTGGCGTAAAATAAGAAATAACTGTCAGATAATGAAGTGTCATACCTTTTTGAGCTCGTAATTAAATTCCCTATCGATTTGCATTTAAACATGGACATTTTAACTTGTTTACATTTTTTCGAAAAATTTGTGACCCCCCCCTTACAAAAATCGCAAAAAATAAAAATCCTGTTTTTTGCACAAAAATATCAGTTTTTTGGCGTAAAATGAGAAATAACTGTCAGATAATGAAGTGTCATACCTTTTTGAGCTCGTAATTAAATTCCCTATCGATTTGCATTTAAACATGGACATTTTAACTTGTTTACATTTTTTCGAAAAATTTGTGACCCCCCCCCCCTTACAAAAATCGCAAAAAATAAAAATCCTGTTTTTTGCACAAAAATATCAGTATTTTTGGCGTAAAATGATAAATAACTGTCAGATAATGAAGTGTCATACCTTTTTGAGCTCGTAATTGAATTCCCTATCGATTTGCATTTAAACATGGACATTTTAACTTGTTTACATTTTTTCGAAAAATTTGTGACCCCCCCCTTACAAAAATCGCAAAAAATAAAAATCCTGTTTTTTGCACAAAAATATCAGTTTTTTGGCGTAAAATGAGAAATAACTGTCAGATAATGAAGTGTCATACCTTTTTGAGCTCGTAATTAAATTCCCTATCGATTTGCATTTAAACATGGACATTTTAACTTGTTTACATTTTTTCGAAAAATTTGTGACCCCCCCCCCTTACAAAAATCGCAAAAAATAAAAATCCTGTTTTTTGCACAAAAATATCAGTATTTTTGGCGTAAAATAAGAAATAACTGTCAGATAATGAAGTGTCATACCTTTTTGAGCTCGTAATTAAATTCCCTATCGATTTGCATTTAAACATGGACATTTTAACTTGTTTACATTTTTTCGAAAAATTTGTGACCCCCCCCCCTTACAAAAATCGCAAAAAATAAAAATCCTGTTTTTTGCACAAAAATATCAGTTTTTTGGCGTAAAATGAGAAATAACTGTCAGATAATGAAGTGTCATACCTTTTTGAGCTCGTAATTAAATTCCCTATCGATTTGCATTTAAACATGGACATTTTAACTTGTTTACATTTTTTCGAAAAATTTGTGACCCCCCCCCCTTACAAAAATCGCAAAAAATAAAAATCCTGTTTTTTGCACAAAAATATCAGTTTTTTGGCGTAAAATGAGAAATAACTGTCAGATAATGAAGTGTCATACCTTTTTGAGCTCGTAATTAAATTCCCTATCGATTTGCATTTAAACATGGACATTTTAACTTGTTTACATTTTTTCGAAAAATTTGTGACCCCCCCCTTACAAAAATCGCAAAAAATAAAAATCCTGTTTTTTGCACAAAAATATCAGTTTTTTGGCGTAAAATGAGAAATAACTGTCAGATAATGAAGTGTCATACCTTTTTGAGCTCGTAATTAAATTCCCTATCGATTTGCATTTAAACATGGACATTTTAACTTGTTTACATTTTTTCGAAAAATTTGTGACCCCCCCCCCTTACAAAAATCGCAAAAAATAAAAATCCTGTTTTTTGCACAAAAATATCAGTATTTTTGGCGTAAAATAATAAATAACTGTCAGATAATGAAGTGTCATACCTTTTTGAGCTCGTAATTAAATTCCCTATCGATTTGCATTTAAACATGGACATTTTAACTTGTTTACATTTTTTCGAAAAATTTGTGACCCCCCCCCCCTTACAAAAATCGCAAAAAATAAAAATCCTGTTTTTTGCACAAAAATATCAGTTTTTTGGCGTAAAATGAGAAATAACTGTCAGATAATGAAGTGTCATACCTTTTTGAGCTCGTAATTAAATTCCCTATCGATTTGCATTTAAACATGGACATTTTAACTTGTTTACATTTTTTCGAAAAATTTGTGACCCCCCCCCCCTTACAAAAATCGCAAAAAATAAAAATCCTGTTTTTTGCACAAAAATATCAGTTTTTTGGCGTAAAATGAGAAATAACTGTCAGATAATGAAGTGTCATACCTTTTTGAGCTCGTAATTAAATTCCCTATCGATTTGCATTTAAACATGGACATTTTAACTTGTTTACATTTTTTCGAAAAATTTGTGACCCCCCCCTTACAAAAATCGCAAAAAATAAAAATCCTGTTTTTTGCACAAAAATATCAGTTTTTTGGCGTAAAATGAGAAATAACTGTCAGATAATGAAGTGTCATACCTTTTTGAGCTCGTAATTAAATTCCCTATCGATTTGCATTTAAACATGGACATTTTAACTTGTTTACATTTTTTCGAAAAATTTGTGACCCCCCCCCCTTACAAAAATCGCAAAAAATAAAAATCCTGTTTTTTGCACAAAAATATCAGTTTTTTGGCGTAAAATGAGAAATAACTGTCAGATAATGAAGTGTCATACCTTTTTGAGCTCGTAATTAAATTCCCTATCGATTTGCATTTAAACATGGACATTTTAACTTGTTTACATTTTTTCGAAAAATTTGTGACCCCCCCCTTACAAAAATCGCAAAAAATAAAAATCCTGTTTTTTGCACAAAAATATCAGTTTTTTGGCGTAAAATGAGAAATAACTGTCAGATAATGAAGTGTCATACCTTTTTGAGCTCGTAATTAAATTCCCTATCGATTTGCATTTAAACATGGACATTTTAACTTGTTTACATTTTTTCGAAAAATTTGTGACCCCCCCCCCCCCTTACAAAAATCGCAAAAAATAAAAATCCTGTTTTTTGCACAAAAATATCAGTTTTTTGGCGTAAAATGAGAAATAACTGTCAGATAATGAAGTGTCATACCTTTTTGAGCTCGTAATTGAATTCCCTATCGATTTGCATTTAAACATGGACATTTTAACTTGTTTACATTTTTTCGAAAAATTTGTGACCCCCCCCCCCTTACAAAAATCGCAAAAAATAAAAATCCTGTTTTTTGCACAAAAATATCAGTTTTTTGGCGTAAAATGAGAAATAACTGTCAGATAATGAAGTGTCATACCTTTTTGAGCTCGTAATTAAATTCCCTATCGATTTGCATTTAAACATGGACATTTTAACTTGTTTACATTTTTTCGAAAAATTTGTGACCCCCCCCCTTACAAAAATCGCAAAAAATAAAAATCCAGTTTTTTGCACAAAAATATCAGTATTTTTGGCGTAAAATAAGAAATAACTGTCAGATAATGAAGTGTCATACCTTTTTGAGCTCGTAATTGAATTCCCTATCGATTTGCATTTAAACATGGACATTTTAACTTGTTTACATTTTTTCGAAAAATTTGTGACCCCCCCCCCTTACAAAAATCGCAAAAAATAAAAATCCTGTTTTTTGCACAAAAGTATCAGTTTTTTGGCGTAAAATGAGAAATAACTGTCAGATAATGAAGTGTCATACCTTTTTGAGCTCGTAATTAAATTCCCTATCGATTTGCATTTAAACATGGACATTTTAACTTGTTTACATTTTTTCGAAAAATTTGTGACCCCCCCCCTTACAAAAATCGCAAAAAATAAAAATCCTGTTTTTTGCACAAAAATATCAGTTTTTTGGCGTAAAATGAGAAATAACTGTCAGATAATGAAGTGTCATACCTTTTTGAGCTCGTAATTAAATTCCCTATCGATTTGCATTTAAACATGGACATTTTAACTTGTTTACATTTTTTCGAAAAATTTGTGACCCCCCCCCTTACAAAAATCGCAAAAAATAAAAATCCTGTTTTTTGCACAAAAATATCAGTTTTTTGGCGTAAAATGAGAAATAACTGTCAGATAATGAAGTGTCATACCTTTTTGAGCTCGTAATTAAATTCCCTATCGATTTGCATTTAAACATGGACATTTTAACTTGTTTACATTTTTTCGAAAAATTTGTGACCCCCCCCCTTACAAAAATCGCAAAAAATAAAAATCCTGTTTTTTGCACAAAAATATCAGTTTTTTGGCGTAAAATGAGAAATAACTGTCAGATAATGAAGTGTCATACCTTTTTGAGCTCGTAATTAAATTCCCTATCGATTTGCATTTAAACATGGACATTTTAACTTGTTTACATTTTTTCGAAAAATTTGTGACCCCCCCCCTTACAAAAATCGCAAAAAATAAAAATCCTGTTTTTTGCACAAAAATATCAGTTTTTTGGCGTAAAATGAGAAATAACTGTCAGATAATGAAGTGTCATACCTTTTTGAGCTCGTAATTAAATTCCCTATCGATTTGCATTTAAACATGGACATTTTAACTTGTTTACATTTTTTCGAAAAATTTGTGACCCCCCCCTTACAAAAATCGCAAAAAATAAAAATCCTGTTTTTTGCACAAAAATATCAGTTTTTTGGCGTAAAATGAGAAATAACTGTCAGATAATGAAGTGTCATACCTTTTTGAGCTCGTAATTAAATTCCCTATCGATTTGCATTTAAACATGGACATTTTAACTTGTTTACATTTTTTCGAAAAATTTGTGACCCCCCCCCTTACAAAAATCGCAAAAAATAAAAATCCTGTTTTTTGCACAAAAATATCAGTTTTTTGGCGTAAAATGAGAAATAACTGTCAGATAATGAAGTGTCATACCTTTTTGAGCTCGTAATTAAATTCCCTATCGATTTGCATTTAAACATGGACATTTTAACTTGTTTACATTTTTTCGAAAAATTTGTGACCCCCCCCCCCTTACAAAAATCGCAAAAAATAAAAATCCTGTTTTTTGCACAAAAATATCAGTTTTTTGGCGTAAAATGAGAAATAACTGTCAGATAATGAAGTGTCATACCTTTTTGAGCTCGTAATTAAATTCCCTATCGATTTGCATTTAAACATGGACATTTTAACTTGTTTACATTTTTTCGAAAAATTTGTGACCCCCCCCCCTTACAAAAATCGCAAAAAATAAAAATCCTGTTTTTTGCACAAAAATATCAGTTTTTTGGCGTAAAATGAGAAATAACTGTCAGATAATGAAGTGTCATACCTTTTTGAGCTCGTAATTAAATTCCCTATCGATTTGCATTTAAACATGGACATTTTAACTTGTTTACATTTTTTCGAAAAATTTGTGACCCCCCCCCCCTTACAAAAATCGCAAAAAATAAAAATCCTGTTTTTTGCACAAAAATATCAGTATTTTTGGCGTAAAATGAGAAATAACTGTCAGATAATGAAGTGTCATACCTTTTTGAGCTCGTAATTAAATTCCCTATCGATTTGCATTTAAACATGGACATTTTAACTTGTTTACATTTTTTCGAAAAATTTGTGACCCCCCCCCTTACAAAAATCGCAAAAAATAAAAATCCATGTTTTTTGCACAAAAATATCAGTATTTTTGGCGTAAAATGAGAAATAACTGTCAGATAATGAAGTGTCATACCTTTTTGAGCTCGTAATTAAATTCCCTATCGATTTGCATTTAAACATGGACATTTTAACTTGTTTACATTTTTTCGAAAAATTTGTGACCCCCCCCCCTTACAAAAATCGCAAAAAATAAAAATCCTGTTTTTTGCACAAAAATATCAGTATTTTTGGCGTAAAATGAGAAATAACTGTCAGATAATGAAGTGTCATACCTTTTTGAGCTCGTAATTAAATTCCCTATCGATTTGCATTTAAACATGGACATTTTAACTTGTTTACATTTTTTCGAAAAATTTGTGACCCCCCCCCCCTTACAAAAATCGCAAAAAATAAAAATCCTGTTTTTTGCACAAAAATATCAGTTTTTTGGCGTAAAATGAGAAATAACTGTCAGATAATGAAGTGTCATACCTTTTTGAGCTCGTAATTAAATTCCCTATCGATTTGCATTTAAACATGGACATTTTAACTTGTTTACATTTTTTCGAAAAATTTGTGACCCCCCCCCCCCTTACAAAAATCGCAAAAAATAAAAATCCTGTTTTTTGCACAAAAATATCAGTTTTTTGGCGTAAAATGAGAAATAACTGTCAGATAATGAAGTGTCATACCTTTTTGAGCTCGTAATTAAATTCCCTATCGATTTGCATTTAAACATGGACATTTTAACTTGTTTACATTTTTTCGAAAAATTTGTGACCCCCCCCCTTACAAAAATCGCAAAAAATAAAAATCCTGTTTTTTGCACAAAAATATCAGTTTTTTGGCGTAAAATGAGAAATAACTGTCAGATAATGAAGTGTCATACCTTTTTGAGCTCGTAATTAAATTCCCTATCGATTTGCATTTAAACATGGACATTTTAACTTGTTTACATTTTTTCGAAAAATTTGTGACCCCCCCTTACAAAAATCGCAAAAAATAAAAATCCTGTTTTTTGCACAAAAATATCAGTTTTTTGGCGTAAAATGAGAAATAACTGTCAGATAATGAAGTGTCATACCTTTTTGAGCTCGTAATTAAATTCCCTATCGATTTGCATTTAAACATGGACATTTTAACTTGTTTACATTTTTTCGAAAAATTTGTGACCCCCCCCCCCTTACAAAAATCGCAAAAAATAAAAATCCTGTTTTTTGCACAAAAATATCAGTATTTTTGGCGTAAAATAATAAATAACTGTCAGATAATGAAGTGTCATACCTTTTTGAGCTCGTAATTAAATTCCCTATCGATTTGCATTTAAACATGGACATTTTAACTTGTTTACATTTTTTCGAAAAATTTGTGACCCCCCCCCTTACAAAAATCGCAAAAAATAAAAATCCTGTTTTTTGCACAAAAATATCAGTATTTTTGGCGTAAAATGAGAAATAACTGTCAGATAATGAAGTGTCATACCTTTTTGAGCTCGTAATTGAATTCCCTATCGATTTGCATTTAAACATGGACATTTTAACTTGTTTACATTTTTTCGAAAAATTTGTGACCCCCCCCTTACAAAAATCGCAAAAAATAAAAATCCTGTTTTTTGCACAAAAATATCAGTATTTTTGGCGTAAAATAATAAATAACTGTCAGATAATGAAGTGTCATACCTTTTTGAGCTCGTAATTGAATTCCCTATCGATTTGCATTTAAACATGGACATTTTAACTTGTTTACATTTTTTCGAAAAATTTGTGACCCCCCCCTTACAAAAATCGCAAAAAATAAAAATCCTGTTTTTTGCACAAAAATATCAGTTTTTTGGCGTAAAATGAGAAATAACTGTCAGATAATGAAGTGTCATACCTTTTTGAGCTCGTAATTAAATTCCCTATCGATTTGCATTTAAACATGGACATTTTAACTTGTTTACATTTTTTCGAAAAATTTGTGACCCCCCCCCCTTACAAAAATCGCAAAAAATAAAAATCCTGTTTTTTGCACAAAAATATCAGTATTTTTGGCGTAAAATAATAAATAACTGTCAGATAATGAAGTGTCATACCTTTTTGAGCTCGTAATTGAATTCCCTATCGATTTGCATTTAAACATGGACATTTTAACTTGTTTACATTTTTTCGAAAAATTTGTGACCCCCCCCCCTTACAAAAATCGCAAAAAATAAAAATCCTGTTTTTTGCACAAAAATATCAGTATTTTTGGCGTAAAATAATAAATAACTGTCAGATAATGAAGTGTCATACCTTTTTGAGCTCGTAATTAAATTCCCTATCGATTTGCATTTAAACATGGACATTTTAACTTGTTTACATTTTTTCGAAAAATTTGTGACCCCCCCCTTACAAAAATCGCAAAAAATAAAAATCCTGTTTTTTGCACAAAAATATCAGTTTTTTGGCGTAAAATGAGAAATAACTGTCAGATAATGAAGTGTCATACCTTTTTGAGCTCGTAATTAAATTCCCTATCGATTTGCATTTAAACATGGACATTTTAACTTGTTTACATTTTTTCGAAAAATTTGTGACCCCCCCCTTACAAAAATCGCAAAAAATAAAAATCCTGTTTTTTGCACAAAAATATCAGTTTTTTGGCGTAAAATGAGAAATAACTGTCAGATAATGAAGTGTCATACCTTTTTGAGCTCGTAATTAAATTCCCTATCGATTTGCATTTAAACATGGACATTTTAACTTGTTTACATTTTTTCGAAAAATTTGTGACCCCCCCCTTACAAAAATCGCAAAAAATAAAAATCCTGTTTTTTGCACAAAAATATCAGTTTTTTGGCGTAAAATAATAAATAACTGTCAGATAATGAAGTGTCATACCTTTTTGAGCTCGTAATTGAATTCCCTATCGATTTGCATTTAAACATGGACATTTTAACTTGTTTACATTTTTTCGAAAAATTTGTGACCCCCCCCTTACAAAAATCGCAAAAAATAAAAATCCTGTTTTTTGCACAAAAATATCAGTTTTTTGGCGTAAAATGAGAAATAACTGTCAGATAATGAAGTGTCATACCTTTTTGAGCTCGTAATTAAATTCCCTATCGATTTGCTTTTAAACATGGACATTTTAACTTGTTTACATTTTTTCGAAAAATTTGTGACCCCCCCCCCTTACAAAAATCGCAAAAAATAAAAATCCTGTTTTTTGCACAAAAATATCAGTTTTTTGGCGTAAAATAATAAATAACTGTCAGATAATGAAGTGTCATACCTTTTTGAGCTCGTAATTGAATTCCCTATCGATTTGCATTTAAACATGGACATTTTAACTTGTTTACATTTTTTCGAAAAATTTGTGACCCCCCCCCCTTACAAAAATCGCAAAAAATAAAAATCCTGTTTTTTGCACAAAAATATCAGTTTTTTGGCGTAAAATAATAAATAACTGTCAGATAATGAAGTGTCATACCTTTTTGAGCTCGTAATTGAATTCCCTATCGATTTGCATTTAAACATGGACATTTTAACTTGTTTACATTTTTTCGAAAAATTTGTGACCCCCCCCTTACAAAAATCGCAAAAAATAAAAATCCTGTTTTTTGCACAAAAATATCAGTTTTTTGGCGTAAAATAATAAATAACTGTCAGATAATGAAGTGTCATACCTTTTTGAGCTCGTAATTGAATTCCCTATCGATTTGCATTTAAACATGGACATTTTAACTTGTTTACATTTTTTCGAAAAATTTGTGACCCCCCCCTTACAAAAATCGCAAAAAATAAAAATCCTGTTTTTTGCACAAAAATATCAGTTTTTTGGCGTAAAATGAGAAATAACTGTCAGATAATGAAGTGTCATACCTTTTTGAGCTCGTAATTAAATTCCCTATCGATTTGCATTTAAACATGGACATTTTAACTTGTTTACATTTTTTCGAAAAATTTGTGACCCCCCCCCTTACAAAAATCGCAAAAAATAAAAATCCTGTTTTTTGCACAAAAATATCAGTTTTTTGGCGTAAAATGAGAAATAACTGTCAGATAATGAAGTGTCATACCTTTTTGAGCTCGTAATTAAATTCCCTATCGATTTGCATTTAAACATGGACATTTTAACTTGTTTACATTTTTTCGAAAAATTTGTGACCCCCCCCCCTTACAAAAATCGCAAAAAATAAAAATCCTGTTTTTTGCACAAAAATATCAGTATTTTTGGCGTAAAATGAGAAATAACTGTCAGATAATGAAGTGTCATACCTTTTTGAGCTCGTAATTAAATTCCCTATCGATTTGCATTTAAACATGGACATTTTAACTTGTTTACATTTTTTCGAAAAATTTGTGACCCCCCCCCCCTTACAAAAATCGCAAAAAATAAAAATCCTGTTTTTTGCACAAAAATATCAGTTTTTTGGCGTAAAATGAGAAATAACTGTCAGATAATGAAGTGTCATACCTTTTTGAGCTCGTAATTGAATTCCCTATCGATTTGCATTTAAACATGGACATTTTAACTTAAATGAGAAATAACTGTCAGATAATGAAGTGTCATACCTTTTTGAGCTCGTAATTAAATTCCCTATCGATTTGCATTTAAACATGGACATTTTAACTTGTTTACATTTTTTCGAAAAATTTGTGACCCCCCCCCCTTACAAAAATCGCAAAAAATAAAAATCCTGTTTTTTGCACAAAAATATCAGTTTTTTGGCGTAAAATGAGAAATAACTGTCAGATAATGAAGTGTCATACCTTTTTGAGCTCGTAATTAAATTCCCTATCGATTTGCATTTAAACATGGACATTTTAACTTGTTTACATTTTTTCGAAAAATTTGTGACCCCCCCCCTTACAAAAATCGCAAAAAATAAAAATCCTGTTTTTTGCACAAAAATATCAGTTTTTTGGCGTAAAATGAGAAATAACTGTCAGATAATGAAGTGTCATACCTTTTTGAGCTCGTAATTAAATTCCCTATCGATTTGCATTTAAACATGGACATTTTAACTTGTTTACATTTTTTCGAAAAATTTGTGACCCCCCCCCCCTTACAAAAATCGCAAAAAATAAAAATCCTGTTTTTTGCACAAAAATATCAGTTTTTTGGCGTAAAATGAGAAATAACTGTCAGATAATGAAGTGTCATACCTTTTTGAGCTCGTAATTAAATTCCCTATCGATTTGCATTTAAACATGGACATTTTAACTTGTTTACATTTTTTCGAAAAATTTGTGACCCCCCCCCCCCTTACAAAAATCGCAAAAAATAAAAATCCTGTTTTTTGCACAAAAATATCAGTTTTTTGGCGTAAAATGAGAAATAACTGTCAGATAATGAAGTGTCATACCTTTTTGAGCTCGTAATTAAATTCCCTATCGATTTGCATTTAAACATGGACATTTTAACTTGTTTACATTTTTTCGAAAAATTTGTGACCCCCCCCCCCCTTACAAAAATCGCAAAAAATAAAAATCCTGTTTTTTGCACAAAAATATCAGTTTTTTGGCGTAAAATGAGAAATAACTGTCAGATAATGAAGTGTCATACCTTTTTGAGCTCGTAATTGAATTCCCTATCGATTTGCATTTAAACATGGACATTTTAACTTAAATGAGAAATAACTGTCAGATAATGAAGTGTCATACCTTTTTGAGCTCGTAATTAAATTCCCTATCGATTTGCATTTAAACATGGACATTTTAACTTGTTTACATTTTTTCGAAAAATTTGTGACCCCCCACCCTTACAAAAATCGCAAAAAATAAAAATCCTGTTTTTTGCACAAAAATATCAGTTTTTTGGCGTAAAATGAGAAATAACTGTCAGATAATGAAGTGTCATACCTTTTTGAGCTCGTAATTAAATTCCCTATCGATTTGCATTTAAACATGGACATTTTAACTTGTTTACATTTTTTCGAAAAATTTGTGACCCCCCCCCCCCCTTACAAAAATCGCAAAAAATAAAAATCCTGTTTTTTGCACAAAAATATCAGTTTTTTGGCGTAAAATGAGAAATAACTGTCAGATAATGAAGTGTCATACCTTTTTGAGCTCGTAATTGAATTCCCTATCGATTTGCATTTAAACATGGACATTTTAACTTAAATGAGAAATAACTGTCAGATAATGAAGTGTCATACCTTTTTGAGCTCGTAATTAAATTCCCTATCGATTTGCATTTAAACATGGACATTTTAACTTGTTTACATTTTTTCGAAAAATTTGTGACCCCCCCCCCTTACAAAAATCGCAAAAAATAAAAATCCTGTTTTTTGCACAAAAATATCAGTTTTTTGGCGTAAAATGAGAAATAACTGTCAGATAATGAAGTGTCATACCTTTTTGAGCTCGTAATTAAATTCCCTATCGATTTGCATTTAAACATGGACATTTTAACTTGTTTACATTTTTTCGAAAAATTTGTGACCCCCCCCTTACAAAAATCGCAAAAAATAAAAATCCTGTTTTTTGCACAAAAATATCAGTTTTTTGGCGTAAAATGAGAAATAACTGTCAGATAATGAAGTGTCATACCTTTTTGAGCTCGTAATTAAATTCCCTATCGATTTGCATTTAAACATGGACATTTTAACTTGTTTACATTTTTTCGAAAAATTTGTGACCCCCCCCCTTACAAAAATCGCAAAAAATAAAAATCCTGTTTTTTGCACAAAAATATCAGTTTTTTGGCGTAAAATGAGAAATAACTGTCAGATAATGAAGTGTCATACCTTTTTGAGCTCGTAATTAAATTCCCTATCGATTTGCATTTAAACATGGACATTTTAACTTGTTTACATTTTTTCGAAAAATTTGTGACCCCCCCCTTACAAAAATCGCAAAAAATAAAAATCCTGTTTTTTGCACAAAAATATCAGTTTTTTGGCGTAAAATGAGAAATAACTGTCAGATAATGAAGTGTCATACCTTTTTGAGCTCGTAATTAAATTCCCTATCGATTTGCATTTAAACATGGACATTTTAACTTGTTTACATTTTTTCGAAAAATTTGTGACCCCCCCCCCTTACAAAAATCGCAAAAAATAAAAATCCTGTTTTTTGCACAAAAATATCAGTTTTTTGGCGTAAAATGAGAAATAACTGTCAGATAATGAAGTGTCATACCTTTTTGAGCTCGTAATTAAATTCCCTATCGATTTGCATTTAAACATGGACATTTTAACTTGTTTACATTTTTTCGAAAAATTTGTGACCCCCCCCCTTACAAAAATCGCAAAAAATAAAAATCCTGTTTTTTGCACAAAAATATCAGTTTTTTGGCGTAAAATGAGAAATAACTGTCAGATAATGAAGTGTCATACCTTTTTGAGCTCGTAATTGAATTCCCTATCGATTTGCATTTAAACATGGACATTTTAACTTGTTTACATTTTTTCGAAAAATTTGTGACCCCCCCCCTTACAAAAATCGCAAAAAATAAAAATCCTGTTTTTTGCACAAAAATATCAGTTTTTTGGCGTAAAATGAGAAATAACTGTCAGATAATGAAGTGTCATACCTTTTTGAGCTCGTAATTAAATTCCCTATCGATTTGCATTTAAACATGGACATTTTAACTTGTTTACATTTTTTCGAAAAATTTGTGACCCCCCCCCCCCCCCTTACAAAAATCGCAAAAAATAAAAATCCTGTTTTTTGCACAAAAATATCAGTTTTTTGGCGTAAAATGAGAAATAACTGTCAGATAATGAAGTGTCATACCTTTTTGAGCTCGTAATTAAATTCCCTATCGATTTGCATTTAAACATGGACATTTTAACTTGTTTACATTTTTTCGAAAAATTTGTGACCCCCCCCCCCTTACAAAAATCGCAAAAAATAAAAATCCTGTTTTTTGCACAAAAATATCAGTATTTTTGGCGTAAAATAATAAATAACTGTCAGATAATGAAGTGTCATACCTTTTTGAGCTCGTAATTGAATTCCCTATCGATTTGCATTTAAACATGGACATTTTAACTTGTTTACATTTTTTCGAAAAATTTGTGACCCCCCCCCCCCCCCTTACAAAAATCGCAAAAAATAAAAATCCTGTTTTTTGCACAAAAATATCAGTTTTTTGGCGTAAAATGAGAAATAACTGTCAGATAATGAAGTGTCATACCTTTTTGAGCTCGTAATTAAATTCCCTATCGATTTGCATTTAAACATGGACATTTTAACTTGTTTACATTTTTTCGAAAAATTTGTGACCCCCCCCCTTACAAAAATCGCAAAAAATAAAAATCCTGTTTTTTGCACAAAAATATCAGTTTTTTGGCGTAAAATGAGAAATAACTGTCAGATAATGAAGTGTCATACCTTTTTGAGCTCGTAATTGAATTCCCTATCGATTTGCATTTAAACATGGACATTTTAACTTGTTTACATTTTTTCGAAAAATTTGTGACCCCCCCCCCCTTACAAAAATCGCAAAAAATAAAAATCCTGTTTTTTGCACAAAAATATCAGTTTTTTGGCGTAAAATGAGAAATAACTGTCAGATAATGAAGTGTCATACCTTTTTGAGCTCGTAATTAAATTCCCTATCGATTTGCATTTAAACATGGACATTTTAACTTGTTTACATTTTTTCGAAAAATTTGTGACCCCCCCCCTTACAAAAATCGCAAAAAATAAAAATCCTGTTTTTTGCACAAAAATATCAGTTTTTTGGCGTAAAATGAGAAATAACTGTCAGATAATGAAGTGTCATACCTTTTTGAGCTCGTAATTAAATTCCCTATCGATTTGCATTTAAACATGGACATTTTAACTTGTTTACATTTTTTCGAAAAATTTGTGACCCCCCCCTTACAAAAATCGCAAAAAATAAAAATCCTGTTTTTTGCACAAAAGTATCAGTTTTTTGGCGTAAAATGAGAAATAACTGTCAGATAATGAAGTGTCATACCTTTTTGAGCTCGTAATTAAATTCCCTATCGATTTGCATTTAAACATGGACATTTTAACTTGTTTACATTTTTTCGAAAAATTTGTGACCCCCCCCCCCTTACAAAAATCGCAAAAAATAAAAATCCTGTTTTTTGCACAAAAATATCAGTATTTTTGGCGTAAAATAATAAATAACTGTCAGATAATGAAGTGTCATACCTTTTTGAGCTCGTAATTGAATTCCCTATCGATTTGCATTTAAACATGGACATTTTAACTTGTTTACATTTTTTCGAAAAATTTGTGACCCCCCCCCTTACAAAAATCGCAAAAAATAAAAATCCTGTTTTTTGCACAAAAATATCAGTATTTTTGGCGTAAAATAATAAATAACTGTCAGATAATGAAGTGTCATACCTTTTTGAGCTCGTAATTGAATTCCCTATCGATTTGCATTTAAACATGGACATTTTAACTTGCTTACATTTTTTCGAAAAATTTGTGACCCCCCCCTTACAAAAATCGCAAAAAATAAAAATCCTGTTTTTTGCACAAAAGTATCAGTTTTTTGGCGTAAAATGAGAAATAACTGTCAGATAATGAAGTGTCATACCTTTTTGAGCTCGTAATTAAATTCCCTATCGATTTGCATTTAAACATGGACATTTTAACTTGTTTACATTTTTTCGAAAAATTTGTGACCCCCCCCCCTTACAAAAATCGCAAAAAATAAAAATCCTGTTTTTTGCACAAAAATATCAGTATTTTTGGCGTAAAATAATAAATAACTGTCAGATAATGAAGTGTCATACCTTTTTGAGCTCGTAATTGAATTCCCTATCGATTTGCATTTAAACATGGACATTTTAACTTGCTTACATTTTTTCGAAAAATTTGTGACCCCCCCCCTTACAAAAATCGCAAAAAATAAAAATCCTGTTTTTTGCACAAAAATATCAGTATTTTTGGCGTAAAATAAGAAATAACTGTCAGATAATGAAGTGTCATACCTTTTTGAGCTCGTAATTAAATTCCCTATCGATTTGCATTTAAACATGGACATTTTAACTTGTTTACATTTTTTCGAAAAATTTGTGACCCCCCCCCTTACAAAAATCGCAAAAAATAAAAATCCTGTTTTTTGCACAAAAATATCAGTTTTTTGGCGTAAAATGAGAAATAACTGTCAGATAATGAAGTGTCATACCTTTTTGAGCTCGTAATTGAATTCCCTATCGATTTGCATTTAAACATGGACATTTTAACTTGTTTACATTTTTTCGAAAAATTTGTGACCCCCCCCCCTTACAAAAATCGCAAAAAATAAAAATCCTGTTTTTTGCACAAAAATATCAGTTTTTTGGCGTAAAATAATAAATAACTGTCAGATAATGAAGTGTCATACCTTTTTGAGCTCGTAATTAAATTCCCTATCGATTTGCATTTAAACATGGACATTTTAACTTGCTTACATTTTTTCGAAAAATTTGTGACCCCCCCCTTACAAAAATCGCAAAAAATAAAAATCCTGTTTTTTGCACAAAAATATCAGTTTTTTGGCGTAAAATAATAAATAACTGTCAGATAATGAAGTGTCATACCTTTTTGAGCTCGTAATTGAATTCCCTATCGATTTGCATTTAAACATGGACATTTTAACTTGTTTACATTTTTTCGAAAAATTTGTGACCCCCCCCTTACAAAAATCGCAAAAAATAAAAATCCTGTTTTTTGCACAAAAATATCAGTTTTTTGGCGTAAAATAATAAATAACTGTCAGATAATGAAGTGTCATACCTTTTTGAGCTCGTAATTGAATTCCCTATCGATTTGCATTTAAACATGGACATTTTAACTTGTTTACATTTTTTCGAAAAATTTGTGACCCCCCCCTTACAAAAATCGCAAAAAATAAAAATCCTGTTTTTTGCACAAAAATATCAGTTTTTTGGCGTAAAATGAGAAATAACTGTCAGATAATGAAGTGTCATACCTTTTTGAGCTCGTAATTAAATTCCCTATCGATTTGCATTTAAACATGGACATTTTAACTTGTTTACATTTTTTCGAAAAATTTGTGACCCCCCCCCTTACAAAAATCGCAAAAAATAAAAATCCTGTTTTTTGCACAAAAATATCAGTTTTTTGGCGTAAAATGAGAAATAACTGTCAGATTATGAAGTGTCATACCTTTTTGAGCTCGTAATTAAATTCCCTATCGATTTGCATTTAAACATGGACATTTTAACTTGTTTACATTTTTTCGAAAAATTTGTGACCCCCCCCCCCCTTACAAAAATCGCAAAAAATAAAAATCCTGTTTTTTGCACAAAAGTATCAGTTTTTTGGCGTAAAATGAGAAATAACTGTCAGATAATGAAGTGTCATACCTTTTTGAGCTCGTAATTAAATTCCCTATCGATTTGCATTTAAACATGGACATTTTAACTTGTTTACATTTTTTCGAAAAATTTGTGACCCCCCCCCCCCTTACAAAAATCGCAAAAAATAAAAATCCTGTTTTTTGCACAAAAATATCAGTTTTTTGGCGTAAAATGAGAAATAACTGTCAGATAATGAAGTGTCATACCTTTTTGAGCTCGTAATTAAATTCCCTATCGATTTGCATTTAAACATGGACATTTTAACTTGTTTACATTTTTTCGAAAAATTTGTGACCCCCCCCCCCCTTACAAAAATCGCAAAAAATAAAAATCCTGTTTTTTGCACAAAAATATCAGTTTTTTGGCGTAAAATGAGAAATAACTGTCAGATAATGAAGTGTCATACCTTTTTGAGCTCGTAATTGAATTCCCTATCGATTTGCATTTAAACATGGACATTTTAACTTAAATGAGAAATAACTGTCAGATAATGAAGTGTCATACCTTTTTGAGCTCGTAATTAAATTCCCTATCGATTTGCATTTAAACATGGACATTTTAACTTGTTTACATTTTTTCGAAAAATTTGTGACCCCCCACCCTTACAAAAATCGCAAAAAATAAAAATCCTGTTTTTTGCACAAAAATATCAGTTTTTTGGCGTAAAATGAGAAATAACTGTCAGATAATGAAGTGTCATACCTTTTTGAGCTCGTAATTAAATTCCCTATCGAATTGCATTTAAACATGGACATTTTAACTTGTTTACATTTTTTCGAAAAATTTGTGACCCCCCCCCCCCTTACAAAAATCGCAAAAAATAAAAATCCTGTTTTTTGCACAAAAATATCAGTTTTTTGGCGTAAAATGAGAAATAACTGTCAGATAATGAAGTGTCATACCTTTTTGAGCTCGTAATTAAATTCCCTATCGATTTGCATTTAAACATGGACATTTTAACTTGTTTACATTTTTTCGAAAAATTTGTGATTTAAACATGGACATTTTAACTTGTTTACATTTTTTCGAAAAATTTGTGACCCCCCCCCTTACAAAAATCGCAAAAAATAAAAATCCTGTTTTTTGCCCAAAAATATCAGTTTTCTGGCGTAAAATGAGAAATAACTGTCAGATAATGAAGTGTCATACCTTTTTGAGCTCGTAATTAAATTCCCTATCGATTTGCATTTAAACATGGACATTTTAACTTGTTTACATTTTTTCGAAAAATTTGTGACCCCCCCCTTACAAAAATCGCAAAAAATAAAAATCCTGTTTTTTGCACAAAAGTATCAGTTTTTTGGCGTAAAATGAGAAATAACTGTCAGATAATGAAGTGTCATACCTTTTTGAGCTCGTAATTGAATTCCCTATCGATTTGCATTTAAACATGGACATTTTAACTTGTTTACATTTTTTCGAAAAATTTGTGACACCCCCCCCCTTACAAAAATCGCAAAAAATAAAAATCCTGTTTTTTGCACAAAAATATCAGTTTTTTGGCGTAAAATGAGAAATAACTGTCAGATAATGAAGTGTCATACCTTTTTGAGCTCGTAATTAAATTCCCTATCGATTTGCATTTAAACATGGACATTTTAACTTGTTTACATTTTTTCGAAAAATTTGTGACCCCCCCCTTACAAAAATCGCAAAAAATAAAAATCCTGTTTTTTGCACAAAAGTATCAGTTTTTTGGCGTAAAATGAGAAATAACTGTCAGATAATGAAGTGTCATACCTTTTTGAGCTCGTAATTGAATTCCCTATCGATTTGCATTTAAACATGGACATTTTAACTTGTTTACATTTTTTCGAAAAATTTGTGACACCCCCCACCTTACAAAAATCGCAAAAAATAAAAATCCTGTTTTTTGCACAAAAATATCAGTTTTTTGGCGTAAAATGAGAAATAACTGTCAGATAATGAAGTGTCATACCTTTTTGAGCTCGTAATTAAATTCCCTATCGATTTGCATTTAAACATGGACATTTTAACTTGTTTACATTTTTTCGAAAAATTTGTGACCCCCCCCTTACAAAAATCGCAAAAAATAAAAATCCTGTTTTTTGCACAAAAATATCAGTTTTTTGGCGTAAAATGAGAAATAACTGTCAGATAATGAAGTGTCATACCTTTTTGAGCTCGTAATTGAATTCCCTATCGATTTGCATTTAAACATGGACATTTTAACTTGTTTACATTTTTTCGAAAAATTTGTGACCCCCCCCCTTACAAAAATCGCAAAAAATAAAAATCCTGTTTTTTGCACAAAAGTATCAGTTTTTTGGCGTAAAATGAGAAATAACTGTCAGATAATGAAGTGTCATACCTTTTTGAGCTCGTAATTGAATTCCCTATCGATTTGCATTTAAACATGGACATTTTAACTTGTTTACATTTTTTCGAAAAATTTGTGACCCCCCCCCCCCCCTTACAAAAATCGCAAAAAATAAAAATCCTGTTTTTTGCACAAAAATATCAGTTTTTTGGCGTAAAATGAGAAATAACTGTCAGATAATGAAGTGTCATACCTTTTTGAGCTCGTAATTAAATTCCCTATCGATTTGCATTTAAACATGGACATTTTAACTTGTTTACATTTTTTCGAAAAATTTGTGACCCCCCCCCCCCCCCCTTACAAAAATCGCAAAAAATAAAAATCCTGTTTTTTGCACAAAAATATCAGTATTTTTGGCGTAAAATAATAAATAACTGTCAGATAATGAAGTGTCATACCTTTTTGAGCTCGTAATTGAATTCCCTATCGATTTGCATTTAAACATGGACATTTTAACTTGTTTACATTTTTTCGAAAAATTTGTGACCCCCCCCCCCCCCCCCCTTACAAAAATCGCAAAAAATAAAAATCCTGTTTTTTGCACAAAAATATCAGTTTTTTGGCGTAAAATGAGAAATAACTGTCAGATAATGAAGTGTCATACCTTTTTGAGCTCGTAATTAAATTCCCTATCGATTTGCATTTAAACATGGACATTTTAACTTGTTTACATTTTTTCGAAAAATTTGTGACCCCCCCCCTTACAAAAATCGCAAAAAATAAAAATCCTGTTTTTTGCACAAAAGTATCAGTTTTTTGGCGTAAAATGAGAAATAACTGTCAGATAATGAAGTGTCATACCTTTTTGAGCTCGTAATTGAATTCCCTATCGATTTGCATTTAAACATGGACATTTTAACTTGTTTACATTTTTTCGAAAAATTTGTGACCCCCCCCCCCCCCCTTACAAAAATCGCAAAAAATAAAAATCCTGTTTTTTGCACAAAAGTATCAGTATTTTTGGCGTAAAATGAGAAATAACTGTCAGATAATGAAGTGTCATACCTTTTTGAGCTCGTAATTAAATTCCCTATCGATTTGCTTTTAAACATGGACATTTTAACTTGTTTACATTTTTTCGAAAAATTTGTGACCCCCCCCCTTACAAAAATCGCAAAAAATAAAAATCCTGTTTTTTGCACAAAAGTATCAGTTTTTTGGCGTAAAATGAGAAATAACTGTCAGATAATGAAGTGTCATACCTTTTTGAGCTCGTAATTGAATTCCCTATCGATTTGCATTTAAACATGGACATTTTAACTTGTTTACATTTTTTCGAAAAATTTGTGACCCCCCCCCCCCCCCTTACAAAAATCGCAAAAAATAAAAATCCTGTTTTTTGCACAAAAATATCAGATTTTTGGCGTAAAATGAGAAATAACTGTCAGATAATGAAGTGTCATACCTTTTTGAGCTCGTAATTAAATTCCCTATCGATTTGCATTTAAACATGGACATTTTAACTTGTTTACATTTTTTCGAAAAATTTGTGACCCCCCCCCTTACAAAAATCGCAAAAAATAAAAATCCAGTTTTTTGCACAAAAATATCAGTTTTTTGGCGTAAAATGAGAAATAACTGTCAGATAATGAAGTGTCATACCTTTTTGAGCTCGTAATTAAATTCCCTATCGATTTGCATTTAAACATGGACATTTTAACTTGTTTACATTTTTTCGAAAAATTTGTGACCCCCCCCTTACAAAAATCGCAAAAAATAAAAATCCTGTTTTTTGCACAAAAGTATCAGTTTTTTGGCGTAAAATGAGAAATAACTGTCAGATAATGAAGTGTCATACCTTTTTGAGCTCGTAATTAAATTCCCTATCGATTTGCATTTAAACATGGACATTTTAACTTGTTTACATTTTTTCGAAAAATTTGTGACCCCCCCCCCCCTTACAAAAATCGCAAAAAATAAAAATCCTGTTTTTTGCACAAAAATATCAGTATTTTTGGCGTAAAATAATAAATAACTGTCAGATAATGAAGTGTCATACCTTTTTGAGCTCGTAATTGAATTCCCTATCGATTTGCATTTAAACATGGACATTTTAACTTGCTTACATTTTTTCGAAAAATTTGTGACCCCCCCCCTTACAAAAATCGCAAAAAATAAAAATCCTGTTTTTTGCACAAAAATATCAGTATTTTTGGCGTAAAATAATAAATAACTGTCAGATAATGAAGTGTCATACCTTTTTGAGCTCGTAATTGAATTCCCTATCGATTTGCATTTAAACATGGACATTTTAACTTGCTTACATTTTTTCGAAAAATTTGTGACCCCCCCCTTACAAAAATCGCAAAAAATAAAAATCCTGTTTTTTGCACAAAAGTATCAGTTTTTTGGCGTAAAATGAGAAATAACTGTCAGATAATGAAGTGTCATACCTTTTTGAGCTCGTAATTAAATTCCCTATCGATTTGCTTTTAAACATGGACATTTTAACTTGTTTACATTTTTTCGAAAAATTTGTGACCCCCCCCCCTTACAAAAATCGCAAAAAATAAAAATCCTGTTTTTTGCACAAAAATATCAGTATTTTTGGCGTAAAATAATAAATAACTGTCAGATAATGAAGTGTCATACCTTTTTGAGCTCGTAATTGAATTCCCTATCGATTTGCATTTAAACATGGACATTTTAACTTGTTTACATTTTTTCGAAAAATTTGTGACCCCCCCCCCCTTACAAAAATCGCAAAAAATAAAAATCCTGTTTTTTGCACAAAAATATCAGTATTTTTGGCGTAAAATAATAAATAACTGTCAGATAATGAAGTGTCATACCTTTTTGAGCTCGTAATTGAATTCCCTATCGATTTGCATTTAAACATGGACATTTTAACTTGCTTACATTTTTTCGAAAAATTTGTGACCCCCCCCCTTACAAAAATCGCAAAAAATAAAAATCCAGTTTTTTGCACAAAAATATCAGTATTTTTGGCGTAAAATAATAAATAACTGTCAGATAATGAAGTGTCATACCTTTTTGAGCTCGTAATTGAATTCCCTATCGATTTGCATTTAAACATGGACATTTTAACTTGCTTACATTTTTTCGAAAAATTTGTGACCCCCCCCTTACAAAAATCGCAAAAAATAAAAATCCTGTTTTTTGCACAAAAGTATCAGTTTTTTGGCGTAAAATGAGAAATAACTGTCAGATAATGAAGTGTCATACCTTTTTGAGCTCGTAATTAAATTCCCTATCGATTTGCTTTTAAACATGGACATTTTAACTTGTTTACATTTTTTCGAAAAATTTGTGACCCCCCCCCCTTACAAAAATCGCAAAAAATAAAAATCCTGTTTTTTGCACAAAAATATCAGTATTTTTGGCGTAAAATAATAAATAACTGTCAGATAATGAAGTGTCATACCTTTTTGAGCTCGTAATTGAATTCCCTATCGATTTGCATTTAAACATGGACATTTTAACTTGTTTACATTTTTTCGAAAAATTTGTGACCCCCCCCCTTACAAAAATCGCAAAAAATAAAAATCCTGTTTTTTGCACAAAAATATCAGTTTTTTGGCGTAAAATAATAAATAACTGTCAGATAATGAAGTGTCATACCTTTTTGAGCTCGTAATTGAATTCCCTATCGATTTGCATTTAAACATGGACATTTTAACTTGCTTACATTTTTTCGAAAAATTTGTGACCCCCCCCTTACAAAAATCGCAAAAAATAAAAATCCTGTTTTTTGCACAAAAATATCAGTATTTTTGGCGTAAAATAATAAATAACTGTCAGATAATGAAGTGTCATACCTTTTTGAGCTCGTAATTGAATTCCCTGTCGATTTGCATTTAAACATGGACATTTTAACTTGCTTACATTTTTTCGAAAAATTTGTGACCCCCCCCTTACAAAAATCGCAAAAAATAAAAATCCTGTTTTTTGCACAAAAGTATCAGTTTTTTGCGTAAAATGAGAAATAACTGTCAGATAATGAAGTGTCATACCTTTTTGAGCTCGTAATTAAATTCCCTATCGATTTGCATTTAAACATGGACATTTTAACTTGTTTACATTTTTTCGAAAAATTTGTGACCCCCCCCCTTACAAAAATCGCAAAAAATAAAAATCCTGTTTTTTGCACAAAAATATCAGTTTTTTGGCGTAAAATGAGAAATAACTGTCAGATTATGAAGTGTCATACCTTTTTGAGCTCGTAATTAAATTCCCTATCGATTTGCATTTAAACATGGACATTTTAACTTGTTTACATTTTTTCGAAAAATTTGTGACCCCCCCCCCCCCTTACAAAAATCGCAAAAAATAAAAATCCTGTTTTTTGCACAAAAGTATCAGTTTTTTGGCGTAAAATGAGAAATAACTGTCAGATAATGAAGTGTCATACCTTTTTGAGCTCGTAATTAAATTCCCTATCGATTTGCATTTAAACATGGACATTTTAACTTGTTTACATTTTTTCGAAAAATTTGTGACCCCCCCCCCCTTACAAAAATCGCAAAAAATAAAAATCCTGTTTTTTGCACAAAAATATCAGTTTTTTGGCGTAAAATGAGAAATAACTGTCAGATAATGAAGTGTCATACCTTTTTGAGCTCGTAATTAAATTCCCTATCGATTTGCATTTAAACATGGACATTTTAACTTGTTTACATTTTTTCGAAAAATTTGGGACCCCCCCCCCCCCCTTACAAAAATCGCAAAAAATAAAAATCCTGTTTTTTGCACAAAAATATCAGTTTTTTGGCGTAAAATGAGAAATAACTGTCAGATAATGAAGTGTCATACCTTTTTGAGCTCGTAATTGAATTCCCTATCGATTTGCATTTAAACATGGACATTTTAACTTAAATGAGAAATAACTGTCAGATAATGAAGTGTCATACCTTTTTGAGCTCGTAATTAAATTCCCTATCGATTTGCATTTAAACATGGACATTTTAACTTGTTTACATTTTTTCGAAAAATTTGTGACCCCCCACCCTTACAAAAATCGCAAAAAATAAAAATCCTGTTTTTTGCACAAAAATATCAGTTTTTTGGCGTAAAATGAGAAATAACTGTCAGATAATGAAGTGTCATACCTTTTTGAGCTCGTAATTAAATTCCCTATCGATTTGCATTTAAAGATGGACATTTTAACTTGTTTACATTTTTTCGAAAAATTTGTGATCCCCCCCCCCCCCTTACAAAAAGCGCAAAAAATAAAAATCCTGTTTTTTGCACAAAAATATCAGTTTTTTGGCGTAAAATGAGAAATAACTGTCAGATAATGAAGTGTCATACCTTTTTGAGCTCGTAATTAAATTCCCTATCGATTTGCATTTAAACATGGACATTTTAACTTGTTTACATTTTTTCGAAAAATTTGTGACCCCCCCCCCCCTTACAAAAATCGCAAAAAATAAAAATCCTGTTTTTTGCACAAAAATATCAGTTTTTTGGCGTAAAATGAGAAATAACTGTCAGATAATGAAGTGTCATACCTTTTTGAGCTCGTAATTGAATTCCCTATCGATTTGCATTTAAACATGGACATTTTAACTTAAATGAGAAATAACTGTCAGATAATGAAGTGTCATACCTTTTTGAGCTCGTAATTAAATGCCCTATCGATTTGCATTTAAACATGGACATTTTAACTTGTTTACATTTTTTCGAAAAATTTGTGACCCCCCACCCTTACAAAAATCGCAAAAAATAAAAATCCTGTTTTTTGCACAAAAATATCAGTTTTTTGGCGTAAAATGAGAAATAACTGTCAGATAATGAAGTGTCATACCTTTTTGAGCTCGTAATTAAATTCCCTATCGATTTGCATTTAAACATGGACATTTTAACTTGTTTACATTTTTTCGAAAAATTTGTGACCCCCCCCCCCCCTTACAAAAATCGCAAAAAATAAAAATCCAGTTTTTTGCACAAAAATATCAGTATTTTTGGCGTAAAATAATAAATAACTGTCAGATAATGAAGTGTCATACCTTTTTGAGCTCGTAATTGAATTCCCTATCGATTTGCATTTAAACATGGACATTTTAACTTGTTTACATTTTTTCGAAAAATTTGTGACCCCCCCCTTACAAAAATCGCAAAAAATAAAAATCCTGTTTTTTGCACAAAAATATCAGTATTTTTGGCGTAAAATAATAAATAACTGTCAGATAATGAAGTGTCATACCTTTTTGAGCTCGTAATTGAATTCCCTATCGATTTGCATTTAAACATGGACCTTTTAACTTGCTTACATTTTTTCGAAAAATTTGTGACCCCCCCCTTACAAAAATCGCAAAAAATAAAAATCCTGTTTTTTGCACAAAAGTATCAGTTTTTTGGCGTAAAATGAGAAATAACTGTCAGATAATGAAGTGTCATACCTTTTTGAGCTCGTAATTAAATTCCCTATCGATTTGCTTTTAAACATGGACATTTTAACTTGTTTACATTTTTTCGAAAAATTTGTGACCCCCCCCATTACAAAAATCGCAAAAAATAAAAATCCTGTTTTTTGCACAAAAATATCAGTATTTTTGGCGTAAAATAATAAATAACTGTCAGATAATGAAGTGTCATACCTTTTTGAGCTCGTAATTGAATTCCCTATCGATTTGCATTTAAACATGGACATTTTAACTTGTTTACATTTTTTCGAAAAATTTGTGACCCCCCCCCTTACAAAAATCGCAAAAAATAAAAATCCTGTTTTTTGCACAAAAATATCAGTTTTTTGGCGTAAAATGAGAAATAACTGTCAGATAATGAAGTGTCATACCTTTTTGAGCTCGTAATTGAATTCCCTGTCGATTTGCATTCAAACATGGACATTTTAACTTGCTTACATTTTTTCGAAAAATTTGTGACCCCCCCCTTACAAAAATCGCAAAAAATAAAAATCCTGTTTTTTGCACAAAAGTATCAGTTTTTTGTCGTAAAATGAGAAATAACTGTCAGATAATGAAGTGTCATACCTTTTTGAGCTCGTAATTAAATTCCCTATCGATTTGCATTTAAACATGGACATTTTAACTTGTTTACATTTTTTCGAAAAATTTGTGACCCCCCCCCTTACAAAAATCGCAAAAAATAAAAATCCTGTTTTTTGCACAAAAATATCAGTTTTTTGGCGTAAAATGAGAAATAACTGTCAGATTATGAAGTGTCATACCTTTTTGAGCTCGTAATTAAATTCCCTATCGATTTGCATTTAAACATGGACATTTTAACTTGTTTACATTTTTTCGAAAAATTTGTGACCCCCCCCCCCCTTACAAAAATCGCAAAAAATAAAAATCCTGTTTTTTGCACAAAAGTATCAGTTTTTTGGCGTAAAATGAGAAATAACTGTCAGATAATGAAGTGTCATACCTTTTTGAGCTCGTAATTAAATTCCCTATCGATTTGCATTTAAACATGGACATTTTAACTTGTTTACATTTTTTCGAAAAATTTGTGACCCCCCCCCCCCTTACAAAAATCGCAAAAAATAAAAATCCTGTTTTTTGCACAAAAATATCAGTTTTTTGGCGTAAAATGAGAAATAACTGTCAGATAATGAAGTGTCATACCTTTTTGAGCTCGTAATTAAATTCCCTATCGATTTGCATTTAAACATGGACATTTTAACTTGTTTACATTTTTTCGAAAAATTTGTGACCCCCCCCCCCCCCTTACAAAAATCGCAAAAAATAAAAATCCTGTTTTTTGCACAAAAATATCAGTTTTTTGGCGTAAAATGAGAAATAGCTGTCAGATAATGAAGTGTCATACCTTTTTGAGCTCGTAATTGAATTCCCTATCGATTTGCATTTAAACATGGACATTTTAACTTAAATGAGAAATAACTGTCAGATAATGAAGTGTCATACCTTTTTGAGCTCGTAATTAAATTCCCTATCGATTTGCATTTAAACATGGACATTTTAACTTGTTTACATTTTTTCGAAAAATTTGTGACCCCCCACCCTTACAAAAATCGCAAAAAATAAAAATCCTGTTTTTTGCACAAAAATATCAGTTTTTTGGCGTAAAATGAGAAATAACTGTCAGATAATGAAGTGTCATACCTTTTTGAGCTCGTAATTAAATTCCCTATCGATTTGCATTTAAACATGGACATTTTAACTTGTTTACATTTTTTCGAAAAATTTGTGACCCCCCCCCCCCCCCTTACAAAAATCGCAAAAAATTAAATTCCCCCCCTTACAAAAATCGCAAATCCAGTTTTTTGCACAAAAGTATCAGTTTTTTGGCGTAAAATGAGAAATAACTGTCAGATAATGAAGTGTCATACCTTTTTGAGCTCGTAATTAAATTCCCTATCGATTTGCATTTAAACATGGACATTTTAACTTGTTTACATTTTTTCGAAAAATTTGTGATTTAAACATGGACATTTTAACTTGTTTAAATTTTTTCGAAAAATTTTTGACACCCCCCACCTTACAAAAATCGCAAAAAATAAAAATCCTGTTTTTTGCCCAAAAATATCAGTTTTCTGGCGTAAAATGAGAAATAACTGTCAGATAATGAAGTGTCATACCTTTTTGAGCTCGTAATTAAATTCCCTATCGATTTGCATTTAAACATGGACATTTTAACTTGTTTACATTTTTTCGAAAAATTTGTGACCCCCCCCTTACAAAAATCGCAAAAAATAAAAATCCTGTTTTTTGCACAAAAGTATCAGTTTTTTGGCGTAAAATGAGAAATAACTGTCAGATAATGAAGTGTCATACCTTTTTGAGCTCGTAATTGAATTCCCTATCGATTTGCATTTAAACATGGACATTTTAACTTGTTTAAATTTTTTCGAAAAATTTTTGACACCCCCCACCTTACAAAAATCGCAAAAAATAAAAATCCTGTTTTTTGCACAAAAATATCAGTTTTTTGGCGTAAAATGAGAAATAACTGTCAGATAATGAAGTGTCATACCTTTTTGAGCTCGTAATTAAATTCCCTATCGATTTGCATTTAAACATGGACATTTTAACTTGTTTACATTTTTTCGAAAAATTTGTGACCCCCCCCCCTTACAAAAATCGCAAAAAATAAAAATCCTGTTTTTTGCACAAAAATATCAGTTTTTTGGCGTAAAATGAGAAATAACTGTCAGATAATGAAGTGTCATACCTTTTTGAGCTCGTAATTAAATTCCCTATCGATTTGCATTTAAACATGGACATTTTAACTTGTTTACATTTTTTCGAAAAATTTGTGACCCCCCCCTTACAAAAATCGCAAAAAATAAAAATCCTGTTTTTTGCACAAAAGTATCAGTTTTTTGGCGTAAAATGAGAAATAACTGTCAGATAATGAAGTGTCATACCTTTTTGAGCTCATAATTGAATTCCCTATCGATTTGCATTTAAACATGGACATTTTAACTTGTTTACATTTTTTCGAAAAATTTGTGACCTCCCCCCTTACAAAAATCGCAAAAAATAAAAATCCTGTTTTTTGCACAAAAGTATCAGTTTTTTGGCGTAAAATGAGAAATAACTGTCATATAATGAAGTGTCATACCTTTTTGAGCTCGTAATTGAATTCCCTATCAATATGCATTTAAACATGGACATTTTAACTTGTTTACATTTTTTCGAAAAATTTGTGACCTCCCCCCTTACAAAAATCGCAAAAAATAAAAATCCTGTTTTTTGCACAAAAGTATCAGTATTTTTGGCGTAAAATGAGAAATAACTGTCAGATAATGAAGTGTCATACCTTTTTGAGCTCGTAATTGAATTCCCTATCGATTTGCATTTAAACATGGACATTTTAACTTGTTTACATTTTTTCGAAAAATTTGTGACCCCCTCCCCCCCCCCCTTACAAAAATCGCAAAAAATAAAAATCCTGTTTTTTGCACAAAAATATCAGTATTTTTGGCGTAAAATAATAAATAACTGTCAGATAATGAAGTGTCATACCTTTTTGAGCTCGTAATTGAATTCCCTATCGATTTGCATTTAAACATGGACATTTTAACTTGTTTACATTTTTTCGAAAAATTTGTGACCCCCCCCCTTACAAAAATCGCAAAAAATAAAAATCCTGTTTTTTGCACAAAAATATCAGTTTTTTGGCGTAAAATGAGAAATAACTGTCAGATAATGAAGTGTCATACCTTTTTGAGCTCGTAATTAAATTCCCTATCGATTTGCATTTAAACATGGACATTTTAACTTGTTTGCATTTTTTCGAAAAATTTGTGACCTCCCCCCTTACAAAAATCGCAAAAAATAAAAATCCTGTTTTTTGCACAAAAATATCATTTTTTTGGCGTAAAATGAGAAATAACTGTCAGATAATGAAGTGTCATACCTTTTTGAGCTCGTAATTAAATTCCCTATCGATTTGCATTTAAACATGGACATTTTAACTTGTTTACATTTTTTCGAAAAATTTGTGCCCCCCCCCCTTACAAAAATCGCAAAAAATAAAAATCCTGTTTTTTGCACAAAAGTATCAGTTTTTTGGCGTAAAATGAGAAATAACTGTCAGATAATAAAGTGTCATACCTTTTTGAGCTCGTAATTGAATTCCCTATCGATTTGCATTTAAACATGGACATTTTAACTTGTTTACATTTTTTCGAAGAATTTGTGACCCCCCCCCCCCTTACAAAAATCGCAAAAAATAAAAATCCAGTTTTTTGCACAAAAATATCAGTTTTTTGGCGTAAAATGAGAAATAACTGTCAGATAATGAAGTGTCATACCTTTTTGAGCTCGTAATTGAATTCCCTATCGATTTGCATTTAAACAGGGACATTTTAACTTGTTTACATTTTTTCGAAAAATTTGTGACCCCCCCCCCCCGCCCCTTACAAAAATCGCAAAAAATAAAAATCCTGTTTTTTGCACAAAAATATCAGTATTTTTGGCGTAAAATAATAAATAACTGTCAGATAATGAAGTGTCATACCTTTTTGAGCTCGTAATTGAATTCCCTATCAATTTGCATTTAAACATGGACATTTTAACTTGTTTACATTTTTTCGAAAAATTTGTGACCCCCTCCCTTACAAAAATCGCAAAAAATAAAAATCCTGTTTTTTGCACAAAAATATCATTTTTTTGGCGTAAAATGAGAAATAACTGTCAGATAATGAAGTGTCATACCTTTTTGAGCTCGTAATTAAATTCCCTATCGATTTGCATTTAAACATGGACATTTTAACTTGTTTACATTTTTTCGAAAAATTTGTGACCCCCCCCCCTTACAAAAATCGCAAAAAATAAAAATCCTGTTTTTTGCACAAAAGTATCAGTTTTTTGGCGTAAAATGAGAAATAACTGTCAGATAATAAAGTGTCATACCTTTTTGAGCTCGTAATTGAATTCCCTATCGATTTGCATTTAAACATGGACATTTTAACTTGTTTACATTTTTTCGAAAAATTTGTGACCCCCCCCCCTTACAAAAATCGCAAAAAATAAAAATCCAGTTTTTTGCACAAAAATATCAGTTTTTTGGCGTAAAATGAGAAATAACTGTCAGATAATGAAGTGTCATACCTTTTTGAGCTCGTAATTAAATTCCCTATCGATTTGCATTTAAACATGGACATTTTAACTTGTTTACATTTTTTCGAAAAATTTGTGACCCCCCCCTTACAAAAATCGCAAAAAATAAAAATCCAGTTTTTTGCACAAAAGTATCAGTTTTTTGGCGTAAAATAAGAAATAACTGTCAGATAATGAAGTGTCATACCTTTTTGAGCTCGTAATTGAATTCCCTATCGATTTGCATATAAACATGGACATTTTAACTTGTTTACATTTTTTCGAAAAATTTTGACCCCCCCCCTTACAAAAATCGCAAAAAATAAAAATCCAGTTTTTTGCACAAAAACATCAGTATTTTTGGCGTAAAATAATAAATAACTGTCAGATAATAAAGTGTCATAAAAATCCTGTTTTTTGCACAAAAATATCAGTATTTTTGGCGTAAAATAATAAATAACTGTCAGATAATGAAGTGTCATACCTTTTTGAGCTCGTAATTGAATTCCCTATCGATTTGCATTTAAACATGGACATTTTAACTTGTTTACATTTTTTCGAAAAATTTTGACCCCCCCCCTTACAAAAATCGCAAAAAATAAAAATCCAGTTTTTTGCACAAAAACATCAGTATTTTTGGCGTAAAATAATAAATAACTGTCAGATAATGAAGTGTCATACCTTTTTGAGCTCGTAATTGAATTCCCTATCGATTTGCATTTAAACATGGACATTTTAACTTGTTTACATTTTTTCGAAAAATTTTGACCCCCCCCCTTACAAAAATCGCAAAAAATAAAAATCCAGTTTTTTGCACAAAAACATCAGTATTTTTGGCGTAAAATAATAAATAACTGTCAGATAATAAAGTGTCATAAAAATCCTGTTTTTTGCACAAAAATATCAGTATTTTTGGCGTAAAATAATAAATAACTGTCAGATAATGAAGTGTCATACCTTTTTGAGCTCGTAATTAAATTCCCTATCGATTTGCATTTAAACATGGACATTTTAACTTGTTTACATTTTTTCGAAAAATTTGTGACCCCCCCCTTACAAAAATCGCAAAAAATAAAAATCCAGTTTTTTGCACAAAAGTATCAGTTTTTTGGCGTAAAATAAGAAATAACTGTCAGATAATGAAGTGTCATACCTTTTTGAGCTCGTAATTGAATTCCCTATCGATTTGCATATAAACATGGACATTTTAACTTGTTTACATTTTTTCGAAAAATTTTGACCCCCCCCCTTACAAAAATCGCAAAAAATAAAAATCCAGTTTTTTGCACAAAAACATCAGTATTTTTGGCGTAAAATAATAAATAACTGTCAGATAATAAAGTGTCATAAAAATCCTGTTTTTTGCACAAAAATATCAGTATTTTTGGCGTAAAATAATAAATAACTGTCAGATAATGAAGTGTCATACCTTTTTGAGCTCGTAATTGAATTCCCTATCGATTTGCATATAAACATGGACATTTTAACTTGTTTACATTTTTTCGAAAAATTTTGACCCCCCCCCTTACAAAAATCGCAAAAAATAAAAATCCAGTTTTTTGCACAAAAACATCAGTATTTTTGGCGTAAAATAATAAATAACTGTCAGATAATAAAGTGTCATAAAAATCCTGTTTTTTGCACAAAAATATCAGTATTTTTGGCGTAAAATAATAAATAACTGTCAGATAATGAAGTGTCATACCTTTTTGAGCTCGTAATTGAATTCCCTATCGATTTGCATTTAAACATGGACATTTTAACTTGTTTACATTTTTTCGAAAAATTTGTGACCCCCCCTTACAAAAATCGCAAAAAATAAAAATCCTGTTTTTTGCCCAAAAATATCAGTTTTCTGGCGTAAAATGAGAAATAACTGTCAGATAATGAAGTGTCATACCTTTTTGAGCTCGTAATTAAATTCCCTATCGATTTGCATTTAAACATGGACATTTTAACTTGTTTACATTTTTTCGAAAAATTTGTGACCCCCCCCTTACAAAAATCGCAAAAAATAAAAATCCTGTTTTTTGCACAAAAGTATCAGTTTTTTGGCGTAAAATGAGAAATAACTGTCAGATAATGAAGTGTCATACCTTTTTGAGCTCGTAATTGAATTCCCTATCGATTTGCATATAAACATGGACATTTTAACTTGTTTACATTTTTTCGAAAAATTTTGACCCCCCCCTTACAAAAATCGCAAAAAATAAAAATCCAGTTTTTTGCACAAAAATATCAGTATTTTTGGCGTAAAATAATAAATAACTGTCAGATAATGAAGTGTCATACCTTTTTGAGCTCGTAATTGAATTCCCTATCGATTTGCATTTAAACATGGACATTTTAACTTGTTTACATTTTTTCGAAAAATTTGTGACCCCCCCCTTACAAAAATCGCAAAAAATAAAAATCCTGTTTTTTGCACATAAGATGAGTTTTTTGGCGTAAAATGAGAAATAACTGTCAGATAATGAAGTGTCATACCTTTTTGAGCTCGTAATTGAATTCCCTATCGATTTGCATTTAAACATGGACATTTTAACTTGTTTACATTTTTTCGAAAAATTTGTGACCCCCTTACAAAAATCGCAAAAAATAAAAATCCTGTTTTTTGCACAAAAGTATCAGTTTTTTGGCGTAAAATGAGAAATAACTGTCAGATAATGAAGTGTCATACCTTTTTGAGCTCGTAATTAAATTCCCTATCGATTTGCATTTTAACATGGACATTTTAACTTGTTTACATTTTTTCGAAAAATTTGTGCACCCCCCCTTACAAAAATCGCAAAAAATAAAAATCCTGTTTTTTGCACAAAAATATCAGTTTTCTGGCGTAAAATGAGAAATAACTGTCAGATAATGAAGTGTCATACCTTTTTGAGCTCGTAATTAAATTCCCTATCGATTTGCATTTTAACATGGACATTTTAACTTGTTTACATTTTTTCGAAAAATTTGTGACCCCCCCCCTTACAAAAATCGCAAAAAATAAAAATCCTGTTTTTTGCACAAAAGTATCAGTTTTTTGGCGTAAAATGAGAAATAACTGTCAGATAATGAAGTGTCATACCTTTTTGAGCTCGTAATTAAATTCCCTATCGATTTGCATTTAAACATGGACATTTTAACTTGTTTACATTTTTTCGAAAAATTTGTGCACCCCCCCTTACAAAAATCGCAAAAAATAAAAATCCTGTTTTTTGCACAAAAATATCAGTTTTCTGGCGTAAAATGAGAAATAACTGTCAGATAATAAAGTGTCATACCTTTTTGAGCTCGTAATTAAATTCCCTATCGATTTGCATTTAAACATGGACATTTTAACTTGTTTACATTTTTTCGAAAAATTTGTGCACCCCCCCTTACAAAAATCGCAAAAAATAAAAATCCTGTTTTTTGCACAAAAATATCAGTTTTCTGGCGTAAAATGAGAAATAACTGTCAGATAATGAAGTGTCATACCTTTTTGAGCTCGTAATTAAATTCCCTATCGATTTGCATTTTAACATGGACATTTTAACTTGTTTACATTTTTTCGAAAAATTTGTGACCCCCCCCCTTACAAAAATCGCAAAAAATAAAAATCCTGTTTTTTGCACAAAAGTATCAGTTTTTTGGCGTAAAATGAGAAATAACTGTCAGATAATGAAGTGTCATACCTTTTTGAGCTCGTAATTAAATTCCCTATCGATTTGCATTTAAACATGGACATTTTAACTTGTTTACATTTTTTCGAAAAATTTGTGACAGCCCCCCCCCCTTACAAAAATCGCAAAAAATAAAAATCCAGTTTTTTGCACAAAAATATCAGTTTTTTGGCGTAAAATGAGAAATAACTGTCAGATAATGAAGTGTCATACCTTTTTGAGCTCGTAATTAAATTCCCTATCGATTTGCATTTAAACATGGACATTTTAACTTGTTTACATTTTTTCGAAAAATTTGTGACAGCCCCCCCCCTTACAAAAATCGCAAAAAATAAAAATCCAGTTTTTTGCACAAAAATAGTATTTTTGGCGTAAAATAATAAATAACTGTCAGATAATGAAGTGTCATACCTTTTTGAGCTCGTAATTAAATTCCCTATCGATTTGCATTTAAACATGGACATTTTAACTTGTTTACATTTTTTCGAAAAATTTGTGCACCCCCCCTTACAAAAATCGCAAAAAATAAAAATCCTGTTTTTTGCACAAAAATATCAGTTTTCTGGCGTAAAATGAGAAATAACTGTCAGATAATGAAGTGTCATACCTTTTTGAGCTCGTAATTAAATTCCCTATCGATTTGCATTTAAACATGGACATTTTAACTTGTTTACATTTTTTCGAAAAATTTGTGACCCCCCTTACAAAAATCGCAAAAAATAAAAATCCTGTTTTTTGCACAAAAATATCAGTTTTTTGGCGTAAAATGAGAAATAACTGTCAGATAATGAAGTGTCATACCTTTTTGAGCTCGTAATTAAATTCCCTATCGATTTGCATTTAAACATGGACATTTTAACTTGTTTACATTTTTTCGAAAAATTTGTGACCCCCCCCTTACAAAAATCGCAAAAAATAAAAATCCTGTTTTTTGCACAAAAGTATCAGTTTTTTGGCGTAAAATGAGAAATAACTGTCAGATAATGAAGTGTCATACCTTTTTGAGCTCGTAATTGAATTCCCTATCGATTTGCATTTAAACATGGACATTTTAACTTGTTTACATTTTTTCGAAAAATTTGTGATCTCCCTCCTTACAAAAATCGCAAAAAATAAAAATCCAGTTTTTTGCACAAAAATATCAGTATTTTTGGCGTAAAATAATAAATAACTGTCAGATAATGAAGTGTCATACCTTTTTGAGCTCGTAATTAAATTCCCTATCGATTTGCATTTTAACATGGACATTTTAACTTGTTTACATTTTTTCGAAAAATTTGTGACCCCCCCCCTTACAAAAATCGCAAAAAATAAAAATCCTGTTTTTTGCACAAAAGTATCAGTTTTTTGGCGTAAAATGAGAAATAACTGTCAGATAATGAAGTGTCATACCTTTTTGAGCTCGTAATTAAATTCCCTATCGATTTGCATTTAAACATGGACATTTTAACTTGTTTACATTTTTTCGAAAAATTTGTGCACCCCCCCTTACAAAAATCGCAAAAAATAAAAATCCTGTTTTTTGCACAAAAATATCAGTTTTCTGGCGTAAAATGAGAAATAACTGTCAGATAATAAAGTGTCATACCTTTTTGAGCTCGTAATTAAATTCCCTATCGATTTGCATTTTAACATGGACATTTTAACTTGTTTACATTTTTTCGAAAAATTTGTGACCCCCCCCCTTACAAAAATCGCAAAAAATAAAAATCCAGTTTTTTGCACAAAAATAGTATTTTTGGCGTAAAATAATAAATAACTGTCAGATAATGAAGTGTCATACCTTTTTGAGCTCGTAATTAAATTCCCTATCGATTTGCATTTAAACATGGACATTTTAACTTGTTTACATTTTTTCGAAAAATTTGTGCACCCCGCCTTACAAAAATCGCAAAAAATAAAAATCCTGTTTTTTGCACAAAAATATCAGTTTTTTGGCGTAAAATGAGAAATAACTGTCAGATAATGAAGTGTCATACCTTTTTGAGCTCGTAATTAAATTCCCTATCGATTTGCATTTAAACATGGACATTTTAACTTGTTTACATTTTTTCGAAAAATTTGTGACAGCCCCCCCCCTTACAAAAATCGCAAAAAATAAAAATCCTGTTTTTTGCACAAAAATATCAGTTTTTTGGCGTAAAATGAGAAATAACTGTCAGATAATGAAGTGTCATACCTTTTTGAGCTCGTAATTAAATTCCCTATCGATTTGCATTTAAACATGGACATTTTAACTTGTTTACATTTTTTCGAAAAATTTGTGACCCCCCCCTTACAAAAATCGCAAAAAATAAAAATCCTGTTTTTTGCACAAAAGTATCAGTTTTTTGGCGTAAAATGAGAAATAACTGTCAGATAATGAAGTGTCATACCTTTTTGAGCTCGTAATTGAATTCCCTATCGATTTGCATTTAAACATGGACATTTTAACTTGTTTACATTTTTTCGAAAAATTTGTGATCTCCCTCCTTACAAAAATCGCAAAAAATAAAAATCCAGTTTTTTGCACAAAAATATCAGTATTTTTGGCGTAAAATAATAAATAACTGTCAGATAATGAAGTGTCATACCTTTTTGAGCTCGTAATTAAATTCCCTATCGATTTGCATTTAAACATGGACATTTTAACTTGTTTACATTTTTTCGAAAAATTTGTGACCCTCCCCCCTTACAAAAATCGCAAAAAATAAAAATCCAGTTTTTTGCACAAAAATAAGTATTTTTGGCGTAAAATAATAAATAACTGTCAGATAATGAAGTGTCATACCTTTTTGAGCTCGTAATTAAATTCCCTATCGATTTGCATTTAAACATGGACATTTTAACTTGTTTACATTTTTTCGAAAAATTTGTGCACCCCCCCTTACAAAAATCGCAAAAAATAAAAATCCTGTTTTTTGCACAAAAATATCAGTTTTCTGGCGTAAAATGAGAAATAACTGTCAGATAATGAAGTGTCATACCTTTTTGAGCTCGTAATTAAATTCCCTATCGATTTGCATTTAAACATGGACATTTTAACTTGTTTACATTTTTTCGAAAAATTTGTGACCCCCCCTTACAAAAATCGCAAAAAATAAAAATCCTGTTTTTTGCACAAAAATATCAGTTTTTTGGCGTAAAATGAGAAATAACTGTCAGATAATGAAGTGTCATACCTTTTTGAGCTCGTAATTAAATTCCCTATCGATTTGCATTTAAACATGGCCATTTTAACTTGTTTACATTTTTTCGAAAAATTTGTGACCCCCCCCCCCCCCCTTACAAAAATCGGAAAAAAAAACCTGTTTTTTGCACAAAAGTATCAGTTTTTTGGCGTAAAATGAGAAATAACTGTCAGATAATGAAGTGTCATACCTTTTTGAGCTCGTAATTAAATTCCCTATCGATTTGCATTTAAACATGGACATTTTAACTTGTTTACATTTTTTCGAAAAATTTGTGCACCCCGCCTTACAAAAATCGCAAAAAATAAAAATCCTGTTTTTTGCACAAAAATATCAGTTTTTTGGCGTAAAATGAGAAATAACTGTCAGATAATGAAGTGTCATACCTTTTTGAGCTCGTAATTAAATTCCCTATCGATTTGCATTTAAACATGGACATTTTAACTTGTTTACATTTTTTCGAAAAATTTGTGACAGCCCCCCCCCTTACAAAAATCGCAAAAAATAAAAATCCAGTTTTTTGCACAAAAATAGTATTTTTGGCGTAAAATAATAAATAACTGTCAGATAATGAAGTGTCATGACTTTTTGAGCTCGTAATTAAATTCCCTATCGATTTGCATTTAAACATGGACATTTTAACTTGTTTACATTTTTTCGAAAAATTTGTGACAGCCCCCCCCCTTACAAAAATCGCAAAAAATAAAAATCCAGTTTTTTGCACAAAAATAGTATTTTTGGCGTAAAATAATAAATAACTGTCAGATAATGAAGTGTCATACCTTTTTGAGCTCGTAATTGAATTCCCTATCAATTTGCATTTAAACATGGACATTTTAACTTGTTTACATTTTTTCGAAAAATTTGTGCACCCCCCCTTACAAAAATCGCAAAAAATAAAAATCCTGTTTTTTGCACAAAAATATCAGTTTTCTGGCGTAAAATGAGAAATAACTGTCAGATAATGAAGTGTCATACCTTTTTGAGCTCGTAATTAAATTCCCTATCGATTTGCATTTAAACATGGACATTTTAACTTGTTTACATTTTTTCGAAAAATTTGTGACCCCCCTTACAAAAATCGCAAAAAATAAAAATCCTGTTTTTTGCACAAAAATATCAGTTTTTTGGCGTAAAATGAGAAATAACTGTCAGATAATGAAGTGTCATACCTTTTTGAGCTCGTAATTAAATTCCCTATCGATTTGCATTTAAACATGGACATTTTAACTTGTTTACATTTTTTCGAAAAATTTGTGACCCCCCCCTTACAAAAATCGCAAAAAATAAAAATCCTGTTTTTTGCACAAAAGTATCAGTTTTTTGGCGTAAAATGAGAAATAACTGTCAGATAATGAAGTGTCATACCTTTTTGAGCTCGTAATTGAATTCCCTATCGATTTGCATTTAAACATGGACATTTTAACTTGTTTACATTTTTTCGAAAAATTTGTGATCTCCCTCCTTACAAAAATCGCAAAAAATAAAAATCCAGTTTTTTGCACAAAAATATCAGTATTTTTGGCGTAAAATAATAAATAACTGTCAGATAATGAAGTGTCATACCTTTTTGAGCTCGTAATTAAATTCCCTATCGATTTGCATTTAAACATGGACATTTTAACTTGTTTACATTTTTTCGAAAAATTTGTGACCCTCCCCCCTTACAAAAATCGCAAAAAATAAAAATCCTGTTTTTTGCACAAAAATATCAGTTTTTTGGCGTAAAATGAGAAATAACTGTCAGATAATGAAGTGTCATACCTTTTTGAGCTCGTAATTAAATTCCCTATCGATTTGCATTTAAACATGGACATTTTAACTTGTTTACATTTTTTCGAAAAATTTGTGACCCCCCCCCCCCCCTTACAAAAATCGCAAAAAATAAAAATCCTGTTTTTTGCACAAAAATATCAGTTTTTTGGCGTAAAATGAGAAATAACTGTCAGATAATGAAGTGTCATACCTTTTTGAGCTCGTAATTAAATTCCCTATCGATTTGCATTTAAACATGGACATTTTAACTTGTTTACATTTTTTCGAAAAATTTGTGACCCACCCCTTACAAAAATCGCAAAAAATAAAAATCCTGTTTTTTGCACAAAAATATCAGTTTTTTGGCGTAAAATGAGAAATAACTGTCAGATAATGAAGTGTCATACCTTTTTGAGCTCGTAATTAAATTCCCTATCGATTTGCATTTAAACATGGACATTTTAACTTGTTTACATTTTTTCGAAAAATTTGTGACCCCCCCCCCTTACAAAAATCGCAAAAAATAAAAATCCTGTTTTTTGCACAAAAATATCAGTTTTTTGGCGTAAAATGAGAAATAACTGTCAGATAATGAAGTGTCATACCTTTTTGAGCTCGTAATTAAATTCCCTATCGATTTGTATTTAAACATGGACATTTTAACTTGTTTAATTTACAAAAATTGCAAAAAATGAAAATCCTGTTTTTTGCACAAAAATATCAGGATTTTTGGAGTAAAATGGAAATAACTGTCAGATAATGAAGTGTCATACCTTTTTGAGCTCGTAATTAAATTCCCTATCGATTTGCATTTAAACATGGACATTTTAACTTGTTTACATTTTTTCGAAAAATTTGTGACCCCCCCCCTTACAAAAATCGCAAAAAATAAAAATCCTGTTTTTTGCACAAAAATATCAGTTTTTTGGCGTAAAATGAGAAATAACTGTCAGATAATGAAGTGTCATACCTTTTTGAGCTCGTAATTAAATTCCCTATCGATTTGCATTTAAACATGGCCATTTTAACTTGTTTACATTTTTTCGAAAAATTTGTGACCCCCCCCCCCCCCCCCTTACAAAAATCGGAAAAAAAAACCTGTTTTTTGCACAAAAGTATCAGTTTTTTGGCGTAAAATGAGAAATAACTGTCAGATAATGAAGTGTCATACCTTTTTGAGCTCGTAATTAAATTCCCTATCGATTTGCATTTTAACATGGACATTTTAACTTGTTTACATTTTTTCGAGAAATTTGTGACCCCTCCCCCTTACAAAAATTGCAAAAAATGAAAATCCTGTTTTTTGTCATACCTTTTTGAGCTCGTAATTAAATTCCCTATCGATTTGCATTTAAACATGGCCATTTTAACTTGTTTACATTTTTTCGAAAAATTTGTGACCCCCCCCCCCCCCCCCTTACAAAAATCGGAAAAAAAAACCTGTTCTTTGCACAAAAGTATCAGTTTTTTGGCGTAAAATGAGAAATAACTGTCAGATAATGAAGTGTCATACCTTTTTGAGCTCGTAATTAAATTCCCTATCGATTTGCATTTTAACATGGACATTTTAACTTGTTTACATTTTTTCGAGAAATTTGTGACCCCTCCCCCTTACAAAAATTGCAAAAAATGAAAATCCTGTTTTTTGCACAAAAATATCAGGATTTTTGGAGTAAAATGGAAATAACTGTCAGATAATGAAGTGTCATACCTTTTTGAGCTCGTAATTAAATTCCCTATCGATTTGCATTTAAACATGGACATTTTAACTTGTTTACATTTTTTCGAAAAATTTGTGACCCCTCCCATACAAAAATCGCAAAAAATAAAAATCCTGTTTTTTGCACAAAAATATCAGTTTTTGGCGTAAAATGAGAAATAACTGTCAGATAATGAAGTGTCATACCTTTTTGAGCTCGTAATTAAATTCCCTATCGATTTGCATTTTAACATGGACATTTTAACTTGTTTACATTTTTTCGAAAAATTTGTGACCCCCCCCTTACAAAAATCGCAAAAAATAAAAATCCTGTTTTTTGCACAAAAATATCAGTTTTTGGCGTAAAATGAGAAATAACTGTCAGATAATGAAGTGTCATACCTTTTTGAGCTCGTAAATAAATTCCCTATCGATTTGCATTTAAACATAGACATTTTAACTTGTTTACATTTTTTCGAAAAATTTCAAAAATCGCAAAAAATAAAAATCCTGTTTTTTGCACAAAAATATCAGTTTTTTGGCGTAAAATGAGAAATAACTGTCAGATAATAAAGTGTCATACCTTTTTGAGCTCGTAATTAAATTCCCTATCGATTTGCATTTAAACATTAAATCATCGAGATTTAACGCGTTTTTATGCGGATCTAAGAAAATTTATTGTGGATTTCGAATTAAAGCTAAAAAAAACCAAAGTAATTTTAAAATCGTCACAGATAGATTTACGTATGCATAAAATTAGCTTATTGAAGTTAGTCATTCTTATAAGTAGCATTTCATGTACATAACTATGTTAATAAAGGGTGAAAAATTATCTAATTCCATAAAGATTGTTTATTCTTTAGCATAAAGGTAATTCTTTTTTAAATATGTATGTAATTAAATTAAATTTTAAATTGAAATTTTCGATTACTACTAAGGAGTGCGATCTTCAATGGATGAGGTAACATTATAAGTGCCGACGTGCACTCCATCTTTATAGAATTTACAGACGTGTCGGCAAAGGCCGCGTGGCATTATAGTTGGCCATCGCTTCGCATTGATGGTAACGTTTTTCAATAAATACGTCCCCTTTGGAAAAACGCAAGCGTTCCTGTTTATAAGTAAGTCTGTGTTAATTCCGTACTTAATGCTATCCCTTATATAGTATCCGTGATTCTTGAATAATGTGCAAATTCCTTGTCTTGGAAAGGATATCGGCATCAGCTTGAAATTGCCATCGCGAGCGGAATTGGTGTAGATATCTACTGCGAATGTGTAGTGATCATCGTTAAAATCTTCCATAATTTTTAATGTTCCATTCAATATATGGTCTCGGCCAATTAATCGAAGTTTAGTCCAGTCAAACGGTTGTGAATTTGGTGCCCAGTCAATGGATACAAAGATTGCTTCATAAGTCATTGGTGTCTGAAACTAAAATACCGAAATACATTAAACAGATTCCATATTTAAATCTATTATATTTATATATTACCAGTGCCTTGGGTATGGTTATAAGAACCACGAATACTATGAATAATACAACTATTGAAGCTCAAACTCAATTGGGGTTTTCAATTTATAGCCACACTCATAAAAAAAAATCGAAGAATTTCCATTAAATCAAGGAAATTCTTTCTTGAATTTTTCCCAAAGGCGACCTCACCTTTGTTTTAGGAAATGTTTTTTTTGAAAGGCACCTTTAAAACCAGAAAAAATATTTCTTGAAACAAGAAATTAAATTTCTTAAAACAAGAAAGGGTTTTTTGGAAAGCCACCATTAAAAGAAGAAAAAATATTTCTTGAAACAAGAAAGGCGATTCTTTTTTCAAAGGTGGTTTCTTTCTTGTTTCAAGAAATTAAACTTCTTAAAACAAGAAATGGTTTTTTAAAAAGGCACCTTTCAAACAAGGAAAAATATTTCTTAAAACAAGAAAATAAATTCTTGTTTTAAAGGTGGATTCTTTCTTGTTCAAAAATGTAAAATTTTCTATCAAGAAATTTTATTTCTTGATTTAAGAAATAATATTTCTTGAAAGGAAGTTTTACATTAACCCTCAAATATAAAATAAAATGTAACTTCGATTTTTTTTTTTTATATTGCATATTTTATTTAATTACATTTGAAACACATAACACTTAACATTTAAACATTTTTAATTATCAAATTTTTGCATATTAGCATATGAGTTATTATTGGTGGTGTATTTAATTCACATATTTTAACTATTGTATACCACATGGCCTTTTGAACTTCATATGACATAAGGTCATCACAAAACTCAGTATATATTCGCATTCCTTCATCTGGAAAAAAAAGAGTTATTGGGATATAAAATATTTATTTTTAGATACACAACATTTTTAGAAATAATGTAATGTTAATAATAGCCAAAATACAAACACGTTGGTCAAAAGACCGAGAGAGAGAGGCAAGGCAGATAGAACTCGAAGATGGGGTTGAAAATCGAAGCTCAGAGAGAGAGAGACACGCGAGAGACACGCACGAGCGAAGGAAGACCGAATGTAAGCAGGCCAGATCATGACCGTGTGAAGAAGTACATAGTAGAGAGAAACGTCGGTCAAGAGAGCGAGAGAGAGGAGCAAAAGATAGAAGGGTTGAAAATCGGCTTTCAGATCGGGTGAACCGCGTACCTGCATACATATTTACATGCTTGTTGATCTACTTACCTTAGAAGGTTTTAAAACCAAATTACAGCTTCGCCAAACCATTTATTTGGCAGATGCAACGGCTCTCACTGCAGGTATTTTAAAGATTTCTCCGACATGTTTCACTCTGAAAAATAAATATAATGCAAGTAATAAGGCTAAGTTATTATAGAACTCTACATCTACAAATAGATGTAAAAATGTATGTATTTACGTAGCTTTTAGCTAGAAAACAATTCAACTAAGTTTGTGTAAAACTTGGTTTAGAGATTACGAATTTTTTTTTTAATTAGATACATACATTTGTATGCGCGCTATACAAAAAATTATATATGAACATACCTTTGAATAATTGGAAAAGGCTTCACTCTTTATCCGCTTGAAAATCACGTCCATCACTTACGAATCTTTTTTCACAACTGACGCTCGGATGATCAGAGAAGTCGGTAGCCGGGTAGTAGTCGGGCCGAGTAGGCCCTTCGTCCTACTTCGTTTTTTTCTGTCGTCAACATTCGGTATCCGAAGGAAGTCAATGGCTACTTTCTTATATTCAAGGGACATTTCTTTCACATATTCAAAGGCGATTTCGCCATTAAATACGTAGGAAATGTTTTGGCTGCGACGGCAAAACAAACATATGAGATTTTCATTTTTCTATTTTCAAGAAAAATTATTTCTTGAATTTTTTCCATCAAGAAAGGTTTTCTATATTTAAAGGCAAATTTTCTAATTACAAGAAATTTTTTTCCATTTTCAAGGGTAAGCCGATTCAATGGCGAGATTTCTAAAATTGAGAAATAAATTTTTATGAGTGCAGCTTTATCGCTTTATCCCCTCCAACGTACATTGATCTAACGTGTAAAAAACTATTTCAAAGTGAGAGATTATTCTCTACACCAACTTTACACGATATTCATATTTTAGGTGGACTGAAAACATGTGACTAATTAAATAATACAAAGTAATTATATTAATACAGACATTACGAAACTATTCGGATTTGTCACCATGAGGAATGCAGCATAGAGTAATACTTGTTTATAGCTCTTGAAAGTATAAAATAAAATCAAAATCATACATTATATTGATCATGTTCTTTATGAAACTCAATTCATCTTCAGTCTTTGTACTTGGAGATCACAAGTACATGATTAATTTTAAGATTTTATAATATAGTGGAACCCACAGCAGCCATAGGACTGAGCACCCATGTTTTAATCCATTCTGTAATTGCAGATAATTTTGTACACCAACTTGACACGATATCCAATTATTGTGTTACTAATTAAATGAAAAAATATTACTTAGTTACATATTAACATATTACATATTACCTAAAAAACGTAACTATTTTGCTTAGTCACTCCGGGGAGTAGCATCAACTGTGATTATTTAATACTGCTTTTGAAGGTCTTAAACAAAACCAATTCAAGCAAACTTATCAGAAAACTTATCGAAAACTTCAGGATGCCATGCCCTTAACCCTTTAGCATCAACTTATCTGTCACACTCCATCTCCAAAGTGGAATTGCTTCCATTTCCCCAACTCATTCACCCCTTGCAGCTTCTAATCTTTCTAACCATTTGGCCATTTTCAATTCGTTTTACCCCGTTCGGTCGCACTTTTTTATCTGGCCACTTTCAAAATCAAATCTTACAAATTCACAACTGACAAACAAAAAAGGAGAAAAAACAGGGAAAAACAAGAGAGAACGCTATAGTCGAGTACTTCGACTATTAGATACCCGTTACTCAGCTAAAGGGAGTGGGAGAGAGATTAATATATGCACGCGTCAAAGCTACTAGCGCCATCTAGTGGCTGTTTCATTTTTAGCTCATAACTTTTTAATGGATTGTCCGATTTAAAAAATTTCTTCTACAATTCGATATGTATTGAGAAACAGAATAAAACTGCATTTTTACTTTTCCGAAATCTTTAAAGTTGTGGGCGCCAGACAACTTTCAAAAAATGGTGTAGGGCGATTGTGGGCGTTAGAGGGGGCGTGGCACCTGTTTGAAACAAACTTGCGCTGCGTAGGAACTCCAAGAATCTGCATGCAAAATGCCAATCCTCTAGCTTTTGTAGTTTCCGAGATCTCAGCGTTCATACAGACGGACAGACAGACGGACAGACGGACATGGCTAGTTCGACTCGGCTAGTGATCCTGATCAAGAATATATATACTTTATAGGGTCGGAAAAGCTTCCTTCTCCCTGTTACATACTTTTGCACGAATACAATATACCCTTTTACTCCACGAGTAACGGGTATAACAAGAGAGAACGCTATAGTCGGGTTCGTGTCCCGACTATCTAATACCCGTCACTCAGCTAAAGGGAGTGCAAACGCTGTACTCGGGTTGGTGTCCCGACTAATAATCGTAACTCAGCTAAAGGGAGTGCGAGGGAGATAGATATAGAAATTTTGATTGCGTATAACTTTTTAATGAATGGTCTGATTTGAAAAATATCTTCTACATTTCGATAGGTATAAATATGCACAACAAAATTGCATTTATACTTCTCGGAAATCTTTAAAGGTGTGGGCGCCAGACACATTTCAAAATCGTTAGTGGGCGATTGTGGGCGTTAGAGGGGGCGTGGCACTCGGCTGAAATAAACTTGCGCTGCGTAGGAAGCCCAAGAATATGCGTGGAAAATCTCAACCTTCTAGCTTTTGTAGTTTCCGAGATCTCAGCGTTCATACGGACAGACAGACAGACGGACAGACGGACATGGCTAGTTCGACTCGGCTAGTGATCCTGATCAAGAATATATATACTTTATGGGGTCGGAAACGCTTCCTTCTACCTGTTACATACTTTTGCACGAATACAATATACCATTTACTCTACGAGTAACGGGTATAATAAGTGCGAAAAACCAGCAGAAGCCGACAATGAGTACTAGACGAAAAAAAAAGCCAACACGAAAAATCTAATAAAAGAATAGCTCAAAATCGGTGTGTAAAAATCAAATAAACGCTGCAACTGCAACGGCGTCCACCAAAGGGAAAGCTGGCCCCCAGCTGAGTTTTCTCTGGTCGGTAAAAAGTTTTTTTTTCGCCTTGCGCCAAGTTTTGTGCGTTTTTAAATGGCCCGAGCTGTGCTGCTGCTGCTGCTGCTGGCCCAAACAAAAACGAACAAGAAAAGCTGGGAAAACCATTGGAAACACATGTCCAGCCAGCGGACAAGGACAAGAGCCGTGGATCCTTGGATACTTGGATCCATTACGAAACTATTCGGATTTGTCACCATGAGGAATGCAGCATAGAGTAATACTTGTTTATAGCTCTTGAAAGTATAAAATAAAATCAAAATCATACATTATATTGATCATGTTCTTTATGAAACTCAATTCATCTTCAGTCTTTGTACTTGGAGATCACAAGTACATGATTAATTTTAAGATTTTATAATATAGTGGAACCCACAGCAGCCATAGGACTGAGCACCCATGTTTTAATCCATTCTGTAATTGCAGATAATTTTGTACACCAACTTGACACGATATCCAATTATTGTGTTACTAATTAAATGAAAAAATATTACTTAGTTACATATTAACATATTACATATTACCTAAAAAACGTAACTATTTTGCTTAGTCACTCCGGGGAGTAGCATCAACTGTGATTATTTAATACTGCTTTTGAAGGTCTTAAACAAAACCAATTCAAGCAAACTTATCAGAAAACTTATCGAAAACTTCAGGATGCCATGCCCATAACCCTTTAGCATCAACTTATCTGTCACACTCCATCTCCAAAGTGGAATTGCTTCCATTTCCCCAACTCATTCACCCCTTGCAGCTTCTAATCTTTCTAACCATTTGGCCATTTTCAATTCGTTTTACCCCGTTCGGTCGCACTTTTTTATCTGGCCACTTTCAAAATCAAATCTTACAAATTCACAACTGACAAACAAAAAAGGAGAAAAAACAGGGAAAAACAAGAGAGAACGCTATAGTCGAGTACTTCGACTATTAGATACCCGTTACTCAGCTAAAGGGAGTGGGAGAGAGATTAATATATGCACGCGTCAAAGCTACTAGCGCCATCTAGTGGCTGTTTCATTTTTAGCTCATAACTTTTTAATGGATTGTCCGATTTAAAAAATTTCTTCTACAATTCGATATGTATTGAGAAACAGAATAAAACTGCATTTTTACTTTTCCGAAATCTTTAAAGTTGTGGGCGCCAGACAACTTTCAAAAAATGGTGTAGGGCGATTGTGGGCGTTAGAGGGGGCGTGGCACCTGTTTGAAACAAACTTGCGCTGCGTAGGAACTCCAAGAATCTGCATGCAAAATGCCAATCCTCTAGCTTTTGTAGTTTCCGAGATCTCAGCGTTCATACAGACGGACAGACAGACGGACAGACGGACATGGCTAGTTCGACTCGGCTAGTGATCCTGATCAAGAATATATATACTTTATAGGGTCGGAAAAGCTTCCTTCTCCCTGTTACATACTTTTGCACGAATACAATATACCCTTTTACTCCACGAGTAACGGGTATAACAAGAGAGAACGCTATAGTCGGGTTCGTGTCCCGACTATCTAATACCCGTCACTCAGCTAAAGGGAGTGCAAACGCTGTACTCGGGTTGGTGTCCCGACTAATAATCGTAACTCAGCTAAAGGGAGTGCGAGGGAGATAGATATAGAAATTTTGATTGCGTATAACTTTTTAATGAATGGTCTGATTTGAAAAATATCTTCTACATTTCGATAGGTATAAATATGCACAACAAAATTGCATTTATACTTCTCGGAAATCTTTAAAGGTGTGGGCGCCAGACACATTTCAAAATCGTTAGTGGGCGATTGTGGGCGTTAGAGGGGGCGTGGCACTCGGCTGAAATAAACTTGCGCTGCGTAGGAAGCCCAAGAATATGCGTGGAAAATCTCAACCTTCTAGCTTTTGTAGTTTCCGAGATCTCAGCGTTCATACGGACAGACAGACAGACGGACAGACGGACATGGCTAGTTCGACTCGGCTAGTGATCCTGATCAAGAATATATATACTTTATGGGGTCGGAAACGCTTCCTTCTACCTGTTACATACTTTTGCACGAATACAATATACCATTTACTCTACGAGTAACGGGTATAATAAGTGCGAAAAACCAGCAGAAGCCGACAATGAGTACTAGACGAAAAAAAAAGCCAACACGAAAAATCTAATAAAAGAATAGCTCAAAATCGGTGTGTAAAAATCAAATAAACGCTGCAACTGCAACGGCGTCCACCAAAGGGAAAGCTGGCCCCCAGCTGAGTTTTCTCTGGTCGGTAAAAAGTTTTTTTTTCGCCTTGCGCCAAGTTTTGTGCGTTTTTAAATGGCCCGAGCTGTGCTGCTGCTGCTGCTGCTGGCCCAAACAAAAACGAACAAGAAAAGCTGGGAAAACCATTGGAAACACATGTCCAGCCAGCGGACAAGGACAAGAGCCGTGGATCCTTGGATACTTGGATCCATGGACCCCGCTAGCTGTGCAAATGTTTGTGAGCTTGGATTTCTTTTCGGTCATTACATTAAGTTGGCTATCTGTGGAGATTCGTAGCTGCACAAGCACACAAACTCCCCGATATCCGCATAAGTGGTATTTGTGCTTGTGCTTTCTGCTTTCTGCTTTTGCTTGGCCCGCACAGATGGGGAGCAACGGCTGCTCCTAATGGTCAACGATTCGTAATATTTTTAATATTTGCTCAATAAAATGTCAGACAATTTCTGTCTCTGCCACTTAGACTCATTACATTTATTTGTACGGTTGTTGCTTTGTTTGTGCTTAGCAAGTTCTCTATAGCCATCGTAACTCGGGACCAAGCCAATTTGACAATACTCTTAAAATTAGTCTATTCTTGAAATATAGTACTAAACTATAGCTAGTGATAGAACTTTGTATTGAAACAAAGTTGTATTATAAAAGTGATTAAAAAAAAGAGTTTTTTCCAAATTAAATGATTATGATTTCTAAAATAAAATATAGAAAATAAAAAGCTGAGAAAATGAAAATAATTTTCATCTATAATAATTATGAAAATTTTTAATTAATTCAGTATACCTTTTCTGACTTTTTCTTTTTATGGATATTTTAATGGAATAGATGTTAAATCTATGTAAATTAAGAAATATATTTATACAGTAGAAAAATGCTGACTTACCGACTGCGTTATTTAAAAACAAACGTTATCCTTGGCATTTAATTTGGTTGAAGTATCCTCTAGAGTATATATTGATCCCCTTAAGGGAAGCCGAGACGTTATTCTTCATATGCGTTGGCCAGGAAAAGCAGAGAATCCCGAGAGAACGGCAGCGTGTAATCCTTTTTGTAGTTGACGCAAATCCTGTTGCTCTTTGCCAAGTCATAAAGTTTAATTTAGTTTTAAGCCTTTCAACTGGAAAATTGCATGGCTGAGGGAGCGAGACAGGGACAGAAGGAGAGGGAGAGAGAGATCAACGAGTGCACACCTCTTGTCCCGCTCCCTCGCAACAGCAAAACCAAATGGCGTTGACCGCAGCCTGTCATTTCGTGTGGACGAGAGGGGGACGGGTAGAGGATATCCTGACGACTTGCTGCACTGCTCTAAAATTAACACACGTTTAATATGCAAGTCGTGCATAAATTGCATTGTTGTTTTTGTTCCTCCCTGCTGGCTGAAGAATTTTCATCTTCTTCTTTACGCTTTTTAATTTGCCATCTGACGTCAGAGTGCAACAACAATGACCACATGTCAGCGCTCGCGAGAAAATCCTGTGTGCACTTCTCTTATTTTTCCTGACACCTTTTGCCAAAGGGAAAATACGTGCCCGTCGTCTCGTTATCATCATTATTACTTTTATTATCATCGTCATGGCGGCCGGACATTAATGTTGATGCGCTTTAATTGCCAATTGAGGCGATGCCCAGGTCCTTGCACTCGATCCAATCAGAAAACAGGCACTTAAAGCACCGCCACCGACGTAATTTCATTATATATTGCCCACCGTTTACTCGAACACTTATTCGCGCACCACTTTTTTCATGTCTTTCACACACGATTTGGTTTATTTATTATTATTCAATATTTATTTATTTCTTATTTTAGTAAATAAATTCAATAGTTTTTTCTCATCATCAAGCACAGAGTTGCATTATAGCAAGAGGCGTTAGTACGTTTCTACTTAGCAGTGTTGCAAAACGCAAAAAATCAGGGCTGAACGGTTCTATTTTTTTTAAATCTGGTTTTTCCTAAACTGTTGAATTACTGAATTTTTGAAAATTCAATTTTGTAACAGCTGTTGATAAGTTTCACGGAACTTAAAACATGTCCAAAATTGTTGTCAAGGTAAGAAGAACTACAAACAAATTTCTTACATATTTGATTTTAATATAAATAACGGTTTTCAACAATTAAAAATTAATCTCAACAGCCTGAGGTAGTTGAAGTGCTAAAATTCCTAAAAGTTGACTTTGTTTGGAGCAGCTTATAAACAATAAACCAAATTCAACAGTTTTGGAAATTCCCTAACAGTTTTTTACGATTTGGAAGCTTTGAAAACATCACTTATCTATGGAAATAACAAATTTTAATTTTCTCCTTCGGCCAATCTAGTCTCCCTAATTTATGTATTTTCGCCCATTTATGCCTGTTTTTGGAGCAGACGCGATTTCTGCATTTTTGAGACAGTGCCAAATTTCTTGGCAGTCGCATTAACGACAAATGTTGCCAAGTAAATTGGCATAAAACAAATCGGCGTCGTCATCGTTATTATCTCTCCTCTTCTTCCGCCGCCTAATTAGATTGTTCTGGCAGCTCAAAAACAACTGCTGAATAGCAGTCGAAAATTGTTAAATAATTTAAACCGAAATTAGCGGCCATTTTGGGTGTGGGCGTGTGTGTATGTGTGCAGACAAAACAGCATGAAAATAAAAATTGTAACCAATTTCATGCATAACAGTTAAATAAAATTTAATTTAGCAGAAAAACGAAGCAAATGCGAGTTAAAACGGGGAAAAGCGAAAAAGAAACAGAAACTGCACAAATTGCCAAAAGAAATAAAAATTACAACCAGATGAAGAGGGCAGTGAACAGTCGCGGACACAAAAAGTTATAATATAACATTTTTGTAATAAAATTAATTGAATTATAATACAATTGAAATCTAATAATAATACAGATAAAATCTGACTAAATCTAATTAAACTAATCTTGGGCAAACATTTTAAATTTCTGATATAAGAACAAAACGACCTATTGTATGTATGTTTTGTTTAAAAAAAAATGTCTTTTTTTTCAAAATTTGTTAAATTTATTCATGTAAAAAGTATTATTTTCGCCCTCAATTGTAAGTGGAAGAAATGGTAGAAAAGAGGGAGTTTCAGAGAATAGACAACGCAAAATGCGTTGGCCATAATGAAGACTTCATATTTGTGTAGCAGCAGCAACAAATGAATGCCGTCAACATTTATTATTAATTTTAATATTTCAAAGAGCTCCGGCCAGCCAAAGATAAACAAAAACACTTAAAAAGAGAACGCCACTTTTCTGTTTTGTCCACCAATCGCTGCTGGGCTTGAAGTGAAAAGGAAATAAGTAGTCAGCTGGAATGTTTTGGCAAAGAGCCGAAACACTAATTTAATGGCTTTTGTTGTTTGCCAACCGAAAATGGCCGCATTTAAAATGAAAATGCCATTTTGGACACATAATTTAGAAATTCACTAAACACTCTTTACACCTCTCGTTGGCCGCCAGCGACAACAATTAACTTTTAAACCATTGCCAAAGGTGCACAAAATTTAATCAATTTATTTCATACCCTACAAAAACAGAAATAAATGGTACAAAATGCATATGAAAATTCGAATTTCATCAACTAAAAACATTTGGCTTCGAGCTTTGCCTGCAGTTTTAAGCCAACATTTGATTGTTTAACGAAATTAAAATGGGTTAATTTATTAACGAAAAACTATTTAAAGAGTTTGAATCAAAAGTTGAACCAGTCTTCAAGTTGAGACTTTAAAGATTTTAAAATATTTAAATATGATCCTTAATATTTAAATTTGATTTTTAATGGATTTTAGGCTTTATTAATTAAATTAAAGCTGTTTAATTCTAAAATATTCATAACTCCTTTAAAAATAATTATCATATTTCTATACTACTTGCCAAAGAAAACTTCCAATAAAAGATACTCAAGAAATGACTATTTCCCTTGTCTAAGCTGTGCAGTAAACGATCTGTCATCTTGTAAATTGCTCGTGTTAAAAATGCCAAAAAGAAGCCAAAACAAAAAATCAAAAGACAAAACGAACTTAATTCCAACGACAAGCAAAAAATAAATGGGGGCAAAAAAAACGAGCTTTAACAAGGAGAAAGGAGCAAAGCGAAAAGGGACGCAAAAGGCATCAACAATGAAAACCACAAAGCGGCGCTTTTGTTTGCCAGTGTCGCATGCAGTCAATCTATACATACATATATATAAATATCGGTTCATGTGTGTGTGTGTGTCGCCTGCCAATCAACTCAACAATCGCAATCAATTTGCCCCGCTGCATAGCCCCTGTATACATCCCCTCGTCTGATTTTCCCACCCCATTTCCCGGCTCCATTTTCCATTTCGGGCGCATTGTCATGGTGCAAGTGCAACTGTCATTTCAAGCACAATCTCTGCATATGCTGAAGGGGGGTAGAGGTCGGTGGGCAATGTGTGATATATCAGGGAAACCGAAAAAAAAATAACACAAAAAATAATGCCCATGGCGCCGCAGTGCACTTTTTAATTACGATACTGCGACATTAAGGACCGCAGACGTAACATGCATGAATCATTGCCCCAAGATGTTTAAAAACCAGCGAAAAGAAAATGTCCTTTTTTTTCCATGAGGGTGTCCTTAAAGTTGAAATCTTTCAGCATGGGTTTGAAATATTCAGTGACTTATTTTATTATTAGATATTTACTCGTTTAAAAGTGGTTATGTAAATTACTAAAATAATATTTTATTATATTTATTCCTTAAAACATTTTTTATAAATTGTTTTCTTTGGGCACTTTCATCAAACACGCAAACAGGTCGCCTCAAAGTAGGCTTTAAAATTGTCAAAATCTATGCACATTATATGCGAATCAAAATCGTAATCATAATACGCATACGCAGCGTTGTACACCCACACACACACCATCGTAAATTTGCCAAGCATTGTTATGCTAAATTTATTTGCCCTCGCAGCCATCTGTTGTTGCTGTTTTCGGTGTTGTTGTTAACTTCATCAGAAGTGCGATTGAAACGCAGCTTCCGTTTCCGCAAAATGGCTGTCAATGTGTGTGAGAGGTGGGGAAAAGAAAAGAAAGAGCGGCAAAATTCCACTTTGCCTGCAAACAAATCAACTTGAACTTCCGTTTCATTTCGCTTTTTCTTGCCATTTCATATTCTTTTGCAAGTTCACCCTGCTCACCGCTCTTCTGGGTTCCGTAAAAAAAAAAAACCCACTCAACTCTCAATTTTTATTTTCCCTTTACTGTGCATTTCGGCGACTTTAGCGTAAATTTACTTTTCACTTTCAGCGCGCCATCAAAAAAGTTTTTGTGCATAGCTAACTTTTTGGCTCACATTACGTATATTTTCCATATTTTTCCGTGCTTCACTGGCTTTGCCCCTCGCTCGATGTGTCTTTTCAATGTCATTGCACACACTCTTGTGCTAAAAGAAAAATTTCCAACTTGTATTTGAAAAAGAAAAATAGAAGAAAGAACACATTAAATAATAAATAAAATGCAAATTAAATGAATTTCTAAACTCTAAATAATGTGTAAATTCCTGGAAAAATAATATTTAACTGACATAATTTGCATTATTTTTTCGCTGTGTACTGGCACACTCGGAAAAGCTATCGTGTGTGTTGCTCGCGCGGTGAAACTCCGTCTTTTTGGCATTTCATTTCCTTCATTTCAGCCGTTTTGCACCTCGGAGCGGTTTCCTTTTCTTTCTTTTTTCTTTGCCGCGTGGACGTGGCACTCCCTGTGTTTTTCTATCCTGACTCACTCTTTCTGACTGATTTTCCGCGACCCAAGTTGTTGCTGCTTAATTTAATGCTCGAGTGCCTATTTAAATTTTCGTCCCTCATCGTCTGCATTTCCAATTTTGTTTTGTCATTTACGTTTGGTTTATATTTTCCTCTCGTTTCCCAGCGAAATCAATCAGCGACCGGGCACGTGTGTGCATTGATAACGTGGCCAATAATAGACGAGCGAAATGTATTTTTGGCAGCCCATGAAAATACATCTCAACTTTTCGATGCGAGTTAGCAATTGTTTTGTGCGTTGGGTGGAAAAGATGAAAACAATTTTGTGCAGCTTGCTGTTAGGCAGTAATTTGCTTTTGGGCGTCGGAAATGGAGGGAGGACAATGGAAACGGATACGGAGGCAGAAACTCAAATGTTTGGCAATTACAACTGTTTGTTGGAGATAATTAAATACATTGTGTGAACTCAATCTGCAGAGATAATAATCTCTTAAAGGTTCGATATTAGGGAAACAAAGTGGAAGAATAGTCTTTAAGCTTCATAATTATATAGAATTGAGAAAAAAGGATTATACAATTATTTAAATATGAATACTAATATAGTAATTCCTATGAAAGTACATCATAATAAAACATAACATAGGTATTAACAGTAAAAGTTTATTTTTTATTATGTATAATTATTATACATTTTTTTCTATCTTTATTTTCTATTTATTTTAATATGCCTATAATTTAACTGGCCTTTCTAGTTACGTTTAACTTTTCCCTCCTGAGTTTTCTTTTCCCCAGATAATATTATCTTAAGTAGCTTAAATATTACAAAAGGCAGTCCAATTTGCAGAAAGATCACTAAGCCAAAAATAATAACCAGGACGTCCACATTGTGATACTGCCACCAATTCAGTCTTTGGGCCGCACTCTGCAAATAGGCAGCTCCTTGATGGCGGGTCACATGTTCCACCCAGTAAATGGCCGTCTCCAGAGGTGTATTTTGCTGATCCCGATATCGGAAGGACATGCCCTGAACCACTTTCGTATACGAGGGCTTACTCGTAATCCTCTCGATGGCTTCCCGGAAATCTTTGGCATTCAGCGACTTGAAGTCCAGCATTATGCCATAGCCAGTTTGCTCGGCATGAGCCATATTGAAGAATTGATCACTAAAGATGGGCAACCCAATGACCGGCTTGCCATGATAAATCGACTCCGTGGTGCTCAGCATTCCGCCGTGAGTCACAAAAGCCAAGATCTTCGGATGGGCTAATATGTCAGTCTGTGGGAACCAGTCGGAGATGTAGACATTCTCCGGTTTATTGGGCAGATCCTCTAGCTCGAATTTCCACAGAACTCTCTGTTTAAGTCCGCTAAATGCTCTCAGGATCTCCTGAACCTTTGCCGGCGGTAGGTCCTTACTCTTGAGATTCGAACCCATGGAAAAGTAGACTGCTCCATGCTCTGATTCGTTAATAAATCTTTCGATCTTCTCCGGCAGCGGACTCAACTTTCCATCGATATGCATGCCACCCACTTCAATCATGTTGGGCGAATATGGTCGCGGGAAACTCAGTGACACGTGCTGATTGATGAGCACCAGAGAGGCATTTCGGCGCATCTCGTAGAAACACCTCTTATTTCCCGGAAAGAACTCTTTGTACAGTTGCTCCTGTCCTGGCAAATAATAATAGTCCAGTAGAAAGCGTTCATAGGCCAAGAAAGCCACGTTGAGAAGACGTTCGTAAAGCGTCATGTGATCGTTAAAGGGCAACATTATGTGGGGCACGAACGAAGCTGGAGCGGGAGAACCTACCTGAAAAAGGAATATTAAAATGAATTACAATTTCTAGTATTTTAATATAAATTAAACCATTTAATTAAAGACAAGAATATTAATTCACAATAAGGAATTGCGTTATATTTCGAAATTTAGATAACTTTATCTTAAATGGAAAATATTCTCTACATGGTTGTGAAATTCAATACTTACCATATCGGTGATAAAGGTCAGACCTCCACCCGTGCTCAATCCAATGAGTGGGGCATTGAAATGCTCCGCCAAACCGTAGTGAGCATCATTATAAAAGGTCTCACAAATGACCGCATCGAATGTTTGGTTGCTCTTCAAAAGAGCCTCGAAATTAGGGTCCTCAAAAAGTCCTCTTGTGATCCGAAATCCCATTTGATAGTGATCAATAAGCTTCTGGGTCAGTGGTTTCTGGATGGATTCCCACAAGGCAGCAATGTCTCCTGATAAAAAAGAGAGACTTTTAATGAAATAAAGTAAAATCAAGACAATGCTTTTTTTCTACTTACCCCCCATAACTTTAAACACATTTGGCACATTTATGTCGTGATACCGAGGAATGGGTTTCTTCAGTGGATAAACGGAGACCACAGTGATCTCGTGGCCAGCTTGGACCAATCCCTTGGCCAAGGCATGACCCACATTAAAGTGCGACCGACCGGCGGAATTTAGAACCATAAGGAAATTGTAACCACTAGAGTAACCGAGGCTAAATATTAGCACCAAGATCAAGGTAAGTAAACGCATGGTGATGAAAATCGATCGAGGAACTTATAACCGAACCGAACGGAGCACGTTGCTACAACACAACACACTGAGAATGTTTGGCGAGGGCAGCATTAACTTATACACACGATTATTGTGAAATTCTACTTTTGCGTGAGGCTCAGCATGGAATGGACAGAAGCCAAATGGTAAACACAAAATTTTGATTGCGGAAAATCGGATGTGTCGAGTCGACTATCGAATGAGCTATAGCCGAAAGTATTGACTTTCGATTTTATATATATATAAGTTTGTTTTGTATTTCTATGATACTTGTACAATGATATCCAGTATTTTGTTGCTAAAAATATACAACAATTTATTTATATCAAACATTTTGCAGTGTATTGTCAAGAACCAAAAATATGATCAATCAGTATTTGAATTAAAGCACTTAAGTTCTCGAGAGAGAGAGAGAGAGAAAAAGAGAGAAAGAGAGAGAGAGGGAGAGAGAGAGAGATCCACAAACAAAACTTGTTTGACTCAACTCAAAGCTTCTATGGTAAGAGAAAAATACAGTTTAAGAATAAAGAGCGAATCGTTTCTAAGAGAAATTAATTTAACTTTATCCAAACTGAATGTAATAGAATGTAAACAAATAGTAAGTAATTAGTACAAAGGAAAAAGAAAACAAGAGAGAACGCTATAGTCGGGTGCCCCGACTATCAGATACCCGTTACTCAGCTAAGGGAGTGCGAGGGAGATAGATATATAAAATCTTTGATCGGGCATAACTTTTTAACGAATGGTCCGATTTGAAAAATTTCTTCTACATTTCGATAGGTATTGATAGTCACAATAAAACTGCATTTTTAGTTTTCCAAAATCTTTAATGGTGTAGGCGCCAGACACCTTTCAAAAAATGGTGTAGGGCGATTACGGGCGTTAGAGGGGGCGTGGCGCCATTTTGAAATAAACTTGCGCTGCGTAGGAGCTCCAAGAATATGCATGCAAAATGCCAATCCTCTAGCTTTTATAGTTTCCGAGATCTCAGCGTTCATACGGACGGACAGACGGACAGACGGACAGACGGACAGACGGACATGGCTAGTTCGACTCGGCTAGTGATCCTGATCAAGAATATATATACTTTATAGGGTCGGAAAAGCTTCCTTCTCCCTGTTACATACTTTTGCACGAATACAATATACCCTTTTACTCTACGAGTAACGGGTATAATAATAAATGCTTGCTAAAATAACTTAGGTATTTAACTAATACATTTCCTAATACATTAATTTTGTTTACAAAATGTTCTTGAAATGTATTTCAATTATATCTTTCTTCAATATTTATGTTTGTCTATGAAAAATTATGCAGCAAAGGTGGGGAAAAGTTTGTAATTATCCCAATGTACATTGTACGGCCTAGGCACTTCAAACGTATCACTAATCCACTCACAACTGTTCTTATCTAATACTATAACTAGCAGTGAAAAAAGTAGTCTCTCTTCAGTCTGCTTAGAGCTTCCGAAAGTGCTGTCGCAATGCGTTGGCTCCCCAATTCCTGGCTTTTTCTGTTGGCGGCCTTTTTTGGCCAGACATGGGGATATTCCTACCTGTTGGTGAGCCACACTGCATCGAAATCACATCACGCAGTTGGTTTTGCCTTGGCCAAAGGTCTGGCTGCCGCCGGTCATGAAGTCACTTTGATATCACCATTTCCCCAGAAGAAGCCTGCCAAGAACCTAATCGATGTAGACACGCCGAATGTTATCACCGTGATGGGAGGTGAGTCCTAATCGTAAGATTAGTTCCTTAAAACCTTTTTCCCGATCTGGCACGTATTGCTTATCGTCTGGCGTAAGCTGTGCGTGATATGATAAGATAGACGTGTGAATTGGCTTCCCAGTGGGTCAACAACAAAATGCTTGTTATAGTTTGATTGTTTGTTCAAATATTTACCAAATTATATTAACCAAAAATGTTTGATTTTTCGCATATCCATAGTTCATAAGGCGCGAATTCTGGAAAATGCCAAGAAGTCGGTGATTCTGCGCTATCCAATAATGAGTGCCATGGGTTTGGATTTGACAGAAGCTCTTTTCAAGGCGCCGGCAGTGCAGGAGTTACTGGCCCAAAACCGAACATTCGATGGAGTCATCTGTGAGACCTTCATGAACGACGCCCACTATGGATTTGCGGAGCACTTCGGAGCTCCCTTGATCACCCTGAGCACTTTGGGAGCCACTGGCTGGACCTCAGATCTTGTGGGCACTCCGTCACCAGCCTCGTATGTTCCGCATAATTTACTGCGCTTCGGTGACCACATGAACTTCTGGGAGAGAGCCCAGAATCTTGGATTCCAGACTTACGAATTTATCTACCAGAATTTGGTCAATCTACCCAGACATGAGGTGCTATATAGGAAATATTTTCCCAACAACAAACAGGACTTCTACGAGATGCGCAAGAGTACTTCATTGGTGCTACTCAACAATCATGTTTCGCTTAGCAATCCGCGTCCCTATTCTCCGAACATGATCGAAGTGGGTGGGATGCACGTGAATCGAAAGGCCGCAAAGCCATTGCCCAAGAATATACGGGAATTCATTGAGGGTGCCGAGCATGGTGTCATCTACTTCTCATTGGGCTCCAATTTGAACAGCAAGGATCTGCCCAAGAAGAAGAGAAAAGCGATTGTGGAGACTTTGAGGGGCCTCAAGTACCGCGTACTTTGGAAATACGAGGAGGAAAGCTTCGACGACAAACCCGAAAATGTTTTTGTATCCAAGTGGTTCCCCCAGGATGATATCCTGGCTCACGAAAAAGTGATTGCCTTCATAACGCATGGCGGACTTTTGAGCACCATGGAATCGATTTACCATGGCAAACCCGTCGTAGGAATTCCCTTCTTCGGCGATCAGTTTATGAATATGGCAAGAGCCGAGCAATCGGGCTATGGAATCACAGTGAAATACGCCCAACTAAATGCTCCTTTATTCCGATCCGCCATCGATCGGATTACCAGTGATCCCAGCTACCGGGAACGGGTCAAGGTCATGTCCAATCAATTTCGGGATCAGAAGGAGACGCCACTGGAGCGCGCTGTTTACTGGGTGGAGCATGTGACTCGGCAGAAGGGAGCCAAGTACCTGAGAAGTGCCTGTCAGGATCTGAACTTCATTCAGTACCACAATCTGGATGTCCTGGCCGCTTTCTTTTCCGTTCTTGGCCTAGTTCTTATTTTTGCATTTCTAACAATACGATTTGTGGTAATCAAAGTAAAAGGTAGTCCATTAAAGCCAAAGAGTTTAAAAAAGAAAAACAACTAGTTTTAGGTATAAATATGTATTTAGTTAAAATTTTAGTAACTGTAGTAAATTTTATCTTGAGAACATTACAAATAGCAAAAGACAAAGCCTGTACAGATACTAACTAAGCATAATATTAAAAGAACATGTAAACTTGCTCGTATAATATTGTATTATATCCGTCGTTAGTAAGATGTATACCTACAACAAATTATAGATTACAAATTATATTTTAATAATAAATGAGGATTTTTTTAGCATATTTTGCCACTACTTTTGTAGTCCGTCAGCTCTGGTATTGGTGGTATCTTTTATTTAAGAAAATCACAATTTTTCTTCGTTTTTTGGGATATATCTTCAAGAGTGGTTAACCAATTTTGTTAATCTTTTCGGAATTAAATAGTTACATATCACTTTTATATGGTCGTTTTTGATATTCAATCTAACATAATCACAAGAGAAGGTGGGCGCATGGAAAATTTTAAAGTCACAGCAAATTTTAAATATCTAAACAGTAAACTATAATATTAAACAAAATTTATCTTGTTTTTGTAATATTGTATCTTATCCTTTGTTCGAAAAAAGTATAGCTACAAAATGTTATAGATTACAAGTATAATTTTAAGTTTGTATTTAAGAAAATTATCAATGCATATAATTTTAAAAATTTAGAAAATCTGCGGTTAAAAAAAATGATATTTTTTAAATTGTACGATGGGCATTTATTTTTCTTTACTAAAAAATAGTTTCTTATATACAGTATGTTGGTATGTAAAGTTCTTTATTATCAGCCAAACATTTTTGTCAAATAATGATTCAACAGCACCAGTCGTTAGAAAGAGAAGAGAAACCCAAAACCGGCCGATAAAGCCGGTGAACAAAACAAAGTAAACGAGAACAGAGAATAACATCATATCGAAAACTGATTATTAAAACGGTGGAGAGCGAGAGAATAAAGCGGAGTTATACAGATATTTGATCATGAGTAGCGTACAAAATATTGAACAGGGGTTTTCGGCAGGGTAACGATGATGAGAGATCGTGCTGCCAACTAGAGATATAGAGAATAAGAGAGGAATATATTAAAATTCCCTCTCTTCAAATGTCATTGGAACCTAGCCCAACCGCGTATAATTACCTCATCGCGAGCCCATGTTAACTCAGTTTATTCCCGGGCGCCAAGGCGTCCGCACATACTTCTATATCAGCTGCATAGAACACTATCGTCGGCCGATAAGAACGCATTTAACAACTGGCAACGATTAAGTCAAATTAATTGTTTAGAATTTGTATTTTGGAAAACGGAAAATGAAACCGGCAGCTGGCCAAACGAGTTTTCTGGCTCTGCTGCTGCTGTGCCTGCTGAGCTGCGTGTCTGCCTACAATTACCTGTGCGTTCTCCACACCGCTGCCCGATCCCATTATCATGTGGGATCCGCCCTGGCCAAGGGATTAGCCAGCGCTGGGCATCAGGTGACCATTGTCTCTCCCTTCGCGCTGAAGAAACCCATCAAAAACATCAAAGATGTGCATGTCAAGAGCATTCTGGCATCCATGGAAGGTGAGTTTTGATATTAAATATTACAACATTTTATGTGGGAATTTTCTATAATTATAAAGTAATGCAATTCAAACAGTTATCAATGAAATGCTTTTATAAATTTCAATATAAGTTCTTAGTGCAATGAATTGACTAAGGCATTATACAATCTAATGTGTCTGATGTGATCTGATGTAATATCAAAATGAAGCAAATCTAATGCAATTTAAACAATCATCAATGAAATTTCTTTATAAGTTTCAATGCCAAATCTTATCGTAGTCCAACAAAACATTGTTTCATTAATAGTTTAGTATTTCCTTTAAACAAAATTCATTCTCTAATTCTGTAATAATAAACTAGTGAGGTTCTTTATTTGGTCTTCCAAGGCTATAATTCTTGTTATTTATAAATTTGGAATAATAGAATAGTTGGACTTGGCTAATGGTCTAAACCGGTTCTGTTACACTTAAGTCGCTAAGAATATTTCTTTTATAATTATACGAAAGCCATTTTTCTCTATTTTTCTCATAACTATGACACACATATTTAAATACCTAATTTTTACACCCCATTGAGATATTTTACACTACAAACTTAGTTCAGCTAATAGTTATACCGATATAAAAGTGTTATTTAGCAGGAAAACATTTCACCAATAAAATAGCAGTTGCGTAAACTACTTGACAAAAAAATCGGTCAGTCTTTCACTTAGGACTTTTACCATAATCTTTTGCTTGTTATCACGAATTTGATAGCAATGTAATACATGCTGATTGCAATAGGCTATCAAATCCATCAATTCGCCAGTCATTAAATCAAAGACTTATTTGTTATACAATTTCAGGAAGAATGGCCAACCTGTTGGAATCATCCAAGAGGCCAATAATCGAGCAGATAGTTAATTTCCATGAGATGGGCATTCAAATTACCGAGTTGCTGCTGACGGAAGACTCTGTCGTAGAGCTGATGAAATCGAATCAGACTTTTGATGCTGTAATATCCGAGGTTTTCCTAAACGAAGCCCATTTCGGATTTGCCGAGCATTTCAAGGCCCCGCTTATAGGACTGGGCACTTTTGGGGCCATTAGCTGGAACACAGATCTGGTGGGTTATTCTGTGAGATAGTTATTTTTGAGGTATTTTATTAACGTATTTTTTTGTTAAATCTTTAAGGTGGGATCTCCTTCACCGCCCTCATATGTTCCAAGTGCCCTGCTGAAATTCAGCGACCACATGTCTCTCGCCGAGCGAGTGGGCAACCTGGCCTTCCTCACCTACGAATATATCTTCCTGAACTACTTTTATCTTCCGCGTCAGGAACTTCTGTACAGCAAGTACTTCCCCAACAACAAACAGGACTTTTACGAGATGCGCAAGAATACGGCCTTGGTGTTGCTCAATCAGCATGTATCGCTCAGCTTCCCACGACCCTATTCGCCCAACATGATCGAGGTGGGCGGTATGCACATCAACCGAAAACGCCAACCGCTGCCCAAGGACATTCAAGAGTTTATCGAGGGCGCCGAGCATGGTGTCATATACTTCTCGATGGGTTCCAATCTGAAGAGCAAAACGCTTCCGTTGGAGAAACGTCAGGCACTGATCGACACTTTCGCCCAGCTGAAACAGCGAGTCCTGTGGAAGTTCGAGGACACTGATCTGCCGGGAAAGCCAGCTAATGTCTTCATTTCGGACTGGTTCCCCCAGGACGACATTCTGGCCCACGACAATGTGATAGCCTTCATCACCCACGGCGGTCTGCTGAGCACCACGGAATCAATTTATCACCGCAAGCCCTTTGTGGGTATTCCGATCTTTGGAGATCAGTTCTTGAATATGGCTCGTGCGGAACAGAATGGTTATGGAGTAACGGTTCATTACGAGGAATTGACTGCTGACAAACTTTTGGCAGCCATTCAGCGACTTATTCAAGATCCGGAGGCCAGCAAGAAGGTGCGCGACATGTCCGACCGGTATCGGGATCAGCCGCAGACTCCATTGGAGCGCGCTGTTTTCTGGGTGGAGCACGTTTCCCGGCACAAGGGTGCCAAGTACCTGAGGAGTGCCTCCCAGGATATGAACTTCATTCAATACCACAACCTGGATGCAATGCTAATCCTATATGGCGGCATTATATTCGTGCTATATTGCATTTTCTTGCTTATCCGTTGGGTGTTTCGGTTATTGCAGGAATTATTTGTGAAGGAGGAAAGTCCCAAGCCGAAAAAGAAATCCAAACAGAACTAAACTCAAGTGATAATTAACCTTAGTATTCATGAACAGTTTAAAATAATGGTGCTTCGGTGTTTTGAGTAGTGCAATACTTATATTTAAAAAATATTTATAATATATGAATCCCAGTATCCGAAAATCAATGCAGCATTCCAGAAATCATTTTAATAAACTCTTTAATTTTCTTTTAATTTTCCCATTCTAATTGCTCACAATAAAATACAGCAAATTTGGTTGCCAGTATCTATGGGTTTTTCAATAAACTGTCTTCGAATTTGCAACCATTTGGTGTTGGTGGGAAAAAGCTCGTGAAAATTTTATTTGATTTTACAAAGGGGTTGTGCGGTTGCTTTCGGCCTGCGGCTCGAAACTTGTAAACTAAAATGGAAAATATTGTGAACTTCTATCGAACAAAAAATCAACGTTGCCTTCCTATTCTTCTGGGTCTCCTTTTTTGTTCTCTGCAGCTAAAATTTTCATTTATTGTTGTATACTCTTGTTAAAAGGAATAAAGACGATAATTATATAAAAGAATAATCAACCAAAAATGTGCAATAGTTGGTAAAAAATGCAATTATCTAAATTCAGGAAAGTCTGAAATATTATACACCATTACAATAATAATTTGTTAGTTTTGTTTATACCAAGGGTATGTGTACTTTCGATCCAGCTGTGATAATTTTTCTTTGTTGGGTCCTATTTTCAACCACTCTCTGCTTTCCTCCTACTGCAAGTTGCACATAGTTAACGCTTCAGTTGTAAAAATGCCCATCAGCGCGTTCAAATTTTTAACAGCAACCAACTGAGTGCCACACCCACTCCCACTCCCACCGAACGCCCCCATGCCACTCCCACTAACGCCTCAGGCTTAATGCTTTTATTTTCTTTGCCGTGCATCTTCCCCTTCTCTTTCCCTTTTTTTGCCAGGCAAAAGGCGTGTAAAAGTTTCGGCCCAACTTATTGAAACTGTTTTGGGCCATGGCCGTGCTGCTGGAAAATCAGCGTTCGTCGCGGAAATGTTGGCGGCTTTAATGCCAATCCGGCTTAAGAGGGAAACTAAGGAACTATTGTTTTTGTGGTACAATTTTTGGCTGTAAGGAAAGTCTTAAGAACAATGCTGGCCCCTATTAAAGTAATCCGTAATCCCGTATAGTTTTTACTAAAATAAACACGAACGTTTATTTATTATATATAATATAAAACTAGGCCTGCATTTGTTTGGTTTTTGCATAAGCTTGACGGGGAATTTTTCTAGGGCTGACAGGTTGCAATCTAGGGCAGTACTTAAATTTGATAAAGAAATAATAAATAAATAATAAATTCAAATTATGATGTCACTAAAATAAATGAATCGGTATTACCTTCTTTTTATATTTATACTGACTTTTATATATTCCTCTATTTTAATATTGTAAGATCAAGAATCTATTATGCAGTTGTTTTACTCTTTTCTCATATAAATCATGCGCGGATCCATGGGGGGTAATATGGGTGATATATAACCCCCCCCCCCTCTCCGGTGACAAATTAATAGAATTTTGGTATTCAAAAAGTATGCAACAAAAAAATTGTTCTGATATCACCCCCCACAACAAAATCCAAGATCCGCCACTGGTATAAATCAATATAAATAGAGACGACCAGGTGATCTTGTTATTATGCCAGATCAGTTCGCAATCATTGCTGGGTAAATCCCCAAAGTTTTGTGTATAAAAACGACAAGGGAAACTTTTACGACTCAGTTTAAGGCAGGCGTCAAGATGCTGAAGTTCATCTTAGTGGAACTGCTGGTTCTGCTTGCGAGCACATCGGTTTACTCCATCGAAGTGGACACGGATTTGGGACGAGTGCGAGGTGCCAATCTGACCTCCAGATTGGGCGTGACCTTCCATGCCTTTCGCGGCATTCGGTATGCCGAACCTCCCCTTGGAGAACTGCGATTTTTGAATCCCCAGCCCGTGAAGCCTTGGTCCCCGAAAACCTTCGATGCCAGTGAAGATGGACCGATGTGCCCGCAACCGTGGGAAAATATGACGGATGTTTCCGAGGACTGTTTGCGGTTGAATGTGTACACAAAGGATCTGAAGGGCCGTCGACCAGTGATCGTGTTCCTGCATCCCGGAGGCTTCTATGTTTTCTCCGGACAGAGTAAACTTTTGGCCGGACCCGAGCATTTTATGGATCGCGATTGTGTGCTAGTCTCGCTAAATTACCGGCTGGGTAGCTTGGGTTTCCTGGCCACTGGAACCAGAGAAGCTCCTGGCAACGCGGGAATGAAGGATCAGGTCCTGGCATTGCGCTGGATCCAGAGGCATATCCATCGGTTTGGTGGTGACCCTGGCAGTGTGACCCTTTTGGGCTACAGTGCGGGTAGTATCAGCGTAGCTCTGCACATGCTATCGCCCATGTCGCGGGGTCTCTTCCATCGGGGAATCGCCATGAGTGCTGCGCCATATGGACCACTCCAGTATCAAAACAATGACCTTCGGCTGGCCAAGCGACAAGCTGGTCTACTGAAGTGCCCCCAGGAACCGGTCAAGGAAATGGTTGACTGTATGAGGCAAAAACCCTACTTGGATTATGTGACCACCTACAATGGGATGTTTGAGTTTGGCGGGCATCCCATACTGAACTGGAAAATCGTGGTCGAGGAGGATTTTGGCCAAGAACGGTTCCTAATCGAGAGTCCTTTTAAGACAGCTCGACGTGGTGACTTTTACAAGGTTCCCATCATTACTGGTATAACGGAGTTTGAATTTCTTTCTTCAGCCTTTTGTAAGTGAAAAGTAAGATTCAACTAGAACATTATAATCTAAAGCAGTCTTTATCAACGCCATTCAGATCATCTACAAAATAAAAGCATTGTAAGGGACTACAACCAGAACTGGGAACACTTTGCCCCTATTGCCCTGATTTTGGAACGTAACTCAACACAATCGCGAGTTGGCAGTCGCGTTTTGAGGGAGAAATATATGCCTGAGAGTAGGGACAAGCTAGAGAACCCGAAATCCCTCAAGGGCTTGGGAGAACTCTATAGCGATGCGATAATTGGAGTGTCCTTCAATCGGTTTCTTGCCTTGATGGCCCCCCACACACCTATTTACACCTATCTGTTTCGGTACAAGGGAAGATATAGTTTCTTTACAAATCCCCCCATGGGTGAGCAGATCGATTATTTTTTTGTAGGATGTAAATTAAATACCTTTTTTATTTTTTTAAGGCCCTGTTCATCATGATGAGCTCATTTATTTATTCCATGTGGGTTTTCTTAAGACTCCTCTGTTTAAACGAGAGGATCCCGAAAACTTTATGATTGAGCTTATGACGAGTATGTGGTTTGAGTTTGCTCAAAAAGGGTAAGGAGTATAGTTTCTTAATACACTTTTTAAATATTATGATTTTTTCGTTCCTAGTGATCCACACAATAAGAACGATGAATACCTGAAAAATCTCAACTGGCCCCGGTACAATTCACAAGAGAAAGGTTATCTCGAAATTGGTACCAATCTGACCGCAAAAACTGGCGGCTTCTTTCAGGATCGATATCATATTTGGGATGAATTGTTTCCTCTATCAAGCTTTTGCTGATTGTTTTTTAAACTCCCGGAATGTATCTATCTATTCCTTACATCTATTATACATTCTTAAATATTTACATTCCAAACCAAATATTAATCAATACTAATTTCAAATATAACCATAGTTGAATAAACATGAGATTAACCTCCAAATATATGGCGGTCTTTTTATTGCAGTTATTGCTACTTTATTTTTGGGGAGTTATTGAAAAGACTTGTTCTGAACGAGTCCATCTAGCCATGTCCGTTTCTATGTGAACTAGTCTCTCAGCTATAAATCTATCGCGATGAAACTTTCCCCAAAGTCTTCTTTCTTTTGCAGGTAGTACATATGTCGGAACGAGCCCAATCAGACCACTATATCCATAGGAATAATCAAAATCAAACATTGTAACTTTATAAGAAGTAGGCGTTTTGATTTTTTACATTTTAAAAACAACATTTTAAATAGGAATTATATATTTATTTTACCTGCAAGGGTACACACAAAAAAAAAATTGTCAAAAAGACCCCAACCACAAAAAATTGTCAATTTTGTCATGGATATAGGTGTGTCTTTGCTAATTGTGTGTATTTGTTGTTGTAAAAGTAACTATTTACTTAGTAGAATTGACTATTGTTTGTGGTTGGGGCCTGATTGACAATTATTACAGTTGATTTTACCAAGTTTATTTTTGTGTGTATATAAACTCCGGCTGGCCGAAGTTACCTTCTTTTCTTGTTTTTACTCGTGCCGATCGGACGTCTATATCATACAGCTTCCTTAGTTAGAACTGAAGTATTCCCGAATATCGGATAGTTATACCCGTTACTCGTAGAGTAAAAGGGTATATTGTATTCGTGCAAAAGTATGTAACAGGGAGAAGGAAGCTTTTCCGACCCTATAAAGTATATATATTCTTGATCAGGATCACTAGCCGAGTCGAACTAGCCATGTCCGTCTGTCCGTCTGTCCGTCTGTCCGTCTGTCCGTCCGTATGAACGCTGAGATCTCGGAAACTATAAAAGCTAGAGGATTGGCATTTTGCATGCATATTCTTGGAGTTCCTACGCAGCGCAAGTTTATTTCAAAATGGTGCCACGCCCCTTCTAACGCCCTCAATCGCCCTACACCATTTTTTGAAAGGTGTCTGGCGCCCACACCATTAAAGATTTTGGAAAACTAAAAATGCAGTTTTATTGTGACTATCAATACCTATCGAAATGTAGAAGAAATTTTTCAAATCGGACCATTCGTTAAAAAGTTATGCCTGATCAAAGATTTTATATATCTATCTCCCTCGCACTCCCTTAGCTGAGTAACGGGTATCTGATAGTCGGAGCACCCGACTATAGCGTTCTCTCTTGTTTTTACTGAAATAACCGTCAAAGTTTATTTCTTATATACTACGCACAAAACTAGGCCTGCATTTGGTTTTTTCATGAGCTTGAGGGGAATTTTTCTAAGGTTGACATAGAAATTAATTCTACAGAACACTAAAAATTGTGTGATGCAGTCCAGGGCGGTAATCTAGAATCGCTAAAATATAAAAATTTTAATTTCAAGTAAAGAAAATTAATAAAATTGCATTTATGTAGTTATCTTATTTTAAAGACTTTTTTAAATATTTAATATATAACACAAATAAATTAATCTGTGTTAACCCCATCCATACCGACTTAAGATTTTGTAATTTTATACATTCATAATTTTTTTTATAAATTGTAAGACAAAGAATGCAGCTGTTTTACACATTCCTTTGTTCTTATCTGAAGCGACTATTCACCTGTTCGCCATCGTCTTCTATAAATCTTTACATATAGCGACGACCAGGCGATCTTGTTATTATGCCAGATCAGTTCACAATCATTGCTGGGTAAAGCCCCAAAAGCAATTTCAGCCGCTGGGTTTTGTATAAAAACGACATCGGAAACTTTTACAACTCAGTTTAAGGCAGGCGGCAAGATGCTAAAGGTTATCTTGGTGAAACTGATGGTTCTGCTGGCCAGCACATCGGTTTACTCCATCGAAGTGGACACGGAGTTGGGAAGAGTGCGCGGTGCCAATCTGACCTCCAGATTGGGTGTGACCTTCCATGCCTTTCGCGGCATTCGGTATGCCGAACCTCCCCTGGGAGAACTGCGATTTTTGAATCCCCAGCCCGTGAAGCCGTGGTCCCCGAAAACCTTCGATGCCAGTGAAGATGGACCGATGTGCCCGCAACCGTGGGACAATATGACGGATGTTTCCGAGGACTGTTTGCGGTTGAATGTGTACACAAAGGATCTGAACGGTCGTCGACCGGTGATCGTGTTCCTGCATCCCGGAGGCTTTTATGTTTTTTCCGGGCAGAGTAAATATTTGGCCGGACCCGAGCATTTTATGGACCGCGATTGCGTGCTAGTCTCGCTAAATTACCGGCTGGGTAGCTTGGGTTTCCTGGCCACTGGAACCAGAGAAGCTCCTGGCAACGCGGGAATGAAGGATCAGGTATTGGCATTGCGATGGATCCAGAGGCATATCCATCGGTTCGGTGGTGACCCCGGCTGTGTGACCCTTTTGGGCTACAGTGCGGGTAGTATCAGCGTTGCTCTGCACATGCTATCGCCCATGTCGCGGGGTCTCTTCCATCGGGGAATCGCCATGAGTGCTGCGCCATATGGACCAGTTCGTTATCAAAACAATGATCTTCGGTTGGCCAAGCGACAAGCTGGCCTATTAAAGTGTCCCCAGGAACCGGTCAAGGAAATGGTTGAGTGTATGCGGCAAAAACCCTACTTGGAATATGTAACCACCTACAATGGGATGTTTGAGTTCGGCTGGAATCCCACATTGAATTGGAGAATCGTGGTCGAGGAGGATTTTGGTCAGGAGCGCTACCTCATCGAGAGTCCCTTCAAGACAGCTCGACGAGGTGACTTTCACAAGGTTCCCATTATTACTGGCATTACTGAGTTGGAATTCCTTTCTGGAGCATTCTGTAAGTAACAAGTAAGATTCAAATAGAACCTTTTCCAATTTTCTTCAATTGCTTCAGTTGATCTGCGAAATGAGAGCAGTGTAAGCAAATACAACACGAATTGGGAGCACTTTGCCCCTATTGCCCTGATTTTGGAACGTAACTCAACACAATCGCGAGTTGGCAGTCGAGTTTTGAGGGAGAAATATATGCCTGAGAGTAGGGACAAACTGGAGTACCCAAAATCCCTCAAGGGTATGGGAGAACTCTACAGCGATGCCATGATTGGAGTGTCCTTCAATCGCTTTCTTCGCTTGATGGCCCCCCACATACCTATTTACACCTATCTGTTTCGGTACAAGGGAAGATATAGTTTCTTGAAAAATCCCGATAACCAACAAGCCATGGGTAAGCTGTTCTTTTATATATTTGTAAATTGCTAAATATATGAAGTTTTTAATTTTTACAGGCCCTGTTCATCATGATGAGCTCATATATTTATTCCACGTGGGTCTTTTGACTCCTCTATTAAAACGAGAGGATCCCGAAAACTTTATGATTGAGCTCTTAACGCGTATGTGGTTTGAGTTTGCTCAAAAGGGGTAAGGAGTTTATTTATTTCTAAATTTTAGGATTTTATTATTATTTCTTGTTTCTAGTGATCCACACAATAAGAACGATGAATACCTGAAAAATCTCAACTGGCCCCGATATAATTCACAAGAAAAAGGTTATCTGGAAATTGGTACCAATCTTACCGCAAAAACGGGCGGCTTCTTTCTGGATCGATATCATATCTGGGATGAATTGTTTCCTCTATCCAGCTTTTGCTGAGAGTTTGCGGATCTAACTTCTTATAATACCTCAATTTTAACATTCCAAACATTTTATGAAAATAAAAAAAATTTTACGATTTCGAACAAATAAAAAACTTGAATAAATATGAGAGTAACCTGTACAAATACTACATCTCTTTAATGCAGTTTTTTGTATGCTGAAAGGAGTTTCTCTCAAACTTCCATGTTTAGAAGGTAAATCAAAAAAAAAGTTCCATGACTTACTCATCTCTTTGGGACAGAACTCACAAAAATTAACAAACAAAAATGACAAAATGGTTGAGCGCATAACTATCGCCAGGTGAACGAGCATCGAGCACAGTTTCAGCAATTTCCATCTGCAGTTCGGATTTTCTCGACTTTTTGCCTGCGCAAATTGTTGTAAAAACACGAGAGGAAATGCGAGCGAAAAAGAGGAATGCAGTGAAGCGACCGATTTGCTTGGACAAGTTACCGATTAGATTCAGTCAAGAAGTGAGCTGATATTTCGAGACATCTCTGAGACTGCAAATTGGAATTGCTGACATTGCGTAAATAATAGCTTCAGCTTGAACAAAAAACCAGAAAGTGTGTATTTTCTTCTTTGGAGTGACTATTAAACGTCAAATCCTCTGCCTGGGATTTGACAAATCATCATTATTGCTCATGTTTCCATTGACGATAATCAACAGCTCATTAAAAACGCGTCGAACCACAAAACAGGACATCATTAAATAGACTCTTTTCCACTGGCGACCACGCGGGGGACATTTAAAGGGTTAAGAACCGGGAGCAACGGGGGATCCGCCAGATCCAAACCCTAAATCGCATGAAATTATCTACATTTGCATGCCAACACAAAACACACAGAGCTAATGGCAATTCCAGCCACACCACATTTATATAGCTCATGAATTTTTGATTACGCATTTGGCAATGCGGCCAAAAACGGCCAAAAGCACCAGCCGAACCCAAATGAACCAAACCAATCCAACGGAAGTGACTCAGTGCAATTTAATATTACGCATACGCAGCGAATGCAACTGATTGGCAGCGGTTAATAAATGCGCTCAAAACCGGCGCACATATATGTACGTATGTACATCCATAGCCAGCCACGCAAATATTTGTATGCGTATTCCATAATTCACTGGACGCCAATCGAGCAGCTTTGCGTGTGACCAGAAAAGCATCGTTATAATATAAATACGCGCATCATAATATCCCATCATTTCGGTGCGCTATCTGTGGCGAAAACAAACTGGAAATCGTGGGGCCTCTCAGAGGTGAATATTTGCGATAGGTGCTTATTTGCCAGCCATTATCTGGGAGGTAATAAGAATGTAGTTCTGAAACGGAATTAATAGAAAAGGAAATAAATGAATGACGGCGTTCATGAAGTTAGCCTTAACCTTTTTGAAAGTAAAAGTAGATCATTTTAAAATTTAAACAATTTATTTTATAGAAATTTATATCTAATTTTTATTGCATTTAGCGAACTTTCTGTTTTTGTTTCCTTTTATTAACAGCAGAAGATGGGAATACCATCTTGTAGATCTTAACCAAGCTAAGGATAAGAATAAGAAGAATTAATACAAGAGCTACAAAAAAAGTACCTAAGACATCCAAGCTGTGATATGTGAAAAAGTCGAATTCTCTCCCCGCCACCCGCATATATTTAGCCCCCTTGTGACGAAGGACGTAGTTAGTCCACCATATTGCAGTTTCCAGAGGATTCATGGGTTGATCCCTATATCGAGCAGCCGTTGTTCTTGCCGTGACATCGAAACTCTTTTCTGTCAACAAACGGAGAATAGTGTCCTTGAACTGTTCGCTTGTCATATCCCTATAGCTTAGGACCAAACCTAGGCCCTGTCGTTTAATATGCTCCATATTGCCAAACTGATCATAGAAGAAAGGCAACCCTAGCATTGGTTTACCATGGTGAATGCTTTCTATTGTGCTCTGCATTCCTCCGTGAGTTATAAACAGTTTAACTTTCGGATGGGCCAGGATATCCTGCTGCGGAAACCATTTGCTTATTAACACATTCGATGGTTTTTCTGGCATCTCCTCATCTTCGAACTTCCACAGGATGCGCTGGGGCAGACTGGCAAATGTTTCGATCAATATTCTTTTGCGATCCTCTACCAGGTTTTTGCTTCTCACGTTGGTGCCGAGGGAAAAGTAAATTACTCCATGTTCGCCAGACCCTTGGATAAAGTCCTCTAAATCCTGCGGTAAAGCTTTCGTTTCCCAATTAATGTGCATACCTCCCACCTCGATTACATTCGGAGCATTTGGTCGAGGTGGAGCCAATGTAAAGTGTTGATTGACCAAAATCAAAGCAAAGTTTTGCGTTATCTCAGACAGTGGCTTCGTGTCAGCTATTTTCGGAAAGTATTTTTTGTAGAGAGCCTTGTGCTTATTCTCATACCGCCAGTGCCAGTTTATCCAAGAAATGGAGCGTTCCACAAAGTGTCCCAGACGGCCCACATACGTTTCCAAGTCGTAGAAGTTAGAAGAAGGAGACTGGAGATAAGACATTGGTGATGGATTTCCAACCATTTCATCGATCTTCCAGTCGGTTCCACAAGGGGCCATTCCGATAATTGGGCACTCAAAATAGGCGGCCAAGGCATATATGGCATCATACTTCCAAAGGTCCACAACGATCAAATCAAACTTAGCTTTACCTGGTCTGAGTATCTTTCGACGCACTTCATCATTATTAAATACTGCTTTTGTAATGTTGAACACAAATTCGTTGGTTACCTCAAAAAATTCCCAGGTATTTTTTGGCGTTGTCATAGCTTTTAATAATTCTGGAAAATAAAATGTATCACAAGATATTTTTTTTCGGAAGCCTATCTTACTTACCATCAAAACTATAAAATACCTCCGGAACGGGAATCTCGTGTACATTATTCACAGGTTCTTTCGATGGAAATGGAGTTACAGATGTTATTTCATGTCCCATAGAGGCCAAACTTTTCAGATAAGGTAAGGCATGATAATAATGCGATTGACTTGGTATTGGAAACAAGGAAAGTATGCGAGCTCCTTCCAGAAAACCGGAAAGTAGAAAAACGAATACGGAAAAAAGTCGTACAGGAAACATTTCCAGACTGCACGGGGCGCTTTCCCCAAGATTTGACGAAAGACTGAAAGCAAAACACGTTTTTGTGATAATTGATAAGATTAAACTGATAAGAAACTACACTGAAAAATGGATTTTTAATTTATTGCTCTATTTAATAGAATGAAAATAAAGCCGCGATTACTACTAAAATTACTCAACGAACATTTTTTTTAAATCTTTTGGTATGTGGTTTTAAGTGTACACAATTTTGTTATGTAGCGTTATCAACCTTCCCAACCGCAACCACATTTCTAATTATAAGCAACTATACTCTTATGCCTTATATGTATTGGAACACTATGGTGCGTATACCAAAAACCTAAGAGCGTAAAAAAAATCCCTGATGTAATAAAATACTCACATTTATTAAAAATTCATATTTTTTTAGGAGTTAGGAATATATTTTTAATCATATAGAAAGGTTTAAAGGAGAGCTATTAAACATTTATTTAGTTTTCCGCTTTCTAGTTTTTGTGTTCTTTTCACTTGGCAGGACAATCTTCAATAGCATATTCACACATAAGACAACACTTCCAAAGACAACCAAAAATCCTAGGAGAAAAGTGCACAAGACATCCAGGCTGTGATAAGTGAAGAAGTCCAAGTCTTTGCCTGTTACTCGCATATATTTAGCCCCCTTGTGACGAAGGACGTAGTTAGTCCACCATACTGCAGTTGCCAGAGGATTCATGGGTTGATCCCTATATCGAGCAGCGGTTGTTCTCGCCGAGACATCGAAACTCTTTTCTGTCAACAACCGAAGAATAGTGTCCTTGAACTCCTCGATCTTCATGTCCCTATAGTTCAGGACCAAACCTAGGCCCTGTCTCTTGATATGTTCCATGTTCCTGAACTGATCATAGAAAAATGGCAGTCCCAGCATCGGTTTGCCATGGTGAATACATTCGACGGTGCTCTGCAACCCTCCGTGGGTTATAAACAGTTTAACTTTTGGATGGGCCAGGATATCCTGCTGCGGGAACCATTTGCTAATTAACACATTCAATGGCTTTTCTGGCATCTCCTCATCCTCGAACTTCCACAGGATGCGCTGGGGCAGACTGGCAAATGTTTCAATCAGTATTCTCTTGCGATCCTCAGCCAGGTTTTTGTTCTTTACGTTGCCGCCGAGAGAAAAGTAAATTACTCCATGTTCGCCAGCCGCTTGAATAAAGTCTTCCAAGTCCTTGGGCAATGGTTTCGGTTCCTGATTAATATGCATACCTCCCACCTCGATTACATTCGGAGCATATGGCCGAGGTGGAGCCAATGTAAAGTGTTGATTGACCAAAATCAAGGCAAAATTTCTGGAAATATCCGTCAAAGGCTGTTCATCGGCTATTTTCGGGAAATACTTTCTGTAGAGTGCCTGATGCTTCTCCTCATGCCGCCAGTGCCAGTTAACCCAAGAAAGAGAACGATCCACAAAGTGGGCCAAACGTCCACCATAAGTTCGAAGATCGTGCCAGTAAGCAGAAGGAGACTGGAGGTATGATATCGGTGATACATTTCCCACTAATTCGTCGATCTTCCAATCAGTCCCATATGCAGCTACTCCGATTATTGGGGCATCAAAATAAGCTGCCAAGCCATAGAGACCATCGAGCCGCCAAAGATCCACAATTATCAGGTCAAACTGAGCTTTCCCTGGCTTGAGAACCTCTCGACGCACTCCGTCATTGTTGAGCACTTGTTTAACAAGACCAAGGTTATAAGTGTTTATGTATTCATTATCCTCCCAAGTTCCCCTGGATATGCTTAGAGCGTGTATTAACTCTAAAAAGAGTTTTAAGATAAATCTGTTAACAGTCATAAAAGGTTTTAATATAATATCTGTACTCACCCTCAATATTGTCAAACAATTCCGGAACAGGAATGTCGTGAATGTTATCCACAGGTTCCTTCAATGGAAATGGACTTACAGAGGTAATTTCATGTCCCAAAGAAGCCAAGCTTTTTAGATACGGAAGGGCGTGATAATAATGCGAATGACTTGGTATGGGAAACAAGGCAAGGATTCGGGCTGCCTCCAAGAAACCGGGCAGAAGGGCCACCAACAAGACGAACGATCTCGGGACCCACATATTCTCATACTGGTCGCGCTTTAGCCTTTGGTTCAACTGGAAGACTGTCTGGTAGAACTCACCCAACATATTTCTTCTCGCTGATAAGCTTAATCTCCAGTCATCCACAGACAATAAATTATTAAGTTCCCGTTTCTGACTACTCATGATTACATGAGGGAAAGTACCGTATCTGAGTTGGCTTTAAATCAATCATATCATGATTATTTGTTACCATATCATTTTTGACCTACCAAAACATTATAAAAAAACTGTATTTTAATTCTTCATCTCCGTTTATTGTTGTTTAATTAAAAACTTATTTAATTACATTCTTTTACTGAACCTTTTGCTTTCTCTTAGAATTTCCAAAGCCAGCTAAGTTGGCAACCTTCCTTAAGACACACAATGTGATTGCAAGAGTGACAAGGGCTCCTCCCAAGAGAGCTCCTATGACATCCAGGCTGTGGTAAGCGAAGAATCCCAAGTCCTGGCCGGCCACTCGCATGTGGTATGCTCCTTTGTGTCGTAAAACATACTCTGTCCACCAGATGGCCGTGTCCAAAGGACTCATTGGCTGATCCCGATATCGATCGGACATCTGCCGGGCCGTTTCCGCAAATTGCGGTTCCTTGATCAATCGCTCGATGGTCGCCTTAAATTCCTGCTGAGTCATTGTCTTGTGATCCAGTCCCAGTCCAAATCCAGCCTGTGTGGCTCGCTTCACATTCAAGAACTGATCGTAGAAGAAGGGCAGTCCCAAAACGGGTTTACCATGATGGATGCTCTCGATGGTGCTCAACAGCCCACCGTGGGTAATAAATAACTTGACCTTGGGATGGGCCAGGATATCCGGCTGAGGGAACCATTTGCTGATAAAAACATTGGAGGGTTTGCCCGGCAACTGATCGTCCTCGAATTTCCATAGTACCCTTTGTGGCAGACTGGCAAAGGTTTTCAGAATAAGTTCCCTTCTCTCCGCCGGAAGATCCTTGCTCTTAACATTGGAGCCCAGGGAAAAGTAGATCACGCCCTGGTCCCCGGAACCCTGAATGAACTCCTCCAAGTCCTTGGGCAAGGCAGCTGGCTTGTGGGCTATATGCAGACCCCCGACCTGAATCATATTCGGAACGTAGGACCGCGGAAAGCTTAACGAAAAGTGCTGATTGAGGAGCACGAGGGAGAAGTTTCTATTCAAATCGGTGAGTGGAACTCTTTTTGAGGCCACGGGAAAGTATTTCTCATACAATTTCACCTGCTCAGGCATGTGCACTAGCCTATAGTTGAGCCAGGCAACTGTAGTATCCACAAAGTTTGTCACTCGCTCACCAAAAGTCATGCGATCCGTAAGACCCGCTGTTACCAGGGGAGTGTACGATAGTGGCGATACATTGCCCACCAGCTTATCAATATTCCAATCGGTGCCAAAGGTGGAAATGCCTATAATGGGGGCATCAAAATGGGCCGCAAACCCATAGTAGGCATCCGAGCGAAGAGCCTCCACAATAATAAGATCATAATGATCCTTTCCAGAAGGCAACAGCGTTTCTGTCACCTCTTTATTGGTGAGAACTGAGCGGGTGATGTCCATAAAGAACTTGTTTATAAAATTGTTCTCCTGCCACAAGTTCATTGGATCGTTGAACTCATTTATGATATCTGAAAAAATGATATAGCTAAATAAATGCATCTCACTGATATCTTAATAACATTTTACCATTGTAGTTCTCAAACACTTCCGGGATGGGAATGTCTCTAAAGTTGCTCACTGGTTTCTTCTGCGGAAAGGCATTAATCGAGGTCACCTGGTGACCCCGGGAAGCCAATGTCTTCAAATAGGGCAGCACATTGATGTACTGCGATGGTCCTGGAAAGGGAAATATGGCCAGTATCCTGGCAGCCTGCAGACAAACAGGCAGAATCAGCAGCAGAGCACCTAACTGTAGAGTCAACATCCTAAAGAACGTCTGGTTTTCGCAAACTCAAGCTATAAACTGAATCAGTAAACGCACCATACAGCATAGTCCGGGGCTATTAGATAACATCCACTGAGACAACGACATGCGATCGCAATTCTCGACAGATGCGATTACGAAAATTTCGTAGGCGATCCACATCTCACCGTGGCACCCTGTCACTATTTTGTTTCCTATCTTATCCCCTTGTATCCCACAATCAAAAAGCATCATTACACTGCTCCACTGAATTAACAATTGGGTACAGTCGGAGAAAAAGTAAGTAAGTTGATTTATATAATTCAATTTGGAACCCTTTTTATACCCGTTACTCGTAGAGTAAAAGGGTATATTGTATTCGTGCAAAAGTATGTAACAGGGAGAAGGAAGCTTTTCCGACCCTATAAAGTATATATATTCTTGATCAGGATCACTAGCCGAGTCGAACTAGCCATGTCCGTCTGTCCGTCTGTCCGTCTGTCCGTCTGTCCGACTGTCCGTCTGTCCGTCTGTCCGTCTGTCCGTCTGTCCGTCTGTCCGTCCGTATGAACGCTATGATCTCGGAAACTATAAAAGCTAGAGGATTGGCATTTTGCATGCATATTCTTGGAGTTCTTTGATACAAGCATGAAAAAGCTTAAAACAGACATTACCTACAAAATATTTTCCCGAGTGTTTCGGCTTCTATAGAGATAGCTTTAAATCAAAAGTTAAACAAAGTATGGGGGTTCATGCGTGCACTAAAATGCTTATAATGATAGCATTTGACGTTTTAACAGTAGAATTTTTGGTATGATATACTTAGTTGCCCTCACAAAGGGCTTATTCACTATGATCTTTATATTGTTAATAAATCATCCAAAATAATAAAAATATTTTCACCTGAATTTATTGTTTTCTTGTTATTTAATTAGAAATAAAATTATTCTTAGTATTATGAAGCTTATAAGTGCTAATAACAGAACAAATAGATCGGTGGCGGCATGAACTCGACTAGTTAATGGAATTTAATTGGTTACTGGCTCTTCAATTTACTCGACCCCTGACGACGCTTTGAGATGATATAACTGAGACCCCTCAGTAGACAGTTCAGTGCAATCACGAAGATCAGTAGAGACACAAAGGCGACTGCGACGAGCAGGCCCCAGGTATCCAGACCATGAAACTGGATAAAGTCCAGATCCCGGGAGGCACATCTCAAGTGGTTGGCGCCCTTGTGCCTCAAAACGTATTCGGTCCACCAAATGGCTCGCTCCAAAGCGGTTTCCTTCTGATCTCGGAATAATTTCGATTTAATCTGAACTGCTGCCGCATAACTAGGTTTATTCAGCAGTTCCTGAATCAGAGCAGTGAGTTCAGTGGCATTGGTACTCCATATATCCGCACCAAGACCATAGCCCGCCTGCTTGGCCCTCTGGACATTCAAGTGTTGATCATAGAAAACTGGCAGACCCAGAACGGGCTTACCAAAATATATGCTCTCGATGGTGCTCAACAAACCGCCGTGGGTGATGAAAAGCTTCACATTCGGCTGGGCCAGGATATCCGGTTGGGGGAACCACTTGCTAATAAACACATTCGACGGCTTTTCCGGCAGCTGATCATCCTCGAATTTCCACAGAACACGCTGAGGCAGACTGGCAAAGGTTTCCATGAGAACTTTGCGAGTGGCTGGCGGTAGGTCGGCGCTCTTGATATTGGAACCCATGGAGAAGTAGATTATTCCCTCAGCGGATTGCTCCACAAATTCAGCCAATTCTTTGGGTAACGGCTTAACCTTTCGCTGCTGTTGCAAATGCAGACCGCCCACTTCGATCATATTGGGCAAGTAGGGGCGTGGATAGCTCAGCGAAAAGTGCTGGCCCAGCAGCATCATCGAAAAGCTATCCAAAACATCCTCCAATGATTTCCTAGCAGTTGGAAAGTATTTTGCATACAAATCACGCTGAGTGGGCAGGTGGACAATTCTCTTGTGCAGCCACATTATCGAAGCTTCCCACACATTCCGCAGACGATCCTCGAAACCCATTCGCTCGGTTCGCGATGACAGCAGCATGGGATTGTAGGATAATGGGGAAATATTTCCCATCAACTCATCGATATGAATGTCTGTCCCGTACGATGAGATTCCTATGGTTTGGGCGCCAAAATGTTGGGCCAAACCGAAGAGCGCCTCGGTTTGAACAGTTTCCATGACAACCAGGTCGAAACTCTCCCCGCTGGCCAGCAAATCCTTTACAGCCGGATCATCCAGAACACATGTGGTCATAGTATTGAGGAACTCCGTCGTCATTGTCAAGGTCGTCCATTGACTTGCCTCCTGGTTAAAAATCATACTTCCAAATGCTGCAATATAAGGTATTTTTTTTTAAACTTATATACTCTCGTACAATTTTAATATTATTTGCTAACTTACCTGCCATTATTTCGTGAATTTTTTTGGCCCCAATTACCCGAAAGTTGGGCTCGGTTTTATCGCTGCCGAAGGTATTGATCACGGTGACATTGTGACCTCGTTGGGCCAGTTCCTTGAGATACTGCTCGGCGAATATGTACTGCGATCGGCCGGGAAAGGGAAACACGGCCAATATGCGTGAACTTTGAACCCCTTCATCGGCACCAACGCTGAATAGCAAAGCGAGGCCAAAGAGCAGAACGCCCAGACCAGTTCCAGAACATATTATTCCCATTTCAGTAACAACCTCAGCGATTCGCCGACGAACGACAACTAATCTAACATAAAAAATTTTCTATATATAATTATCGGTGAGTGCCGATTAAAAGAATCGGCCAAAATTTGCTCATTCTACACAAAGGAAGTTCACTGAAGCGAGACAGAAGCTTGGTTTTTTATTCGCTGTTTTTGTATTTTAAAATTTATATCGTATCGTTTTATTTTTTTAGCGTCACCGGCTTGCCTTTAAACAACTTTGTTGATTGTTTACACACAAATTTCAGTTGTTACGCTAGCGATAAGAGAATTAAATACTTCTCTTTTTTTCCATATGGTTTCTCTTAAGTTCTCGCTTTATCGACATTTGACTCTCTAATTGTTAGACTCTCCAGTTGTTATTGTTTACTATAACTTTTAATTGAACACGGTTTTTTGTGCTCTGAGAGCTGTGAAAATAGATATACCCTTCTCTTAATGTAAATATATTTAGTTATAAAAATAAAAAATACTGCACATAATATGTATTTATTTCAGCTTTCAATTATAAAATTTAGTTTATACATTTGTAATGCAAGCATAAATATAACATAAGTTAATTACGTTTAAAGTAGTTAATAATGTCTTGAGTAAAAATCTATTAATTATATACAAATACTTTGTATAAATTTACAGTGCGACACCTGAAACGTTCCAAAAATAAGTCTAAAAACACTTAGAAACAATCATAAATAAAGCGGCAATTAAGATTAGATAAAGCTACCACAGTGCTTATCATTCATTGTCCCTGCTGTAATCAAGCTAAAAAAAAAACAATAAAATAATTACAATCGAATCCGAATGATATACCTTAACTTAGCAGCTAGTCAAAATCAGCCACTAATTATTTTTTTAAAGAAGTTGTCATCCCATAATGTCATACATTTAAAGATGCATTTAATTAAAATGTATTTATTTTTTAGTGTTAAAAATATGTAAGTAAATTTGTAAACAAAATCATTCAAACTAAGTTAATTTAAGCACTTACTTGAACTTATCACATCGTTACTACTTTGAATGCCAATAACTGGCAAAAAAGGCTTTTGCAAAACTGGTCAAATGATTAAAGCAATACCTTCCTTTAGAAAGGACCAAAAAAATGATAGCCACCACAAGGGATAGCCGTATTCCCACCATTAGGAATTTGTCCAGGGAATAGTACTCAAACAGCTTGACTTGTGATTGAGATACTTTCATATGATTGGCTCCCTTGTAGCGTATGACGTACTCGGTCCAATAAACGGCGGTTTCCAAGGGATGCATGGGCTTATCCCGAAATCTTTGGGAAACTGCGAGGGCGTTTTCTCTGTATTTTGGCTGGTTTATCAGACGTTCCACAGTATCTCTCAGTTCCTGTCCTGTCAAGGTGTTAATATTTAAATGCAGGGCTGCACCCTCCTCCTCCAGGACTTCCAAATTTTGGAATTGATCGAAGAACAAAGGCAAACCCAAAATAGGTTTCCCATAATAGGCAGCCTCAATGACACTTAGCATTCCACCCTGGCTAATAAAAAGCTTAACATTTGGATGAGCCAAAATGGCTTGTTGTGGCAAAATCTTGGCGATGTAGATGTTACTACTTAGATTCCACGGAGCTTCAATCTCAAACTTCCAAATCACTCGCTGTGGCATCGATTCAAAACTCTCCAGCAGCATTTTCTGCGTTTCCTCCGGCAAATCTTTACTCTTCTGATCGAAACCCAAAGCGAAGTAGATTGCCCCATGTTCTGCCTCATCGATAAATAACTGGAGATCGTCAGGTAGTTTTGGATCCTCTTTCGGGATGTGAAAACCAGCCACCTCGACCAGGCCCGGAACATTCGATCTGGCACGGAATAGGCTAAAGTGTTGATTTAACAGTATTAAGGAAAAGTCATGTCGGATCTCATTAAAACTCCGCTCCAGATGGCCAAAGAAGTGATAGTGAACAAGGCGCATTTTCGGTAGGAAAACAAAATGCACCAGAAGCCACTCTTCAGTAGTATAAAGCCAATTGTAAATGCGATCCCAAATATTTCGCACGGTTTTTACCCCTAGGGGTATCAAAGGCTCCACTAAAGTGGTGGCTGCATTGCCCACCAGGGAATTTGTATTCCAATCCGCTGCGCTGGTGGAAAGTCCGATTAATGGGGCATCGAAATGGACTGCTAACCCATAAAGCACATCGGTGAAACCTGGTTCCAGCACCACCAAGTCAAATGTGACATTTGACTGCATTAAGGTTCGAACTTCCAAATTATTGAGGACATTGAGCGATGCATTAACCATTATGTTAGCCATTGAAGTCATTTCTACCCATTTGTTACCTGCAGCACTGATTTCGAAGAACTCTTCGAAGTCTAAGGTAAAAAAAAGAAAAAGGAAGAAAATATTTTCAAACTTGGATCTCAACTTACTTTCACATAAAATGTTGTTTAAAATATTTATTTTTAAATATACCTACCTAGCAACAAGGAACCATATTGAAAATAATGTTTTAGAGATATAATATTAAAAGGTTTGTTTTTGTGTTAAGAATATGTGTGTGAATATTTTGCAGCCTTTATCTTTAATGTTGAGATTTTCGATCGATTTTATCACTTTGCGACGGAATAATATTTCTTATCTCTTATAAAATGTCTCAGTTTAATGGCATACTAGACTTAATCAATGGGCATGAAAGACTTCCCCCTAGTTTATACCCCACTATCACATACCTGAATAAACGTTATTATTATCCCTTATACGAATGAAGGTCACATTTTCAATGGGCTTGCAGTGTTCGAAGGCATGAATCACAGTCAGGTGGTGACCCCGATCGTTGAGGGCCTCTATATAAGGAGTCATCATCATGCACTGTGAATGCGACTCAAAGGGGGCGATAAGGAGAATTCGAGCTCCGCGAATCGAGCAGATCGCGTTTGAAATCAGCCAGAACATCGGGAGAAGCCATCGCCCCGGTGGAAACATATCGGTCGAGCTCCCGCTTTTCAACTGACTAACGGAAGAGTTTTCATTTCGAACTCTTGCGTATTTTTGCTCGTTTCATTTCGCTGATTAGATTGCCGGCCCCATCGAGCTTGTATTTCGACCAAATCAAGGCAGTATCACTTCGGGCAGCGGCATGTGCGGTCGACTTACGAAATATAAAATAATTAAATAATTTTTTTTAATTATACAGGGCGCCAGCATACTCAAGCACTAAATTGTTCCAAAAAAAAGTCTTAAACCATTGAAAAAAATCAAATTAAGAGTAGATCATTGTTCCAGCTGTAATCAACCAAAACAAACATCATCTATTCATTATTTTGTAATAAAGTTTTAGTACCACAAGGTTGTACATAAAAAGCAGTTTTTAATAAGTGTATAATTTTTTAAATATTAAAAAATATATACATTTTCAAACAATAAAGTTTTTAAATTAAATGTAATAAAAACGTAAGAGTTTCTTAACTTATCCAATCGTTATTAAGGAGAACGCCGATTGCGGGCAAAAAAGGCTTTGCAAAAGTGGTCAAATGATTTAAGCAATACCTTCCTTTAGAAAGGGCCAAAAACACGATACCCACCACGAGGGATAACCGAATTCCCACCATTAGGAATTTGTCCAGGGAATAGTACTCAAACAGCTTAACTTGAGAGGGAGAAACTTTCATATGATTGGCTCCCTTGTAGCGTATGACGTATTCGGTCCAATAAACGGCGGTTTCCAATGGATGCATAGGCTGATCCCGAAATCTTTGGGAAACTGCTAAAGCATTTTCTTGGTACTTCGGCTGGTTTATCAGACGTTCCACAGTATCTCTCAGTTCCTGTCCTGTCAAGGTGTTAATGTTCAACTGCAGGGCTGCACCCTCCTCCTCCAGGACTTCCAAATTCCTGAACTGATCGAAGAATACAGGCATGCCCAGAACAGGCTTCGCATAGTAGGCTGATTCAATGACACTCAGCATTCCACCGTGGGTAATAAAAAGCTTAACATTTGGGTGAGACAAAATGGCTTGCTGTGGCAAAAGCTTGGAGATATAGATGTTACCAGTTAATCTTCCCGGGGGTTCACTCTCTATCTTCCAAATAACTCGCTGTGGCATCGATTTAAAGCTTTTTATCAGTATTTGTATAGTATCTTTCGGTAAGTCCTTGCACTCCTGCTCTACACCCAAAGAAAAGTATATTACTCCATGCTCTGCCTCATCGATGAAAATCTGCAGATCCTCGGGCAGTTTTGGATCCTCTTTGGGGATGTGGAAGCCAGCCACCTCGACCAGGCCCGGAACATTCGATCTGGCCCGGAATAGGCTAAAGTGTTGATTTAACAGTATTAAGGAAAAGTCATTTCGGATCTCATGGAAACTCCGCTCCAGATGGCCAAAGAAGTGATTGTGAACAAGGCGCAGTTTTGGTAGAAAAACCAAATTCACTAACAACCACTCTTCGGTGGTGTAAAGCCAATTGTAAATGCGATCCCACATATTTCGCGCCGATTTTACACGCAACGGCATTAAAGGTTCCTCCAAAAAGGAGGTTGCATGACCCATCAGGGTATTTGTATTCCAATCCGCTAAACAAGTTGAAATTCCGACCAGCGAAGCATTAAAATGGTCTGCTAGCCCGTAAAGCACATCGGTGAAACCAGGCTCCACTATCACCAAATCAAATGTGACATTTGATTGCATTAAGGATCGAACTTTCAAATTATTCAGTATATTAAGGGAAGCATTTGCCATTACTCTCGACATGGAAGTCATTTCTCGCCACCTGTTATTTGTCGAAGTAATTCCCATGAACTCTTCAAAGTCTACAGTGAAAAAAGAAAGCACAGGTAAAAATTAAAAAATCGAATTACGAAATATTCTTACATAAAACATATTTTACAATTTTAGTATTATAAAAATATTATTACTTTTAACCCTGCATAACAACATTGAAATAAATTAAGAATGGCATCATGACAGCTGCTTAAACATAGACTAAATGTCTGGAATTATTATAAAAAGTCATGCCAACTTAAATAAAATGATTTTGAGATATTACATTAAACGTTTTGTTTTTCTTGACGTGACAACTTAAAAGTGTTTATACCTAAATTTGAGATTGTAGATCGATTTTATCACCTTGGGACGGAATGATATTTCTAATCTCAGGTCTGAAAACGGTATGAGTGCAAATTAGCTTATCTAATAAAATGGCATGCTAGACGACTCGAAGACTCATGTAAGATTTTCCCCCGGTTAAAACCCACTATCACGTACCTGACAAAACGTTATTATTATCCCTTATACGAATGAAGGTCACATTTTCAATGGGCTTGCAGTGTTCGAAGGCATGAATCACAGTCAGCTGGTGACCCCGATCGTTGAGGGCCTCTATATAGGGAGTCATCATCATGCACTGCGAATGAAACTCAAAGGGGGCGATGAGAAGGATTCGGGCACCGCGTATCCAGCAGATCGCGTTCGAAATCAGCCAGAACATCGGGAGAAGCCATCGCCCCGGTGGAAACATATCGGTCGAGCTCCTGCTTTTCAACTGACTAACTGAAGAGTTTTCATTTCGAACTCTTACGTATTTTCGCTCGTTTCATTTCGCTGATTAGATTGCCGGCCCCATCGAGCATGTATTTCGACCAAATCAAGGCAGTATCACTTCGGGCAGCGGCATGTGCGGTCGATTTACGTGAGATGTTTAGGGGCCCGGGCATTGCTGGTCTGCTGCTCCCGGTTCTGCTCTTTGGCGTTCTGTGCCCCAAACTGGCCGAAACGGAGAATATTTTGGCCATATTCCCCTACACTTTTGGCTCATCTTATTTGCTAATCACTCCGTTTTTGAAGAACATCGTTCAGCGGGGTCACCAGCTGACCTTGATATCATCCGAGGCAGAAATGCTTCACATAGAGGGTGTACATCACATACGCGTTAAAAAGTTAGATATGCTGATGCAAGGTAATTATCCTCAACGAACTCTAATCTCCAATAAAATTTATGACAAAATCCCATTGGAAAAATGATGTGCTTGTTTAATTTGGATATAGATACTAATCGGTTAATAACCTTGATTTAATGGAAATTCTATGAAATGTAGGAAAACCACCCTGCTGAGTGTTTCGAGATAATTTTGTTTTTTTTTTTAATAGCAGGCCATTATTTATACACCTTTTATCAGTGATTTATTTAATATCAATTTGTTTTAGTTGATTTAGAAATAATCTAAAATACCTTTTTATATCCAATGTTTTGCAGTACTTTTGGATTACGATTACGACTTTGAATTGAGCAAATGGATGGAGGCTCAATTCGTGTCCGAATACTTTTATAATTGTTCGAAATTCGTCCTGGAGGATCCCGGGGTGCAGGAGCTGCTCCACAATGCCAGTGCCCAGTTTTCGATGGTTATTCTGGAGGCATCGCACACCGATGCCCTGTACGGATTTTCGCAGCACTTTAATGCACCGCTAGTGGGCATTGCCGCCTACGGATCGGCATGGAACATTGACTTCCTGGTCGGGAACTCGGCACCGAGTGTCTACGAACCGATGTCCGCCTTGGGCTTTTTACCTGGTCTCAGTTTGATAGAGAAGTGGCACAACCTGATCTTCATCACCGAGGAGCGTCTGGTGGAGCGATTTATCTACCTACCGGCTCAAATTGATTTGTATAAGCAGCATTTTCCGCGAGTGCCGGCTAGTATTCACGAACTACGACGCAGATTCTCATTGATCCTGATCAATCAGCACTTTAGCATGGGTCGAGTGCGCAGTAATGTTCCCAATATCGTGGAAGTGGCGGGCATGCACTTGGCCGAACCCACAAATCCCTTGGATGCGGATCTTAAAAGGATATTGGATCAAGCCGAACATGGAGTTGTCTATTTTTCAATGGGTCTGCAGGTCATTGATAAATGGTTTCCACCTGCAATGATTGACACGATGCTGACCGCCTTTGTGCAACTAAAACAACAAGTGATTTGGAAATTGAACAACACAGCGATAGTTGACAATTCAGATTCAGGGAATGTGTATGCGAGATCATGGCTTCCACAGCGAGAGATCCTCAATCATCCGAACACCAAGCTCTTTATTACCCACGGTGGCCTTTTGAGCTCAATCGAGGCGGTTCACTATGCGGTTCCCCAGCTGTATTTGCCGATGTATTACGACCAGTTTCAGAATACCAAGCGCATGGAGAAAATGGGCGTGGCCAGGAGTTTGGATATCACAAACCTCTTGCAAGACGAAGTTGTAATGGTCATCGAGGATCTCGTGTACAATGCTAGCTATAAGCAAAATGCCAGGGATCTGTCCCAGCGATTTCACGATCAGCCAATGTCGGCCATGGAGACAGCGATTTGGTGGACGGAATATATCCTGCGGCACAAGGGAGCCGACCACATGCGAATCGCCGAGCAGGAAATGTCCCTCATGCAATACTATAATGTGGACGTAGTGTCGGTGCTTTTCGGACGAATCGGATTGAGTGTTATCATCGTGATCTTTGCAAGTTGGAAGCTGGTCTGTTTAGCAACGAGAAACCTTGAGTACCGCTTCAATGTGCCCATGGTAAGGTGAACCTGAAATACTTTGTAACTCTAAAATGAACAAAAAAACAAAACATTTGGTTAGCTTTTGTTTTAAAAAGTATAAGTCAAATTTGTAATACTTTGGTAGTGGAAACGCTTTTTTTAGTAATATCAATTTTTTAGAAAATCACTAAGCAAACCTAAAATGTATGACCTTACATTAGACTAATCTGAATTTTATATACGTATCTTATTATGAGTCGACTATAATCGCGTTTAGCGTAAAAGAAAAAAGTATATTAGTTGTAAATGGTTCTATCGCATTGATAGCGATTTATCTTATCAGTCTGTTAAACGGCCGTGGATACGCCAAATAAAATATTTCGACTAGCGCCGTTATCAATTAAAAGATTTAAAAGTCGGTAAACAAATGTTCAATATTTTTTCCACTGGCTCTTAAGAATATCAGGTAATATGTGTAATATTTTAAATGTATCTATAGAATGGAAATGAAAGCGTTTTTCTCTCTTAACTGCCACAAATATTATAATTAGAAAACTTTACCTCCTTCCGTCGGTATCTATCCAAAACCTTTTTACCCTCGGCCTTCTTTTTCTCGCCCATAAACATAACCGCGCTCATTACGCATTTTACATCAATCAGCACGTGCCCAGCATGTTTTCAACTCTTTTTTACAAAAAAAAACACAAACACAAAAAAACAAAGAAAATAAAAAGGGAATTGAAAAAAGGGAATACTCGAGGAAAAAGGGACATTAAAATGCACAGGAGGGGCTGGTGGGAAAAAGTGCGCACAATTGCTCCCTCAATTGCTGGGTGAAATACCCCAGAAACGTGAACCAGAAGAAGTCGATGCCGAATAGTCCAGCGAACTTGAAGGTGAACCCGAAAGTGTCCAACTTCCCCCTCATAACCACTGAGGCGTAATGTCTGTGACGGTCCATCGATAGCCAAGGTAACGAACGCACTGCGCATAAAAACAGACCCAGCCACAGTGATCAATCCATAAAATGGTTAAATAAACAATCGCATTCTGATACCGCTTTGTGCACTTGTTGGTGCGCTTTACTGATTAGATAACTTAATTGCAGTTTGTTTAGATGAATATTTGCCAACGCTCTAGTTGTATTTCCAAAGTAATTCAATTTCAAGAGCTTAATAAAAATAGTAGCCAAATAAAATTAATATTAATTATATTTTAAATTAATTTAATAATCTTAAAACAATGAAAACCACAATTAGTCAATGCACACCGTGTTTCCAGCTCATCAAATTTATTTGAATGCCGCTACTAGTAATTGAAAACAAAAATCTATAAAAAGCGCTCGTTGCCCACAAGAATGTCAAATTATTTATGCCCAAAAAAATAAACCTAAAAAGCGAAAATAAAATGTGTGCCAAACGTTGGCATGTTAATAAGTTAGGCGAAAAGGACCGAGAACCAAAATTGCACTCAACGTGTTGTCAATTTGATGTTTATTGCAGATTTTTATTTGATTTTATGTTGGCTACATTTGAATTTATGTGCCGGCCATAAACTGACGTCGAGTCTAATCCGAAAATTCTTGTAAAATTGCCAAAGCCTCGCTAGAGAGTGACTGGGCGAGGAGTTGAGGAGTTGACCCAAAGTCAGGCCATTTTTATTGGCCATTTGGCAGAGGCGCCATGGCAAACTTTGTCCCTCATTGTTGGCGTTGGCGTTCGCGTTGCCGCTGCTCTTGGCCAATACTCAAGTGGGCGGCTTTCATTGGCGCTTAACTAACTGAAATTAAGTAAACTTTTCTTTTGACTTTCATAAGCCTTTTAATAAGCCATAATCCCCGCTGGCATTATCTGGCCCCCGTCACGAGCGCACAAAGGACAAAACACTCGCGCTCGCACTCACACACAGACATGGGCATAATAAAATCTAATTAACAACCAGGACTCAGCTCGGGCCAAAACCCCGCGCAATAAAAATCATCAATAGTAGGAAAGAAGTTTATTAAAAGTGATTTTCATCACTGCGGCCAAGTCTCTGTGGGTTCATATGCTGGTGCAGGGCAAACATTTCCCGGCCCGATTGACTTTATAACACATGCCCGCCCCCGGAAGGGTCGCCAAATCGGGGATATGACCAGCAGCTTTTCTACTTTTCTTGAGCCTGTGGATAGGCCTAAAGTCTTAGGAATATACTCTTCATAAAGAGAAGAGAAAAAGACGGCAAAATACATGATTTTTTACTTAAAGATAAATTTATAATAAAATAGGATATTTTATAAAATCATTTACAATATAATATATTTAAATATTAACCATTTAAACATTTACTTATTTGTATTTTTTATCTAAAAATCTGGTTTGGAAGCTTAAATAGTATTAAATAGTATTAAATAGTATTAAATAGTATTAAATAGTATTAAATAGTATTAAATAGTATTAAATAGTATTAAATAGTATTAAATAGTATTAAATAGTATTAAATAGTATTAAATAGTATTAAATAGTATTAAATAGTATTAAATAGTATTAAATAGTATTAAATAGTATTAAATAGTATTAAATAGTATTAAATAGTATTAAATAGTATTAAATAGTATTAAATAGTATTAAATAGTATTAAATAGTATTAAATAGTATTAAATAGTATTAAATAGTATTAAATAGTATTAAATAGTATTAAATAGTATTAAATAGTATTAAATAGTATTAAATAGTATTAAATAGTATTAAATAGTATTAAATAGTATTAAATAATTTTTTAGAACAGAAGAAAATTTTACAAAAATTATGGTGGTCAGGTCTAACATAAAATCATTTACAATATATTATATTTAAATATTTAACCAATTCTTTATGCCAATTTACTAATTTTTTGTATTTAAAAATCAGGAAATTACAAAATGCAGAGCATATGCGATGCGTCACATCGATAAAGCCGGTAATTTTCATTTTCCTATGAGTCTTATACACATTTTTTTTTGGTTAGAAAAGTTATGCGGCAGGCTTTTAATTAGCGCCTGCCAACCAGTCAGCCAGCCGTCGTGGCCAAAGTCCCAGAGCGCATTACGCATACGCAGCGTTGACGCCGAGGTTGCCGCTGAGGCTGGCACATTGGCTTTGGGATTGCCGCTGGCTGGTCGGGCACGATTTTAATTAATTAGACTTTTATGAGGCGTACATGCAGCTCCGGCATTGTTGGGTTAAGGCCCAGTTATTGTTTTTTCTTCTTTTTTGGTTTTTTCTCCCCTCCCTTCTGCCGAACTCCCTTGTGCTGTTTTTGCCGCTTGTTGGCCTGGCCTAATAAGCGTTTCAGAGCTTAACACCGCCAACGAAATGTGTATCAAAATTTAGCATTTATTTTTGGTGGACGGGGGTGTGAGCGGGGGTCGCGCTCACACATGTCCATGTCCGTTGGCCATGTCGTGTGCGGTAATGAAAATTGCGGTGGCATTATGCTCAACATTTGGCATAATTGCAGTCCAGGATATGCGTTTATGCTCAGAGATTACTTTTTGTGGCTGCTGGCTGCTGGCTACTGGCTACTGGCCATTGACCAAGCCCCACCACCACATACAGCATCACCGCCGCCACACCAGCAACAACGGCGAACGGCCAAGCGTAATAAAAGCCAGACGATGTCGCCTTTTGTATAAAGAAATAAAAATAATACCCAGCCCTGTCCCAAAAAAAAAAAACCCCGCCCTCGATTGTTGGTTTTGTGTTCCAGCTCTTGTTATTGGTATCTCGCTTTGCTACTCTCCGGCTTCTTGTTCCCCTTTTTTCGCCGGCTTTTCCAGGCAAATTAATTTCCACTTTCTTTCGCTTTTTTTTCGGTGGCGCGACATATTATTTGTCGTTGGCAGACCTTAAAAAAGGGATTTTAAGGGTAAAAGAGGGGTAGAAAATGTTTACCAAAAGCATTGTTTTGTTCAAATGTTAAAGAAATGTTCTACGTTCGAGAAAGAATTTAAAAACTCTTTAAAGTTTATGTAAAAAAATATATATAAATATTTTAAACGACAAGTTAAGTTAATCCTAATACTTATCGCCTTTAAATTGTTACTGCAAATACGTGGTAGCAAAAAAAAGACTCCGTAAAGTGTAAAAGACTTTTATCATGAAAATCAAACAAAACAGGCAAAAAGTAACCAATAAATATAAAAAAAGGCAGTTGCAAAACAATAATTAAAATGCGCACGCAACAATTTTCTGGCTAGGCAAATGTATACATAAAAAAGTGAATAAAAAATAAAGAATAAACCAAATTATGTTTATTATTATGCACGATGAATGGGGATGGAAGTGGAAATGGAAGTGGAAGTGCGGAGGAGCAAACAAAGCGCCAGAAGAAAAGTGAGCTGGGCAAAAAAAGAAGTGAAGAGAGGGGAAAACTTGGGGGGTGGCGCCAAGTAATCCGCTTGTTAAAAATAAACGAAAAGGAAGAGACCGGAGAGCAGCGAGCAGAGGAAGCGCACACAAAACATAATCATCATAAACCGGAAATATCCCGACGGCAAAACATCCGCACATAAATTTTTTAAATAGTCTACAATATTTCGTTTTGCCGTTCGGCATTTGCCATTTGCCATCTCTGTTTCGGTTGGCTCTTTATTGTTGTTGTTGTTGTTGTGCTGGTGGTGGTTGTTGGCCATATCGCGTGTAAATACGTTTAAGTGTCGGTGCTCTCACTCCCCAAAGATGGTCCGAATCCCGAAGCCCAAAACCAAGCCCAAGCCGAACTTGGCCAACTGCAATAAACACACAAATTAACCCGTAATACCCAAGGCCAAGCCAAGGACCAAAAGGACAACGTGCCGCAATTCCAATTCGGTTTGCTTTTGGTCCTGCTCCTACTGCTACTGCTACTGCTACTGTGGTTATTCCAGCGCCAGCAACAACGCACATAAATAAAATATTACAATTTTAATTTGTCTCTAATCCCGTTGGACATTGAATGGCTTGTGGCTGCCAACCATCCAGCCAGCCAGCCGAGTGGCTCTGAAATTTCGCCCCGGGAGGGGATTTCATAAATTGCTTGAATACACCCAGACCACGTTTATCTATACGGGATTTGTACCCACGAAACAATGAATACATAAATCAAATGGATCGCTCCTGCTGACAGAGCTTATACGGTCTACGGTCTAGGGTAAGGTAAGGTAAGGCTTCTCCCATTCTTTCTCCTTCGCAGATTGTTGCGGATTTTCATATAGTTCACTTATATTAAATCTGTCCAGCTTAGCGTCCAATGCTTGATTGAAAGTTCTGTCGATTGACTCGCCGCTGATTGACCCTGAATTGAGAGCTTAGCTCTGAAGGATATACGGTAAATACTATGAAAGGCCTTTCTTATATCTTTACTTTTTTCATCAATACTTATTTTGTTATGATTATAATCTACTTGATCTACTTATAAATCGCCCTTTTAATACCACATATTTTATGGTCTATATTTCGTAATGGCCCATTTTAGTTTAAACTTAATGCTCTCTAAAGTTCTCATACGTTCCATCATCAACGTCATGTGTTGGTCTACTTATTTATGATAGTTTCAGTAGTATTCATCGCTTTCCCCTCCATTCCTAGCACACGCTGCGTATACGCAATCCAGGCTTTCACTTAATTCAGTGGGGTAAGATAGCGAACTCTTCGATTGCAGCCCACTAAAAATCGCGATTTGAGCCCGGTTCTCGACAATAGCCGGCGGCGCGACACTAACGGTAACCGTTACGGCAACAGAAATAACTACAGCACCAGCAAAACTCAAAAAGCTCTGGGCCATGTCCTGCCCTCCACTGTTGTTGCTTTTGCCTTTGCTATTGCCATTGCCATTGCGATTGCGATTGTGATTGCTAGTCGCTGCCATCGGTGTTGGGAACTTGGCTATAGTGTGTCCAATCTGAATTTTACATGAAAGCAATATTATTTTGAAACTATAATCTAGTCACTCATGTTGGACTTAAAATAATAACCGAAATCTTTCAAATATCATCTAAGAACTTTATTCTACTGATCCGATATCAAGTTAAACTTTGAGTTAAGATAGGTTGATAATTATTATATAATTCATTTAATTTTGTTGGTTATGACACGTTCTAAAAACGCTTTACTTACTTCCTATTTTCAATCAGTTATATATTATTTTAAAAAATGTTTAAAAAGCTGCTTTAAATATTATATTAGTTACTATTAAATTTAATAAAAATTTTTATTTAAAAAGAAACCCGTTTAAATAAACCTCTTTCGTTATAGTTTTTTACTATCCCAAACCATTTTGTATCAAAGTTTTAGTTTTTGGCAAAGTCCAATAATTTTGTTTGGTTTCTTTGGCCAGAATAGTTGCCAGCACTGATTTTCAAGACTGTTGCCAGGGTCTGCTATTGCTTTCACGTCTCTTTTATTATTTCACGCCATTTCAACAGCCGTGAGCAACAAGATTATTTATGCGTTTTTCTCGCCCAGTCCCAAGCACGCTTTAAAATCGTCCCGGGTTCATGTCCATGTCCGGGTCTGTGGCCCGTACTCCATACTCTGTATTTTGTATTCCAGGAGTCGGGGCATCCGAGCGGTCCGAGGCCAAACGCATTTTGTAGACGCGCGTGTTTGGACACAAGTTAGGGAGTCTGTCCATTGCCTACTTCGCGGCGTTGTTACATTGTGGGTGGTGGAGGGTGGGTGGTATATGGTGGCTGGTTTGAAAGTGGTGTAAGTTGAGCAGAATGCGAGTTCCGCGGAATGGGAAACGAGAGGTGTGAGCACTTGGAGTGCTATAAAATGCCGACCGAGGGACTGTTATTGTGATTTTTGGCAATGAATACGAAATGCCGAGCGTCTCCGTTTTCGTTTTCGTTTTCCTCCTCGTTCATCACCATGCCCTGCCCTCTCCTCCCACACTCCTCTCTACCTCCCACTTGTTCATCATGGCTACGCTGTGTTGTCTTTTGACAAATGGCTTCGATGATGTTTTTTATTGCCCAGACCTATCTGACTCAACTGTGTGTCTCCATGGCTGCTGACATTGTTATATAGCAGTCGCATATACATATATATGCCTACATATGTATAGCCACGCATTGCGCACACTGAGGCATATTTCGTTCATTACATACGGCCCAGACTTCAACCTGTTCCTAACTATATTTGTTTGGGCTAGTCAAATATTTATTTTCTTTTTTCTTCATCGTTCTTCATCGCTCTGTACTGGATTGTTTTCCTCATAAGATTTTAAGTACTCTAAGGTAACTAAATGTAAGTATTATTGTAATAAGAGATTATATTTATACAAAAAATATAAATTAATAATTAAAATAAATAAATTTAACAAAATATTTACTAAATTATTGAAGAACAACTATCTGTTTTAGAGTATTTAGCTATTCGGCGTGACTTAGCCAACCAATTCGTTTACTTTTTGTATTTATTTTCTTTTTTTTGTGTGTTTTTATTGTTGTCATGTTGCTTTGGCCGTAATGGCAGCTCGTAAAAATGTTTCATTTATGCTAAATTCATTTTTGTGCCTTCGAAATCTGTTGCCGCGCCAAAGTAATAAAAGGATTCTTTCCATTTGCCACCATTTATTCGCTCGCCGTTCATTCATTCGTTTCCTTGTCTAGTGGCTGGTTTTCTTCTCGCTTCTTTGTTGTTCGGTGGCTTCCGCATCCGCATACCCATTTCCATCCACTTTTTTTTGACCCACCCAATGGGGTGGCCAGAGTTTATTGGTCTACAAATTATATTTGCTTTGTTCGGCAGTTAATGAGTCTGTTAACGTTGTGTGTTAGCGCTTTTGAGTGTTCATAAAACCAGCGAGTGCATACTGAGTGGCGTTTTGAGTCGCGGCAGCTCTTCAGCTATTCATGGACACTCGGTCTCTCACCCTTTGATGCCGCATAATTACTCGATAATGTGCATTCAAATCGTAAAATCGCCAAGGCATCCGCGAACCGCCGAAAAGGGTTGTTAACGGCGAGGAGCTATAAGGCGGACCACCTGGCACGCTTTATGATGGCCATCAAATTGTCCAAGTGAAGAGTGGAAGATTTCCCCGAAATAGTTTTCAATGGATTCCGGGGTTTCGATGTTCACGTTTGCATTTGCAGCTAATTGCTGAATCCACTTAGCATTCGAATCCAACTTTTTATTGCATACTTTCGGGGCAAATCGCTCCACCAATCCTTGCACTTGAAATCCCATCCAAAAGACACCGACAAATCAGAAATCCAACAAGCTGTGCAGCAATTCACACCCCAAAACCTCAGGACCCAAACCTCAGGTCACAGGACTCCCCACGACTAAGGACTCTTGGAATCCTCGAATCTCTGGATTCCTTGGCCATCGCCAGCGAAGCGTGGCGCAAGTGACAGGCATTAAAACCGAGTGAGACGGAGGAAGGAGAAAACTGCGAGGCACCCAACCGCCATGTCATTAAATGCGAGAATCCATTAAAAGCCGAAAATCAAACCAACTTTATTGAATATCAAATTAACATGTTCATAAAAATGCGCACATTAAATTAAAAGCGGAATGGAGGAGCATCCGCCATCGCCTCGCCGTCCAAGGACAGAATCCAGAGTCCAGAGTCCAATACCAATTTCAGTGGCTGTGGTGTGAAGAGGAAATAATAAAAATTAACCAGCAGGCAGAGAAAAAAGATATATAAAAGAGATTCTCAAGAACGGCGAACTACGTTTATGGGATCGCAGTTTTTTTTAATTTGTATATAATGACCATAAATATGGGGTCACTATTTAAGCAGAGTAAAATTAAATGCTATTTAAATAAACTTTTCATAAAAAAACACATTTAACCATAATACGAACATTTTCACAACAATTTAATCACATTACTATTTTTTTATCCCCAATTATATATGTATGCTTTAATTTTTTTATTGATTTATTGAATTAACTAAGTGAAATTGAATTTTTTATAATTGTTTAAGGATTTAAAGCCACTAAGCTTCCGAAAAATAAATACAAAGCATATTATTTTATCCTAATTTCTATATTGGTTTCCTTTGCGATATATCAACGTATAAACCTTCGGTTTTGGGAACACTTGTTAGCCAGGACAAAGATGTCCTTTGGTGGCCTGTGAAAATAGCACGAACATTTTATTTATTTATTACGCTTAGGTGACAAGGACATCGGAGGAGATTTTCCCAGCTCCTTTTCCGATCCGCCATCCCCTGCATCTCCTTTCCCTGGCGCTTTGTGTGTGTAATTAAGTGAGGCATAAATAAAATGCCTTTTTAGTATTCATCACAATTTATGCTAAGCTCTCAAAGCATCAAGTTGCCTATGACAAGGCGCCAGAATCTTTTTCGCATTCCTTCCCAGCAGTGGAGAAGAGAAAGAGAAAGCCGGGGAGGGGGGAGAAAGTGGGTTCGGTCTGGGTTTTGTATCTCGCTACTCTGTTGCATAACTAAGTGCGTCGTGGGTTGGGATTGGGCGGATTATGGTGTGGTATATCCACTAGTTTGGGGCTCCGGCCCCTCGCACATTCCACCATTTGCGTCGCCGACCGGTTCGCAGCTCATCAAATATGCAATTAAATCAGTTTCCGTTTAATTAAACCGGAAGTGCGTCGACTGCCATCCCGCTCTCGGTTATGTATTGGCATCCCAGTCTCACACTCTGCGGTTTGATTTTTAAGTGCTGCGCCAAGCTGGGATTTTTACATTTTTATGAGGTTTTCCCGAGCATTCCATTTAATTTTCTCGCTGTTTTCCTCTCCGGCTCATTGGTTATTTTGCATTTTATTGACTTGATCGAAGGGACCGGTTCGTAACGAATCGAAACGGATCGGATTGGATGGGGAAATGAACGGCTAACCACAAATTAATCCACTAAGCTAAGCATGCAGGAAGGCTTAGCTTCGCAATTAGTTAGCCATTGGCATTGCCATTAAGTTTGCAGGCAGCAAGTTGCAATCGCCGTTGCCTTGACTGCGCTTTAAGCCCTCAAAACTGGCTAATTAAACCACGCGAATTGCGCGCCCTAAGTTATGCCACACTCGAAAGCAACAATATTGCCAACAACAATGGCTGGCATTGCCTCCTTTTCTGTTTTCTGCTTTCCGTTTCGCTTCTTGTGCTTATTTCTTAATTATTAATTAAGAATGAAAACAAGGCAAAAAGTAAGTTGCATGCGCGTTCTTTCGCTGGAATTGCCACAATTTCACTGAGACGCCCGTGAGCATGCAAAAGCTTCTCCACACTAACATTGATGGGCGGGCATCTTAAAATATACCACTCAAATAGCAAATCAGGTTTTAGTAAAATATTCATATTGTTTTATTGTTAAATTTATTATTTGGGTATTTAGAAAATTTTTTTTAATATTGTTAATTACAGTTTTAGTTAAGTGTAACTAAAGTTCATTAAAATTGAGATCGATATTTTATTTTTTTTTATTAAAAATAAATTAGGAATACACATTTTCATTATACAAAAGGTTATGTAGGATTTTCCCTTTAAATTTTTTTATAATTTAGACGAAAGTTTCTGGCTTTATTAACGATAAATCCATTTTTTGAAAGAGCATTCACCGCTTTACCTGAAAATTATTTAACATTTTGCAATTTTCCCACTTTGGCAGCCTCGTCAAGACATTTGGATACAACAACTGTGTCACTTCACCTCACCAGCTCAGCCACCCAACAACGCTCCACCCGAATACCCACCACGCCCACCAAGCCCACCGCCCAAAGCCCCGGCACTTGTATACCTTAGGTATTATCCAGCGTTGTCAACGGCAACCAACGACAACAATGGCGATGATGATGATGATGATGACGAGGAGAACGAAGACGAAGACGATGTTGCCATAAGTTAATTTGCGTCTCATATATGCATGCCTGCATTTGCATGTGTGTCAGTCAGCCTGGGTTTTGCATTAAAACTTGAAAATTTAAATGCCCTAAGTGATGCAACTTCAACTGTCTTACAAGTGGCCATATAAGTATGTCTCTCCTTGTGCCAGTATCTTTCACTCAACTGGTTCAGCAGCGATTTCAGTTGTCTGTGGCTTTCGTAATTAGCATGAAAATAACTTTCTTAACCGCCTCGAGGCAGGGCTTTAAAGAATTTTCACCGAAAGCAAAGCATTCAAAGCGAGGCACTTGGCACTTGACGAGTAATTGAAACAAATGCATATTTAATGAATTGCGCATAACTGCTAATATGTGTCATCTGTCAATAGAGACGTTAGGTTTTGGGCCAGTAATTGATTTTGCGCATTTATCACGCAAATTAATGTTAATTGTGAGCTAATATCGAAATTTATCACCCAGCCCACACTGCGTATGATTGATATGCGCTCAAGTGCGGCACTTCAACTCGATATGTGGGGGATTTGTTTAAATAAGTTACAAAAAATCTATTGAGGTTTTTATTTATTAATAGAACTAAACAAAAACTATTTAACGATTTATTAAGCTTTATATCAGACGGTGAAAGTAACTAAAATTATTTGTAGTAATTTCCCCAAGCCACAGCACACGTGCCCGTGGGTAAGGCGAAAGTATTGGAGAAACATTCTTCACTCTTTCTTCGTTTTCTCCTCGTCTTTTTTTTCAATTTTAATTACAAAACTTTTCAGGGAACTGAGCAGTGTTCCGTGGGGGTCCCTGTTCGGGCGCCACGCTTGATTACAGGGCGTGCTTATGCGCTGATTGCTTGGCTATGAGTTCCATTCACTCGCTCCTGCCCATTAGCCCCTTCTACCGCCTCACTGATTGTTTCATGCAGCTTGACTTTGCCATCATTATTGGCTATTGGTTGTTCTTTTATCTCTGCTTTTTGTGTTTGATTTCGACTCCCTTTTTTTTCTTGGTCGGTTTAAATGCCACATAGTTGTCCTTTTTATTATTTATTTTCCTTTTGACTGCAAGCTGAAGCAACAAAACTCTTTATCAAACATTGTTTTGATGTTTTTATTACTTTCTAAATACTTTGGTGGGGCATTGGTGATTATCTGCACAATGCCAGAAGGCAAATACTTTTAAGGCAATCATAATCCCTAGGGGGAGAGGTTATATATTTTAAAAGGTGAAGATGGAAATACACTATGTATTAATAAATAGAAGAAATGAGATCTAATAAGTAACATTTTTAATATTTACTAAGAGATTTTAATAATAATATAGAAATTAAAGCAAAGAAGTTTTAATATTATCTGAAATATCTTTTCCAAGCCTAATACCTTAAGTTAGAGTATAATGACGACTTTTCCGCCTGATTGCTTGCAAAGGTCTTGCCGATACCTTTACCTTTTTGGGTTTCACTTACTTTCTAACCTTTTTCCACTTGAACTTTTGTCTAAGGAATTTTTCACAAGGATTAAGGCCAGGTTTCATTTAACCAAATTAATTTTCGAAATTAATGGGTGGTATGTCTCGTTTACCTCGTTTTCCAATTGCCCTGCCCTCCACCGCTTTTAACCATAACAATTTCTTTAAAATCTTGGCAAACGTGTGTGTGTTTTGTTTCTGTGAAGCTGGGTGAAATATGTTGGAAATGTTGCCACACAGCTGGCAGGCAAAAGAGTTGACAGCCATCTCCTGCTGAGAGCGAGACAGCTACATGTGGGAGGCGGTGGGTGAAAAGGGGGCGGGGCAGACTACGACGAATTACAATTATGATGACACAAATTGGTTATGTATCTGCATGTGTGTGTTCTTTTTTGTTCTGCCTTGAAGTTGGTTTTATTTTTTTTTTTATTTTTTTTTTGGTTTTCTAACAACCCAAAATGTCAGGATACTCAGACAGGATACATGGCATGTGGGTCTTGTCATCGTTTCGTTGGCATTCGGTTGGCTCTCTATCCATTTGAACATTTTTCCAGCTCACCCCAAAGCGAATAAAAACCAAATCGTAAAAAAACATAAAGTATAATGCTGAAAAATGTATGCAAAAAAAAATGGCTTGCTAGCCTTCTGGCCAGGCCAACAACATAGCCGAACATAAAATATGAAATTACATATAATAAAAAATCAAGCCATAAAGTTGTTTGCCACTGCGTAAGCTCCACTCTTTGATGCTTCGGTTTCATATTCGTTGGGGCTTCTCGGGGCAAGGTGCCTTTAAAAGTAACTAGAACAAATTGCATTTGATTAGCTCGATTATAAAGTGGATGCGAGTATGAAATATGAATATCTAAGTGAGCTTAAAAAGGGGAAGCTGGAATCTAAGGAATTTCAATTTTAAAGTGTTTTAAATTTCTGGCACAAAAATCTTCATTATGATAAACGTTATGGGAACTGCAGCAATCAAAGTTTTTCAAATGGGAAATCCTGAAAAATTCATTTATTAAAATCCTACAGGTACAACTTTTGTGCAAAAGTCAATTGTATGCTCAATAGCTAATAACCGCTGGCTATGTGTGCGTGTTCTGGTTTTGCAGAGGGATTGGGGAGAGGAGGGAGGGATGGACGGGGGAAAACAATTTGGAGTAACAGACCTCCCGCATACGAAACGACTATTTCAACCCTCTGGCTAGGAAGAAGAGCCACCACCACCACCCACTGAAATAACTTTCCCACCTGCTGGCCAACGAAAACAACAACAGCAACGAGGGCATATAAATAACAATGTTGCCACTGAATATGGAGTGGAGGTCGAAGGGCGGAGGGGGGTCTAAAAATGGGAAAATGAAAATTGTTTACGCTGCCCACGGAGTTCTTTTGCCAACAGCAAAGGACCCCAACTTATTAAATTATTGTTTTGACCATAATTTCAACGACACTAAAATTAAAAAACCATTACCAAGACCCAAAAAGGCATTATTTGCCAAAAATTGTAGAGGAGAATCACCCTCGCGTACCACGGCAGGAAAATATATTTCCGCTTAATTTATTAACGATTTTTGTAAGCCATTAACTTTTCATGCGTGTGAGTGTGGGCCCTCCGGCCTCCACTAAGTGATTTTTATCTTAGACGGGCGAAACCGCCCCCGTTTTTGTTTTTTTTTTTACGATTTGCACATAATTATAATTGAAATTGCGACGAAGCCGGTAGAGCCAGCGACTTTCATTCGAGTGCCAATAAATAATAGAATCAAGTCATAAACTGATAAATGATGTGCCACCATCAGCAGCAGGATGGTACTCCCACTTTTTTTCTTCTTTGCCTGTAATAAACAAAGTTAATCATTTAGGATAATTGAAATTTTTACGAGACACTCAAAGTTATGTTTGCCTCTTTCTTGTTCGTTTCTCTCACTTTCCACCAATTTGGCAGGTAGCTTAGACCCCAGGACCCTCATTAGTCTACCCTTCGGGGGTGCTGTTGGTTTCGATGGCTCAATGGCTAAGTGTTGGGTACTTATCGATGCAAGCTGTTGATTGGAATTATGCCCACACGCCCAGGAGAACAATGGCCGATGAGGACGAGATGGCAAAATACATAAATAAGAGCCAACACGTGGACCATCAAAACGCCTGAAAGTATGCAACAAATGGCGAGTCAGCAAACAGAGCACAAAGGACTTGAATTTTGCGGTGGATGAGAGCGGTTGTCTGGACAGGTTGTATAAGGATTTCCTCTAAAAGGTCAGCTTTCACAAATTATATTCTATTTTTTACTAACATTTTTCAAAAAATAAAAATATTAAATTAAGTTTATTAAAATAATACAAAATCTCCATTATTTCTCACCATTCAATAATTAAATTTCACATCCACTTTTCCCCTTAAAATGGTAGTTCGTTAACCTATTCCCTGCCACCCTGGCCACATTTGCTGTATACAAACCAAACATATGTTCTCCCCCACAAAAAAACTTGCTGGCAAAATACATTAAAATTAAATATTAAATTTAAGTGCATCATAAACGAAAAACAATGAACCCATCAGACAGTCGGAGAGACAGAGAGAGTGTGAGTATGAGATGGGTTGGGAATTTACCTGGGCACAAAGTGTCGACGCCTCAATTTTCATCACACCGAAATAAGAGCAGAGGTGGAAGAAATCCGAACCCAACCCCACAAAAAGAATGAGACCCGAACGTAAGCCAACTGACAATATGTTAAACCGAAATGGTGGCATGGAGTGACGAGGTGGGATGACTTGGATTAAGCTGCACCAAAGAAAAATTCGAAAAGTGGCGAGAGTTCAGCACTGGGAAATGCAAGTGTACATTTTCTGGCTTTTTTTGAGTTTCTTTCAATTTGCTTTGTGGACAATAGTATTTAAATGTCTTTTTTACTTTAAAAAATACAAATTAATGTTGACTTTTGAGAAAATCACAATGTCAAATACCTTTTAGTTAAGGTTTCTGTTTTAAGCAACTTAAAATGTCGCGTTTTAAAATCATAAATAAAGGTGTTTAAAAGTATGCAACGCTACATTTTCAGTCCGTTAGCGAGGAATGAATGTCGTAAGATGACTTTAAATTATCTACAGTATACTTTTAGGCATCTTTAAAAGTGATTTTAAAAACCTTTTCGAATTTGTGGGTATTAAAACGGGACTTACTTGAAGGAAGTCTGGCCTTAAAAAATAAGTTTTTCTTTATACTGGTACCCATAATTAATTCCGATTCTCTCAGTGTAGTCCCACTGTTACTGCCACTACTGCACTTGTCGATATCGACGTCAAAGTCTCGTAATGCCGGCACTCGCACTTGTCAGCCTAAAAGATGACAGTGATGGCGATGTGTTATTCTTGCCACGGTGTGGTTGCGGGAGAGAGATGGCGACTGAAAGGACGCGAGGTCCTGGCGGGTTAACACATATTACGGCCCTTGCGTATTGATGTCGATCAAACCGATATATGTATGTGTTCGCCTGTGAGTGTGTGCGGCTGTATCCAACGCAATTGAGGTCATGTCCATGCGGCATCGCCGAATGGCGACGTATATGCCAAAGCATTAACTCGGCATTTGTTTCAAGCTGCTCGGAGGCAAGTCCGAGAAGGGCGACATGGGTTAAGGGGAGAGGGTATGGGGGACAGGGCTGCTGGGGTATTGGCGGGTGGACAGATAGCGCAAGTTTGGGCCGAGAGTTGCGACATATTGAAAATCATTGCACACATACCCGTACACTCGCAGGGCAGGGAAAATTCAAACAAAAAAATAAAGGAAGCAGGAACAATGTATTGAAAGACAAACGGCATTGGCATCAATTTTTATTTGCCTGAACTGGCATGTTTGTGCGACTGTGTGTGTGTGTCTGTTTTGGCCGGAGGACAAAAAATTTTTATTACATTGAAAATTTGCATAAAATATTTAAGCCAAATGGTCGGTCGATTCTACGGGTAGGAAATGTGGGCAAAAAAAAAAACTTCCTTGATGTGATGGCGGAATAGCAGCGCCACTCCTGTAGGCCTGCGAAAGCTGATGGGATTTGTTGTCTGAAGATTTGACAGGCCTTAAGGGCTGCAGAATGGTAACCGACAGTTGCGGTTTCGATATGCGAAATATCCCATAATGGAGTACCTTCTTGAAGTGGGAAGACAATTCGATGCAAGGGCTGTGCAGAATCGATATTGGAAATATTTTGAGTGTCATCATATCGATATAACAATAAATAAATATTATTGAAATAATTTAAATATTTAAAACCGGTTTAAAAAAGGACTTTCATTTCTAAAAATAATGTATTTAAGCCTTAAAAATTTTTTTATTTTTATTTTTAGAGTTGTAATTATATGTTGTATTTCTCTCAGGACTTTACAAACTTTAAATTTAAATTAAATTAAATTTTCGCTAGTGAGATAGCACTACAACGTTATAGAGACAAATGGATGGAAGGGGAGAGAGAGGAGCTCTGGCAATATCTAGAAAACTTCAAGGATTCGCTGCACGTTCGCATCTTTAACGCCATATGTTGACTTTTGCTACAATTTTCATGCTAACCCACAATAAAGTGGGGCAACAGGAGGGGAGGGGCTGCTGGCCATATCCTTTATCTTATATACGCTATTTTATGCCTGCACCAAACCACGCCAACTCCCCATCTTATATGGCTGTTGTTGTTTCTCGCCTCTTCGCCAATAGATTGTGCCACCACACTTTGGCATTTTATAACATAAACTTTCATTTGTTTTCTTTCGTTTTTCTTGCTGTTATTATTTTTTTTTCGCCACATTTTTTTTTTTTGTTCCCATTGTTGTTGTTAGTGCTTGTAATGCGTTCATGTAGTTGTCCCTCTCCTCTTGTCTTTATATATTCGGTTTGGGTCGCATATGTTAAGCCCCGAACACATAGAAACGAGTCTGATGTCTTGACATCTGTCTACCGGGGGCCTCCCAGCGATTTAGTTTTTGGGCTTTGACAATCGTCCAAAAATGTAGATTTGCATGCACATCAGCATTGGGCATACATTTATCTCGCCCACTGTCGACGATGGCCCCTTAATGCGATGGTACGCTAAAAAAGAGGACAGCCAGATCCCACTTTAAGGATGGGGAAAAAGGACTTTGAGGAGGAATAAGGAAAATTTAAAATATATAATTGTTTATTTCATTTATAAAATTTACTTATTCTTATAAACTACAAAGCAATTAAAAATTCTTTTGGTTTACTTATGTTTCTTTTTAAAGAATATTTTTACCAATCCTTTTATTAAAAAGATGTTTATCTTAGTAATTTCGAAATTTCTCGTTGATGGCAACTCTAGTTAGTTTCGCAAACGAGTCACTGCTTCGATCGGGTAAATGGATATCCAGGTTTATTATTCAGATTTTCTTAGCTTTCTTTTCAAGAATATTTTTAGCATTCCTTTTAATTAAAAAAATGTTTATCTAAGTAATTTCAATATTTCTCGTTAATGGCAACTATAGATTCCAATAATCTCTTGGCTTTTAATTCCGCAAACGTGTCTCTGTTTCGATCGGGATAGAAAATGGATATCCAGACTGACCTGAATTCACATTGATTGGTCTGGATGTTGTGCTCAGTTCCGTGATTGATTGATTCGAGTAAGTGCAACAGTTTATTTGCATATTTTGCAGAATTTTATTGCACAACGGTAAACAGAACTGAATTACTGCAAAAATATGCAAAATATTTAAATTGCCAAAATATCCCTTAGCCGAGCACATAAATAAGAGTTCGCAGATGTCAAGGGAGGCCAAAGGGATGGCCAGATGCAGAGGCCAAACAAATGTAAACTCGCTTTGTAGTTTATTGAAAATTTAATAAAGTGCTGCCCACAAACGAAACGGACAAACACAGGGAATGGTAGATAAAATAGGGAAATGCCAAAATGCCAATGAATGCGGAGACTGCATGAAATAAGAAATATCCAAAAAAATATGCTATTTGCCTTTATTGCAATTCAATTTACTATCAAAGCATCAGCCCTGGAATCAGCATCAGCATCAGCAGCCAATGGACATATTTGGGGCTAAATTTATTCCATAAAGGATTTGCAGCTCCCTCAGCTGCTCGGTATTTTTGGAATTTAAATGGAATTTAAAAAGCATTTCTGTTCGGAATGCTTGTCAAGAACTCCGCACAGGTATGATGACACAAATCCGCCCGCAGGTGAGGCAAAAGCCAAGTCTGGGACAGCCTTCCGACCGGCTGTCATCCGATTTCTTTGCATTTTTGCGATCAATAAGTGCGGCTGCATGAAAAATGCTTCTAAAACGAATGAGTGATTGTTTTGAGTGCGTTATCCATTTTTAATGAAATATCCTTGAAATTTTAACTACAAATTTGTATTTTACTACAAATTATTAATAATAATAATTTTTTTAGGTTTTCTAGGACATGTTGCACATATTTTTTAAAAATTACCTCTCATTTTTCAACTGGAAACAGAATTTTATTTTATTAACAAAACATAATAATTTTTTGCAAATGCACACTTTTTTTATAAAATATAATAAACTATATAATTCAATAATTTCCAACCAAAATAATAAAATACGGACTCTGAAGAACCTTATACTATTCACAACAAAATGCAATCCTGAAGATAATTGCCATCAAACATAAAGTCAAACGACCAACAAAAAGGATCAAAATTTGCGAACAGGACGAATATCAGCTTGGTTTTTGACCGGTATTGTTTTCATTGTTGTTTCGAAGACAAAATCAAAATCCAACAATATGGCAATAAACGAATTTCGGTTATAACAATGCAGTTGACCTCCACCGGGTTGATCCCCCAAAAATAAAAAAAAACACCCATCCACACAAACTGCGTTCGACCGCATGCAATTTTGTTGGCATGCACATGTATCCATGGTCTGGCTATGGGGACAATGGTCGTAGCTGGCGAAAAAGGGTTCAAACTGGGGGGGGGGGTCACATCCTAATGGTGACAGAGGGCCATCCAAAAATGTCCCTAGGTGTTGGCCACATGGGAGCCGAATGAACGCATCTATTTGTATTTTGTTACAGGACATGCTCTCAGTGGGCATATCCTTTAGTAGCCCAAAGAGGCGGGAAGGGAAGTGGGATGTGTCATGGGGACATCAGACAGAGACTTTTATTGAAAATGTTCAATGGCAGAAATTCATAACTGCAACAGAGAGGTACACATAAAAAAATATAGAGAAATTTTCCTTTATTGTTTTTAATTTTCCTATGCTTTTGAAAGGAAAACAGAAAAAATAAATTTTAAATATAAAATAAAATACAAATAAATAAAGAAATAAATTCATTTGATTTATTTATTTATATACTTGGCAACCAATTTTTCGAGCAGCGCATTGCATTTAGGTTTTCATTTTGAAATCAAAAATGTAGAGTCCTGTCCCCAGGACATTTACTTTCGTCTGCTTTATGACAAAGGAATTATTGAGTTTTTGCGAAACGTTGAGTAATACGATTGCGGTGCTAATTTATCTGCAATCGGCAGTGCTTCAGTTGTAGTCTCTTTTTTGTTTCTCATATCCGGGACTTGGTTAGTGAGCTAGTGACGTTGGCAAATCATTGAAACGCTTCGATTGCCGGCAGGGAATCTTATCAATAGCCGGCCAAGTGGTCGTTGGCTCTGCGGAAAGAGGCTCTGCAAAGTCAGTCAGTGTCAACATGTCGTCGTGGGTTGTCTCCACCACCGAGCTGTATGAGCCAACATCCTCCTCAGCCACATCCTCGCGGCACACTCGACTGATCCTGCTGGTCTGGCATAATCTCGCCGAGAAGTGCCAGAAATTGGGTAATTTCCTAAGACGTGAGACGAACAAGCCGCTGCCCAAAGAACTGAGACGATCGTTACGTCTTAACAAATCGGCCCGCCGGAAAGGCTATCGGAGTTGCGAGAGCGAGGCAGATAAACGGTAGGCATTATAAACTTATGTATAATATTCGAATGGGCTAGATAAGCCCATTGTTATTGTTTACCCCAAGGTTCGTCTATGTACAGGCACCTGCTAGAGTCAACCTCTTCCAGCTAATGCATATATTTTTTTTAACTTTAAGTGGTTTAACTGGAAGTTACTATCGATTTAGACAGCAAATAACTGGAACATTTAGTTTCAGTATAATTCCTAAACATTATACGATTTTTAAAGAGATTTGTATGCATTTTAAAATGGAACCATTTAAGTTAAAGCTTTAAATTCGATCTGGTTCAACCAATTTCTTAGCAACAGGTACATAAAAAGTGTAAAAAATGATTTAATTTAGATGCAACCGTACAGTTATATATGTGTTACCTTATCTAAATGCAATTATACAGAATTTTCCATTCTCCAGGCTGATGAAAGAGCGTTTAAACGAGCCCGTCAACATATCCATACGCATGGGACCAGCCTACGACTATAGACCGTCGAATTTGTAATGGATCTGGAAAAGGATAATAGGATATCGCCCTTCGAATTGTTAGCTCTGCTACTTACTTAGCCTAAGATGTAATGTTATTGTTAACTGACTGTTGTAAACTGTTAATAAAAGTTTAGTTTTTACACATTTTTACATACATGTCGTAAGTTCTGCAAAACAGCTGATGAAATCCGAGAGCTTTGCGCAGTAATCAAAGCTCCACATTTCTCTTAGGCCCACTTGTAAACTTGATTCGATGAGCTCTCTTCAGCTCTTCAGAACGCCCACACAAAAGTTTATTGCCCCGCTCACAACAAGTGGACGTGACTTGGTGTATTTCTAAGAGGGTATATTCGTCTTTTCAATTCCTATAGGAATTAAAATTTATCATTAAAATGTAAAACATTTAAAAATATTTTTAAAAATTTAAATATAAATTAATGCTTTAAAATTTGTGTATGCGCCAGGTTGGTATAATTAGTTTAGAATTAAAAGAAACATTTTTAATAATTTAAAAAAGGTATAATTTTGGATCACTATAATTCCCAAGTTGTTTTTCTAGCCAATTTTTTTTTAGAATTAATAAAGAAATGGGGAAGAGTATTCATTGGGTCGGTTAGACCTCCCGTACAACTCGAATCCGGATGGCTTTTCCTTTCTGCCGCCTTGCACTAATGCGCGCCGTCTGGCACTCTCACTCTCCGCGAAGCACTCTCTCTTAATTTCCATTGGGGCTCTTCGCATACGTCACAGAAAGCGTTATCTCCCGAGTTTTTTTGTGCGGTGCCCGCTTAGTGTGAAAAACGTGTTCGACGCGGAAATGACATTGATAGTGAAATTTTAACCAAATTTAACGAGATCGTGTTTTGTTTTTTTAATTTTGCGGCCAGCGAACCAAACCAGTTACGAAAAGTCCTAGATTTCGATTCGATGAAAAGTGAACTTTGATTGAAGCCACATAAAAATAGTTTTTACCATTTAAATATTTGCATAAACAAAGGGTTCTGTGCAAAATGAACTTGATTTCCACATTTGTTTATTTACTGGTGGCATTCTACAAATTCGTCAAGAAGTTCCTGTAAGTGGCCCAAATTATCTAATACTATTTACAGGCTTTGTGTGGTTTTTTTTGGGTGTGCCAGGCCTTGTCCTTTTTTCGCCCTTTTTTTTCCTCCCTTAAAACAACAACAAATCTTGGAGCTTATTGATAAAACAACAAACAAAACATTTCGTTGTTTGCTGCGCTGCTGCTGCTTTTCATAAATTAAGTTTTCCTTCTGAAGCTTTTCCGTCTCGGTCTTTGTTTGCTGTTTTTCTTTAAGTTTTTTTCCTTGGTTTTTGTTTATGTGGTTTGTTTTTGGACCTGCAGTTTATTACACAAAAATACAAATTTGCTCCAATCTGCTGACTTGTGCGAGCGGGAAAGAGAGCGAGATAGAGTCCGACCCGCTCTTTGTGTGCTCTTCCCGCACTCTCCCTGTCCCGCTCTCGCACCTCCCCACCCCAAGTAGCGCCACGTTTTTGTTTGGGTTTGAGGTCGCTAGGAAATTGGATGTGGTTTTTGTGTCATGCGGAGATTGTAATTTACCCAAGTGCCTGTATGTTTGGGTGTGTGTTCATCGGACGGGGGGGTTAAAGCAGAAATGGGTTTTTAATTACTATAACTGTCCTTTTGTGGGCCTCTTTTCTGCGAGCTCTTCAGTTCTGAGAGGGCGTTGTACACATAATTTACAACAGGCACATAAGATCTGTTCTGATTAAAGTGAATATCTGTTGTTGGAGGAACCCGTAATTTCAACACAATTGAAGGTCTTAAAAAAAATTAAGGTATTCAATTTATTAGGAATGCAATCACAACCACATATCAATCGATCAAATTAAAACAATAAAAAGCATTTATATGACTTGATCGACCAATCCGTCCAATAATGATAAATTGTTCATATCTTTTCTTCTTATCCTATTGCTGTCCACATATGGTTATACGAAGCAAAAATTTTTACCAATTCTTATGATCTCCTATTGTAATTTGAACGTTCATGTATAAGTCTGATCTTCACCATTCAAAGATGTATTATAATAATTATTACCTAACCTACCACAAAGTTGATTAAAACCTTAAGCCTTCGCCTGAATCCCGTCTCAACCGGAATGACTCAGTTTATAGACCTTAAGTTCACATATTTGCTGTTGTGCTTGAAATAATAAAGAATAAAGCCTTTGTACAGATTAATATACAGACAAAAAAATTGTATATTCAATAAAACGTTTTACTATAGATGGTAAACTATTCATAATGGTTCTAAATCTCCATGACTTCTAAAATCCAAGTGCCCTCGGTTAATTGGCTAATTTTAAAGGTATTTTATTGGTCAAAATAAAAATTCTACTGGACTTTTAAAAATGTTTTGTTCCATTTGATCACTTAATTTGTTTGCCTGTACAGTTTAAAACCGAGTGATAAGACTTTATACCGGCAAATACATGTAGAATATAGAAAACGGTCCAAATTCCAAAGTAATAAAAGTAATATTAATGTGCTATGCACTCGTGAATAAGTGAGTATGTACATAAGACAAACGGCACGCGTTTGTCCATTTCGTTGCTCAACTGATAAGACGCGAAAGTAAGTTTGGCAGAAGTGAATACATGACACCAAGCCTCCATAATTAGAACTGTGTTATATAGACGATAAACTAAAGAGCGAACTTTAAACCGAAGCACTTAAACAAGGCCGCTTTCGGTCCACTCGAAAGCCTTATCTTATCTCAGCGGCTAGACCACTGGCAGCGAGTAATAGAAATACTAAATGCTGGAACTAAATAGTTTTACTCCCCTACCTAATCGGCAGTCACCAGTGACCTTGACAGGCCAACTGGGAGCGGGCTTTGCGAGAACTACGCAAATCCAACCGCCTAAAACTAATTGAAACCAATTAGATCCAGGCTACGTCACTTTTTTGTTGCATTCCCCGTTCTTATCAATAAGTCGTAAATCAAATCCCATTTGAAAGTTTTATAACTGACCCGTGCGAAAGAATTATGCTAGGAGAAACGATTTCAAGTGCCCAATGCCTCCGGTTCCTTCGCCTTAAAAGTGCTCCCGATAAGATATACACACCAGACACAAGACCAGACACGATCCTCATGTCAATGGCATTGTTATCAGCGCGATTTTACAAATTGTTCACAATTGACCCACTCAGATCCAACAAAGTACGTGGGCACACGAAGTGAGTCATTTGATTGTCGTCTTTGAGTCTTTGTTTGCCGGGGGAAAGTGATTGGGAATTGCCTTTTGAATCTTATAATGATTATAAGTCTGAATAGATTGGCTTGCTTACCATTGAGCGCGAATGAATTCTTAGTCTGAAATATCTTTAAAGGACCTGTGAATAAATTCAGCCGCAAAATAAACTATAATGTTTTAGGATGTTTTATGATACAGTAATTTGAAGTTCTGATCTATGATATCAGACCTATTGAGAATGTAACCCAAACTTAAATAAATCTTTCGGAAATACGAGAGATCAGAAAATATTTGATTATAACTTTACGAAATGTATGATCCTTTTTAAAAAATGTATCAACAAAAAGAGCATACGGCATATATATTTTTCTAATCACATACACAAACCCATGTATCACTCATACGCGGGGTATGCCCAATAGAATCCAAATTAAGAGCCCCTCGCGCGTATTTACACTAGTGTTACAGACCCTGAGAGCGTGAGCCATTGAACTTATTACGATAATGAGGTAGAGAGTATGAATGTACGAGAGAGGGGTCTTCTCGCCGGGCGATTGTGCAATGGTGATGGTTGCTCCGTCGACCAGGCCAGACAAACAGAGAGGGTCTCTTGGCATTATCCTTATCAGCCGATGGGCACTGAGAGCGTTGGTATAAATGTCGCAAAGCACGTACCATCGAGTTTAGTTCTTTGCAGCTCGCCGGAGCAATTGAACCGCTTAAAATTTGCGCTCTGTCAGTCCGCATTAGACAAATTCTTCGGATCGCGAAAAGCCTGTGCGGGCAGTAGTTTGGATACTCAGTGATCGCCATCTAACCATGTGTGGTAATGCTCCATAGTGCCGGCTGCAAAATGGTGAGTCTCAGCGTCCGGTGCGATTTATTGCATTTGCCCCACTGAACCACTTGCAATGTGCGCCACAAACCTTTCGGGAAAAGCGGTCGAAGTTTCATTTTGCGTCCAGATGGAATCAGCTTTTGCCGGAGTAGAACCAGTTTTTTCCAAGCCAAAGCCGATGCGATACTCTCCATATGTAGTACGCGTATGTGTCCCAATCTGTCGCTATGCTGTTGTATAACAAAAAATAATCGCAAGGCAGCCACTAAAAGCACAAGGCGTACTCTATTTGTCTATACCCTGTAGAAAGACAGACAGACCACAAAAAAATGCTGGTACTTCCTTACAAATACCTCACAAAAATGCTAATATTTTTTTTAATATTAAAAAAAAGTTTTTAACAATTTATGTTTGGTAAGATTTTTTAAAAATATTTACTTAAAAATACGAAGAGTTAAATGTCTATGAACCAATTCTTTATTTGACAAAATACTCGACATTTAAGCTAAGTGAGATTTAAAAAATATTAGACAAAGGCTATTTCTTTAAACCAAAATGTAGTAAACAAGCCTTGATAATAAGAAGTGAAAGATCGAAAAGCTTACGTCTTTGCAATCTCTATAGCAATTTAAATATACATTTTTAGTATTGCCATCTGGGGCAGATGCAGGTCATCTGATAGTCGAGCATCCCAGATGGTTTTGTGTGAAGTCCCCTGATAAGCTTATCAAATCGTTGCCGTTTTTCCCTTTTTATTAGTTTTTTGTTTGCTTCGGATTAATCCATATCAGATGAGTGATCGATGACCCGTTCAGCCAGCGGGAGCAGGTGGTCAGCCATTAAGTAGTCAGCTGAATTAACAAAAAAATTAGTTACATAGTGGCTTTCAACCATTTTCTATTATCGCACCCATGAGGCTCAGGCCTGTCATAAATTGAGCGAACCTGTTGCCAAGTTCATGTGGCATTCTCGCCATTTGGACGACTCCCCACAGGCCCGTACACTCACGTACATATAGCCATATAAATAAAACTCAATGTCGGCCGCTGCTCTTGTTGATTCCGCTCGACTTTCCGCAGTGCATTGCCAAAAAAAAGTTCGAGATCCGTAGAAACGATTGTAGCGCAGTCACACCTGCGGAAGGGGAAGATAATATTATTTTCAATTAGTGATATATCGAGAATTGACTCAAGTGATATAGTTATGTATGTACGGCTAAACATATAGAAAATGTACATTGGAGTAGATCAAGTTCAATAACAGCTGAGCAAACATACAAAAGGCAAGTTGAGAGGAAGTGAGGGTATGTTTGTTAAATAGGAAACTGCAAGTTTGTGGATCAATACAATACACAAATTTTGAATTTCTTAGTTACTTGCATATGTGTATTAGTGATAGTTTGACTACTTATAAAATATTATATATTCTTAACTAGCCAAATCTCTAATTAACTTAAAATCTACCTGATATTGAACAAAATGATCAGCATGTAAAACGTATGTAAAGTAAGAAAGCTCTTGCCTACTTTTAGGCAAAAAAAATAAAAATAGAAGGAAGTCAATTAGAATAAATAAATAACAAACTAGAAGTATAATCATTTTTAAATTTAACAAATAGTAAGCTAAAAAATCAGGTTTAAGAGTAAGGAGATATTCATAAATAGAAACTATAATTTACCGTATTGCGGAAATGAATGAAAGTCATTCGGTTCATTCAATTTGCCTTTAGTTTATTAGCTAAATTAAATGCAATCAAATTGCTCTTGAATTAATGCAAATCTTGAAAGTGCTTAATAATTTATTAGCTACAAATTAGCATTGCAGGCTTTCGTCTTGCCAATCATTCCGTTCAAATGACGTTTTCGGGGCGGAACAAAGTGAGGCGTAAAATTAATTATGTCTGTGTGGATGTCAAGTGACAGGCAGCCGACATAGAGCGTAATTAATCAATCCGCTGCTGATTGAAAATGTTCTTTGTTTATCTGTAATTGATTATTTGCGGAATACGGAATGCCACAATATGGCACTTTAAAATCAAAGAACACATTTACAATTGATTAGAAATTAATGTTTTTGCTTGTTAAAGAAATTACTTCCTTTAATTGTAATTATCTTTATTTTTGTAAACACAATTTCTGAGATATTTGCAATTATTTCACACTCGCTGCAACCTTAAACAGCCGAAAGTTCAAGTGGAATCTTGTTTGTTATGATTTTTCGAAACAATAACAAGGCTTGTCGTACTGATTCATCGGGTCAAGTTTAAAGTCAAGTCGATGAAAGTATTACTTAGTATTATTATAAGGCTGCCTGTTATGTCCGAGTCTCTATTTGGCTAATAATAAATTTGACATTTTGGAAAGTAATCAAACAAAATGTGGTTTGCCTTTAAACGAACCGAATGAGAGCGGCAATTTCAATTTCAATTTCATGCTATATTTTATATATATTATATGAGTACCTATGACTGAACAGCGGCAATCTGTCTGCGGCATGCTCTTTTTATTTATTAACGAGAAAACCAGAGAGAGATCGGATCAGGGAACTGAGCAACTGGCAACTGGCACTTGATTGCCTCGATCTCGACTAGAGTCGGCCAGAAGATATAAATAAGGAAAGGCAACGCACGCGCGTATTAATTGTTGGCTGTTCTAAACGGCCAGAAGTGCGCTGGAATATTCGAATATTACGCATACGCAGCGTGGTCGATGATAGAATAAAGTTGGTCAAGTGAAATGGATCAAAAGAGCGGAGTACGTGAGAGCTATGGCCATCGTCGTCAGCCAGCTTTGGGCAAGGCCATGCCAGTGACGGCACTTTTGTTGAATTTGGAGGTGAATCCTTTGGATTACCGAAGAAGTGATGGTGGTTCAGATCAGGTGCCAGATGAAGATGATAAACCGCCGCAGTTGTTTAGCCTAACCGATGAGCCACCTTCGCCGAATGAAGACTCTGGCGACTCTGGGCCACCCAATCACTATACGGAAGATAAAAAACTGGCTGGTGATGCGGAGAGGGATATACCCTGTTTGAATTGCCTGCAATCGGCACCCGATCACCTAATCGATCGCCACTCGGCCATCAATGAGATGTGCCAACGCCTGTGTGGTCCCGAGTGCAGACGACCCCAAGGCCTCACGCTCGACGGTTTTCGCCAGGATTTCCTTAGGCAGTACGAGATCGCGGAAGCTGTGGCCAAGACCTCGGCCATGACCTCCACCGTTCAGATGAAACAGCGCCTGGCGGCACGAAAACTGGAAATCGGCAAGGAAATGGATGACCAGCTGGGCGTGGCCAGCCCCCATATCGATATCAATCTCGGCCAGAGCAGCAGTTCCGCTGCAGTTTCATCTGGAGAGTTTGAGTTTGAGCCGCCCCGCGATCTGCTCTTGTATCTGGTGAGGTGAGAGACTCGTTTCGCACAGGCGCTATGGATATGCCTTACCTGTCGGTCGGGCTTATAAATCAAGTTCATGGCTGGCAGCGTGTCAAGTGTTCTTAGGCATTGGCCAGGCCTCAAAGCCACTTAGCGGCAATCAACAACAACAACAGCAGCAACAACAGATCACCGAGATCACCAACAAAAACTAACCTTGCACAATTTGCGCGAAAGTGATCATGACAAAACTGACAGTATATAAATATATATAGCTGTGGCCCAGGGAAAGGGGAAATACGAAAGATTTTATTAAAAGTATAAAGTGGGAAGACGCCAATATCTACATAGGCTTTTTAATTGGCTAATGTGTAAAGTTGTTGTTGTCTCATTGAATTAATTTAAAATTAATAACTTATTAAGACTTTTAAGTCAACTTAATATGCACTAAAGGTAGTTTAGCATTTCATAGAAACAGTGTTATATTTTTTTATGGTTGAATTACAATTGATTGATTACAATTAACTGAAATATGTATTTTAATACCTGACATTCTGATGAGGAGGTTATATTAAATATTTACTTAGAATCTCCATGAGTTCAATTTTCTTACACAGAAAGAATTCGCATTTTAAATTTGTTTGGAGCGTTTTACTTTTTTAAATTTTTCGACAATTTATTTGCATCTAAAATGTTTTCTTTTTAATTTTAAAAAACTTTCAATATTTTAATATTCTCAAAAAGCATTCTGGCACAAAATAAAGTAATGTTCAATGTTAAATAAGTTAAATTGCAACATTGGACAATTTATTTTCTAATGCTTACTTGACCAAAATATTTTAAAATGTTAGTGTTTCCCATTTTTAAAAATTATAGTTTAACTTTTCAAAACTTTTGGATTTAAATATCTACAAATCTACAAATTTTCTTAAAATTTGATGCATTAGCATGACAATTTGAAACGACCTTTTAAAAAATCATATATTCTCTGTGTACGGTTAGGAAATAAGGCGCAACTTCTATGAATAATAACTGCTGTTGTAGACATTATATTAAATCCCGTTTTCTTCCCACCTTCAACGAGCTTCGACAAATACAATTCACAGTTTTAGTGTCGATTCGGTTAGCTTATCTAACGCAACGCTGAGAACTTAATGGCTTTCCATTAAATGATAAGTCATAAGTGAGAATTAAATTGCCATCATATCAGTGTAAATGAAGCAAAAAAGATCCTATCAATGAATAAAATAATTGCATTTAGGTCACGAAAGTGTTTCGACACGTGCCCAATGATTAAGTCAAGTTCAAAATTGCGCTCCCAGATTAGTGGGCATCTTGCAAGTGACGTTCAGCGAATGATCGACCCGAATCGAAACCAAATAACTAACATCTAACCGTGTAATAATTTTGCCTTTCTAGGAAACACAGATGGGGCCGCGTCTCTTTGACATTGCCATACTGACACTTAATATAAAACATTTCAAGTTATCCTAATACCTAAACAAGAAACGAAGAATCCCAGAATCCCAGTTAAAGAGTCAGAAACAGCCGAATAAACTGAAAGTGATATTTTACTTGGACGTTGAGAAAAGTTTGCAGAAAACGGTTCGAAAATGGAGTTTCTAATGAAAACGTCGCGTTTGATCGTCACATCGAAGACGTTCGCGAGACGTGTGGCCGTGCCGATTCCCAGGTAACGAAAACGAAATCGAATTCAAAAATCCCCCTCTCGCCAGAAAAAGTTGCAGATACCACCAGATATATATATATATATGGATATATCTTGGGGCGGACAGCTCATTACGCATGTAACTGCGTTGCTGTATAAATTGTGCAGATACAATTGTATCTCTTTTGTTAGCGCAATTAGCATTTGAGAACATTTGGGATTCTGCTTAGGCATACAACACCGCCAGGCATTAGCTAAGGATGCTGGATTTTGCATACTTTCTATACCCATATATACCATACATTCATACAAGCATATATCTAAAAAAGAGCACTTTTGTTTTCATTAACTGATAGCCATAAATATTTAACGAACCCCGTCAATAGTCAGTCATACAGAATCGTTCTTTTGTTTAGCATTTTGGCGGGGCGCTCTCCACACGTGAGCCGAGAACGTATTGATCTCGTTCTGGTTAGCTGGGGGGTATCTGTATCTTGCAGATACATCTCGTATGCGAAATACCCGTTTGTGCGTGCTCTCCTCGCGATCTTTTCGCTTTTCGCTGCCTCGAGCGCGAATGATCTCTCTAATAAAACCCCGCACTTCAGTTGGCATTCAGTTTCGCCAAAGTCGCTTGCAAGCGCACCTCGTTCCGGCGCCCCCAGATCGCAAAAAAGAACCAAAAAACCTAATCCAAATAAATTCTAAATCCCCAAATCCTTTTGATCCTCCCGCAAACATGGAGCCAGCAGTGCCAATAAAGCGAGCCAACAAGGCGCCCTGCAAAAACGATCGAAAGGCCTATCTGCAAAAAGTCATGCTGACCAGGTGAGAGGGCTGGCATCTTAGGGGGCATCCGATTGATTGATTGCGGTGACAGGCCGCAAACCCGTAAGCCCCAAAATCCAGTCTCCATCCATTCGCCATCCAATCCGATCCCCGGCGGGAACTGGTTTCGATTCTCTCGCGGAGCGGACGAAACCAGCCCAACAGCTGCGAAGCTATTGACCGAGCGACATTTTTCGCCTTTGTTTTTGTTTCGCGGGATTATCATCGCGTGGGCGACCCACCATCACTCCTTCCCTCTAATCCCCTTATCCCCCGATTCCCGGTAATCTCCTTAGAATCAGAGCATATGTGCTAATTGCCGAGAGCTTCGATGTACGAAAACCAGAAATGATCTTTCCATCAAGAAATAGAACCCAGTAATGGAAGACAGTTTCAGCTGAATCAGAAACCATCATCAGGAAATCCGATTAGTACATATTTGGTTTTTTATTTTATTTAAAGTAAAGTATTGCCTACAATGGTGTTTAAGAAGAAGACCATCTTGTATTTATGTTCATTTCAACAATGATAAGAAATAGTTTTAGCTCTCTGCACCCTTATAGGTATAGATATTCATAAAAGATTTGATCCTTAAATGTAATACTTATTTTCTTAGTATTCCCATTACATTTTTATTCATGCCATTTTCTTTACTTTTTTTGGTTGCTTTTTAATTTTTTTTTTGGTTCTGTGCTTTCGTTAAATTAAAAAAATGCAATTACAAAAATCCTAACAGTTTTCAATATTTTTCTCCCACCAACACGCAATTTTTAACACTGCCAACACATACATTTCAGCAAGGGAAAAATGGAAAAATTTTATACGAGTCAGCGTCATAGTCATAGCCTATTCATTTTCAGCATAATACTGAGAAAAATTCTATTTAGAAAACCAGATGCGTTGTGAGTACCAGAAAATGTTGACATTATGCATATATTTTATCGATGTTGTTTATTTGGTGTTGTTCGCTGAAAGTTGTTTGTTTGTTGCGAGAAGCTTTTATTCGTTTTTTTTTCGATTGAAATGCCAAAAGAAAACATAATTATAAAGAGTTGCCAACGAAAGACTAATACAATTTTTGTTGGGTTTACCTTTGTGTTTTGCAAGCAATATAATCGAATTGTGAGTGATGAACACTTTTGCTTAGCCAAGTTAAATCTCTTTGACTATGATTTCAAAACTGATTTGAACCGATCCAATCGTTTTCCAGAATGGGCTCATTCAACTCGGCTCCAAAGATCAACAATGTGGACTCCCAGGACGATGGCCTGGAATTGCCCACAGGTCTGAGTACCTCGGCTCTCCTTCAGCATGTCCAGCAATTGAGGGGCGGTGGAATCGAGCAGCCCTCGCTGCTCACCCGCGGCTTCCTGAAACCGCTCCTGGTGGACGAGGATGTCGCCGACGGACTGCGATGCCTACAGCTGAACTCCGTATCGAGGGGTACGATGCAAATCCTTGTCTTATCCGAGGGATAAATATTCTAATGTATGTATTTATGCAGTTTGCAGCGCGCCAGTTGAGGGTGAAGCCTCGCAGAACATTCGATTGCTGCAATGGAACATTCTTTCGCAAAGTAAGTATTGAAAACATATCTAACATTATTTATGTAAACAAAATTCTAATATGTATTAAAAAAACTATGATTTGTTCATAAAATCTACTCAATTTCTAAAATTTATGCAAATTTTTTTACATTTTTTATTTTTTGAAATACAAAAAGTTTTTAAGAATATATAGATATTTGCTAAAAATTTATGGATAAAAGGATGCCATTTTCTAAAAGGGCTAAACATTTTTTTTTTTTAATTTTGATTTATTCAGTACATTTTCTGGGATTTATTTATATTTATGTAATAAATTTAGGTTTTCTAAGATATATGAAATTAAGATGGACGTTATCTACACAAAATCTAACTCAATTCGTTCCCTTAAAATTCAGCTCTCGGCCAACACAACGATGGATTTGTGCGCTGTCCCGAGGAGGCGCTCACCTGGGAGCACCGCAAGTACCTGATTGTCCAGGAGATCCTGCAGAACCAGCCCGATGTGGTTTGTCTGCAAGTATATACACACCATTCCCGATCTTGAAGCGGTTGCGCTTTAACGTTTATTTTGTTGCATCCAAACAGGAAGTGGACCACTTCAAGTTCCTGCAGACCGTATTGGGAAGCCAAAATTACGAGGGCATCTTCTTCCCGAAGCCCGACTCTCCGTGTCTGTATATCGAGCAGAACAACGGACCCGATGGCTGTGCCATTTTCTACAAGCGGGATAAATTGCAGCTGCAGGGTTACGATACCAGGATCCTGGAAGTTTGGCGGGTGCAGAGCAACCAGGTGGCCATCGCCGCCCGGCTGCGAATGCTATCCAGCGGTCGAGAATTCTGTGTGGCCACCACCCACTTGAAGGCCCGCCACGGCGCCCTGCTGGCCAAGTTACGTAACGAACAGGGCCGGGATCTCATCCGGTTTGTGAAGCAATTTGCCGGCGAGACGCCTCTCCTCCTGTGCGGCGATTTCAACGCTGAACCAGTGGAACCGATCTACGCCACAATCCTGGGATGCGATCTTCTCCGTCTGGGCAGTGCCTATGCCGATGTGAAGCTAGACCGCGAGGAGATCCTCCAGCCCAGCGAGGATGTGGGCGAGTTCGTATCGGAGTCGATGAAACGGGAGCCACCGTACACCACCTGGAAGATTCGCGAGGAGGGCGAGGAGTGCCACACCATCGACTATGTCTTCTACACCCCCGATCGTCTCAAGGTAGGTTTCTTCAACTGACTTGAAGTCATCTTGGTTTCTATAATCCAATTATTTGGTCTAAAATTAATTCAAAAATTTATCTACAATTTCAGATCAAAAACTGTTTAGACTTTCCCGAAGGAGAGCAAATCGGCAAGAACCGCACACCCAGCTACCAATATCCATCGGATCATTTTTCTCTCGTCTGCGATTTCGAACTGCTACCTTCGATGGAAAACGGAAAGGAAAGCGCCAGCGATGAGGAAAATGGAACGGAGGGCAGCAAACATGGAACCATTCAGTAGAAGACTCCTGTTTCAAAATTCACCACAGAAGAAGTTTCAATTACATTACATCGATTGTGATATTAGTTGTTAGATACATATTAGCCTCATACACAACCGTTGCACTTCAGCTTGCAGCTTTTACAAATGATAATCCAAAATTCACAATAAATAAATTACATAATATGGAAGAAAGTTAACAAAATGGTTTGTGTGCAATAACAAAATAAATTCTAGGTGGAATCAATAAAAATCAATTTAAAATTTAACAAGGCATTAGGGATGTTTTGAAGTTTTAAGCTTAATGACATTGGACCCTGTATACTCTTAAAAGCCTTCGGTTTCTGCAGCTAAAGCGGAAATAAGGGTAAATTTTTTACTATTTTTGACAGATATATATATAGGATATAGGACTTAAATGTCTAAAGTTATCTAGTCTTATTGTTATCCGGCCTCTAATGAATGTTAATTTCTCAAGCTATAAGTATTGCCGACTTTTCGGCGCCAATTCTGTTAACATTCTGTTAAAGAGAGTCGATGGCTCGGGCGTATACTTAATTTCCCTGTCGTCAATGGACCGCAAAATGCCTCCCAAATTGGCCTACAAATTAAGATCTTCATCTGAAATGAACGAAAACCGATAGAAAACACGCAAGTCCGTAAATTGGCAGTGAAAAACAATCGAATGCTGCGCTTCCAAAGCCGTCAAATGGGTTGCGTAACACAACAAATAGCCTTATAAATATACACACTACATGTATTTAGTATATAACAATTTTCACATAATGCTCGCACTAGAATTTAATAGGTATTGCCGGGAACTTTGGCTTAGAGCAGGGCCAAGATAGCGGTCAGCACGAAAGAAGTAGCAACCATTGCGTAACCGGTCGAGTAGACCTCCTTGATCTTCAGGAATCGCCCGGTGTCCCAGAGGAGATGGCGGATTCCATTGGCGGTGTGATAGCCTGCCGGATAGGCGATGATGAACTTGAGGGCGGTCAGAGTGGCGCCGCTCAGCTGGAGACCCTCCACCATGGTCACATAGTGGCTGATGTCGTGCGACGAGATCAGGGCGCCCAATCCCAGGCCCCAGACGCCCACACCCAGGGCCAAGCCTGTGCCGCGATGGACGATCGACAGCAAGGAGGTCAGCTGCGGCTGGTAGATGGTCAGATGGGGCGACAGTTTCCTGCCCAGCCGCTCGTTCTTCTCGAAGAACGACTCGTCCTTCTGGGTGGCGCCCACGGAGACCACCTTCAGGGACACCTGGCGGCTGGCAGCGGCCATCTGGAGGCCCTGGCGCAGCGCCGGAGAGCGGATCAGCGAGCTGGAGAGTGCATACCTGCAAAGAGCAGTCACAAATCAGGGTTTTCGTAGGGCCATTGCAGAAATTACGTACATTTCCTTGTTTTTCACTCGAACTTGTATTGGTGGGACCGTAAACTGCCTGCTTAAAATTACTGCAGCCGGTGCTGCCACTTCGATTCGATAGTATCGATAGCTTAACTAGTTCTGTTTGAAAAAGTTGTATAAATATTTAATTACTTCGTAATACTACTTTATAAACATATATATTTTAACATTATTTTTCAAACTTTTGTTTTAAGTTAAGTTAGTAAGTAAGTCGACCTATAATCTACCACAACACAAGCATTTTTCTATTCAATTCTTTAAAATTCAACAAACAAAAATAATGGTTTTTTATTATTGCAAAATTATTATTGTACGAAACAGTAGACATTCAATAGTTTCAGGAATAACCCTACCAACTGCATCGATAGGCGCTTGACGCTGCCAATCGATGTTTTCCCTCTACTCTCCACCCCTAGTTCGCTGTCGCCATTTTTCTTGCTCTTTCTTTTTGCTGTCGATTCAAGCGCGTGGCAAGTCGTTCCGCAGTGTTCCCGGTCCGGTGCAGTTGTAGTTGCATATTCGCCAGCGATTTAGACGCCATCTTCCGACCCCCCAAGGACCAATCACCATGAAGATCTACAAGGATATCATCACCGGCGACGAGATGTTCGCCGACACCTACAAGATGAAGCTGGTGGACGACGTGATCTACGAGGTCTACGGCAAGCTGATCACCCGCCAGGGCGATGATATCAAACTGGCTGGAGCCAACGCCTCCGCCGAGGAGGTGGACGAAGGCACCGATATCACCTCGGAGACTGGCGTCGATGTTGTTCTGAACCACCGCCTGTCGGAGTGCTTCGCCTTCGGGGACAAGAAGTCCTACACCCTCTACCTGAAGGACTACATGAAGAAGGTGCTGGCCAAGCTGGAGGAGAACGCCCCCGACCAGGTCGACGTGTTCAAGACCAACATGAACAAGGCCATGAAGGACATCCTCGGCCGCTTCAAGGAGCTGCAGTTCTTCACCGGCGAGTCGATGGACTGCGACGGCATGGTGGCCCTGGTGGAATACCGCGAAATCGATGACAAAAGCGTTCCAGTGCTGATGTTCTTCAAGCACGGACTGGAGGAGGAGAAGTGCTAAGTGGCTCATAATCCATCGACCGGAACTATACTCATGCATACCTTCTACATAAATATTTATCAGATGCTTAGTTACAATTTTGAAAGTCTTAAATTTATGTTAAACGCTGACAAGATGCCTGTCCCCTCGATCTGTGCGATTTTATTTTTGATTTCTTTCGGCCGGAGCACTCATAAATTCGACTCAATGTATGTTTATTGTTTAAATTCACACCGAGCTAAACAAACTGAATTGCGCCAACAACTATTGTAATTAAAATAATATTTTGATAGCAACACCTTGAATTTTGTATGCATTTTCGCTACCATTTATGCAGAAAATAGAAGCAAGCAAAAAATAGCCGCAAAATGGGAACACCAGTACTGAAATTAAACGGAAAACATATATGTACAACTGTAAATCCGCATGCCTGTACTTCTTTCCATTTAACAGTTATGCGTAGGTAGACGCCGCCATATGGTGGCGCGAGTGCGAGCGAGACGACCAACGCGCCGTCTAAGTCACACAGACTTGGGTTATTTTTTGTTGTCTTTTTTGGGCAATCGCGGAGTTATTGACCTTTGACAGTGATGTACACGTGCCCCCGTACACATATACTACATATGTATATAAGTATTTGGAGGTCATGCGCAGTGCGCCCTGGATTACTATTTTCTGCACGCTGCAGTTCCACTTGCCCCAGTTTCGCACGTTGGATTCGCCCTAACCTCAACCGCGCTAACGAATTGCGTCGCTATCGGCAACAATTTGGAATTCTATAATCTAATTCTAGGGCGGGGAGTAAGTTCTTCATTATCTGCTGGCGGGGCGGGCCGCACCGGCTCAGGTGCTATTTCCATTTCAGCGAAACGTGTCGACCTGTTGCCATCGTCGCGTGAGAGATGCCCACAGCGGGCACTCGCTTGGGGTTACTTTGCAAAAATATGTGGGCAATTAAAAAATTTGTAAATTTGCCCACAGTGGGAACTCGCTTTGGCTAACTTTGCAAAAATATGCAGGCACTTAAAAAAAATTTTAAATATAAATTACTTTTTTTAATTCCTATTCAACTGGAATAATGTTTTGAATTTATAAAAAATGGATTTTGAAGAAATTTTACCGATACCGTTTGTTTTTACATAACTTGAAAAATATATTGGGAAAAACTTTTTTAAAATTGGAGAAAAGCCTTTTTTTGTTGTTTACAAAATTTACTTTTCATTTTTCATGAAATTTTAAGTTTTGACAACATTTATATTTAAAAAGTAGTCATTATACCCTTATTCTCTGTTAGAAAGGGGTATAAAACCCGGAAAACCGACTAACTTTATTTATTTCAGCTGATTACTGAGCTTGGTTTTTTTGTGAACTTAACGAATAAGATCATTTAGCTTTTAATTAAACCGAATTTATGGAACTGAATGTGGTTTTTCGTCTAGAACCCGCGAATAACGATTTAAATTTTAAAACATCTTTCGACTACCCACCCAACCGGAATTAAAACTCCTTTCAGTTCGGTTTACGTATAAAATTGCTAATAACAAATTAAATTTTATTTCGTTCATAATTTTGTTGCTTCAAACTGTGGCAAAAACGGTTCACTCAATGCACTTCCACCGCACAGCGGAATGTCCGTGGAAATGTCAGTCAGATTAGATGCTATTTGTTGGTATGCATTATTCTGGTTTTGTTCATTCTGAATTTTAAAAAATCTTTAAATATATATATTTACTCTTGCACAAATTCTTTCGCTTAGCTTACAATTACACTAATGCTCCTCGATCTCGACTATCGCATACGTTATGTTATGCTTTCAGTATGTATAGAATGGAATGAATGCCGAACGCATTTCAACAAATACAAACGTTAATAAGTTAACAAAATTCGGAAAATTACTAGTACAACTGAAGATTGAACATTTTGTTTTACTTAGCTCTTGGAGGGGACTTTTGGAAGTGATGGGGTGTTTGTGGCGCCGCAGTGAACTAAAATTTAAAGAAAATTTTTGATAACATCGACGCCCGTTCGCACTGCACACAAACATACAACACGCGTTGTTAAATATACACATCATTGTACAAGGACACCGGTGGGTCGGTCTCATCTGGATCAAACGTAATCCAGCTGTATGTAGATCTGCTTCACGCCCACCGCCTCGAAGATCATCCTCGTGTGCGTGACCACGTACTTGGGATCGACGTTCTTGGACACCTCCAGCTTGAGGGCTCCCACGTAGACATCGGAGCAGAGGGTCCAGAAGTGCGGCTCCTGCACCGCATAGACGCCGGCCAATCCCGTGACCTTTTGGTAGCACTGCGGCAGTGATCGATCCAGGTCGGAGGGCTGACGCTGCATCAGGATCATAATCGACTCCTTGATCAAACTCAGCACACTAAGCGCTATGAGCAGGGCGATGAAGATGGAGCAGATGGGGTCCGCAATCATCCAGCCGAACATGTGCATCAGCACTGCCGAGATGATCACACCCACCGAACCCAGGGTATCGGCCAGGATGTGCAGGAAGACGCCACGCATGATCTGCGAGTTGCTGCCCGACATATCTCCATGCGAGTGTCCATGGCTGTCATGGTCGTGGGAGTGTCCGTGACCTAGAAACATGAGAAAATATATTAGAACATTATCAGTAACCACTTTATCTCACAAGTCCTTATCAATAATTAACCCAAGCAAGTATACTATAAGAAAATCACACGCTTAAACAAATGACAAATTTTTAGAACAAAAAAAGGAATTTTAAATGGAATGGAATCGGATTTGATAATTTCTAACTAATTCATAGCAATTAATGTATGCTGCAAAAAGTAAATTATCAAAAATTAAGCTTAGTCACAGTGTAAGTAAACCGCACCCTAAAGATTAGCTAATAATATAAAGTATAAGTATACTACTAGTATCTCGTTAAGATATAATCTCAAACTACACGTTACCATTGTCCAAAGTGATGGCCTGGTGATTGTGGCTGCCGGCGTCGTTGTGGCTGTGCGAGTGTCCGTGTCCATGGCCTCCGCCGTGGGAGTGCCCGTGTCCACCGCCTCCGTGCGAGTGTCCGTGACCGCCGTGATTGAAGGCATAGATGCCCACCAGGTTGACCAGCAAGCCCAGAACGGAGACGACAAACAGACGCTCGTGCTTGACCTCCGGCGGCTCGATCAGCCGCTCCACACCCTCAGACAGGATGAAGAAGGCGATGAACAGCAGGAACAGACTGTTGACAAACCCGGCCAGCACCTCGGCGCGCACGTAGCCATACGAGAACTTGTCGTTGGCCTTCCACTTGGTGATAACCGAGGCGGCCAATCCCGCCAAGAGGCCCGTGCAGTCGAAGAACATGTGGAACGAGTCCGAGATCAGGCCTGCGGATTAACCATCAAGAGGGTTATAAACTGCGGATAAGATAAAAGGCAATTAGTGGCCTAGAACGCACCCAAACTATTCGTCGCGATGCCGTAGAAGAGCTCCACGAAGGCGAAGCTCAGGTTGAGCAGCAGGAAGAGGAACAGATTGCGGGAGTTGCGGTCGGAGAAGATGAGCCGCTTCCAGCTGTTGAGCTTCTCCCGGACGCGGTAGCCGAAGCTGCTCCGATCCTTGTGCGACAGCGGTATCATCTTGCCGGCTATGTATCTGCAAAGGAAGCCGAGATCTACATGAGAATGGAATGCCTTCAGATAGCGCGCTTTGTTTGCTTACGTGGTATTATCGGGGGGCTGTAGCTATAGCCGCGAGTTCCAGCTGATTCCGTGATTCCCACTCCGACTCTAGCCGAATCCGCGAGAATCTTAATCGGCGTGTGGCGGCGGCAGGTCTTTTCTTTGATTCGGGAATTACCTCACAGCCCCAAACGCTTCCTGCTCGACGTCGTCGTCTTGTGTGCACAGTTGTGCGGCGCGGGCTGGTCGATCTGCGATTTTGCTACAGCTTAATTCATTTTTACTGGCTGCCAGATACCAGAACTAAACCGAACTCCCGTCTTTGCCAGCACCAAACCAATCTGCCGTGTTGTCATCAAAATAAGGGTAACCACGTAAACATTTTGCCCGAGCGCAGGCAAAACTTCGCTGTGAATGGCAACTGGGCACAGTGGGTATACGCCTGAATGTTCGCTGGGTGAGCAATCAATCTATTGTTGGGGTGGCAACCAGGAAGGGTTTAATACCAGCCTTTTGTATTTCAGTTAAAATATTATACCCAACTCATAAAAGTTGTCAAATATAGCGACATCAAGTTTAAGTTCTAACTTTTTACGCACAGCAAGTTCAGAAATTGTTCAGACCGGACAACATTTTCATTATTCCTCTGTATAGCCTGGTACCTGAAATTGAATTAGTGCAGTTGTTATTTTTTAATCTTTGCAACAGCTTACTCCATGCTTCCACAGATATTTCAAGGCTGTGTTGAAATATTTAATTGGGATTCGGTCTTTAATATATTTTTCAACCATTAAATAAGACTAATCTATAACTTTGAGTTTAGATAAAATGGTATAACAGTGGCTTTTGTTTCGTATATAAAAAATAGGATTAGTTCGCATAATCCAGAGCTCACTGTCACGTGATCACGTAAAGTGTGAATGTCATCGCAAGGAAGAAGCCGTGTACAAATTCTTATTGGAAACTCAACATTTTTTGTGTAAACAATTATGTGTATATGTAACAGTATGTAACAGTACTCGTAATAATAAAATTATTAAAAAGTTGGATTTTTTAATGTTAATTCTTACATTCCCGGCTATCAGAGAAAGTATTGTATTTTCAATATGGAAAACGCAGGCCTAGAAAGTATCTTGGTGTTCCATACAGGCAAATAACATTGGTAATTGATATAATGGACACAGCTGTTAAAAAAGGGCATAATAAAAAAATATTAATACAAAATAAAATCCTATTTAAGAATCTTGATAAAAGGTGACAAAAGTTTTATAAACATGATATTGACTTTGCTAACACTGTGTTATATACTCTTAGAACAGCAGTAGATATATCCCAGCCATCGAACTCGTTTTTAAGATCCACTGCTCCGCGATAAACTATTCATATCAATAAAACATCACGCAAATGTCCCTTACATCAATAAGAAAGCAAGTTTATTCAACATTTCACACACAGCGGCATCGTAGCGCCCTCGAATACAATCAGTGTTCTATTGTAAAGCGAACGCAACCACGGATTTGCGAGACGGGTAAAAGGTAAAACACTTATGCCTCATCACCCTTGGTGGCACGTGTGTAGATGACCTGGGAATGATGCTGCACGACCTGCTTGATCAGACCTGAAAGCGGAGAGGATGAAGGATTAGTTCCTGACCAAATGGGATACAGGATTAAAGCCGAAACACATACCCTTCTCGCGCAGCTCGATGAGAGCACGCTTGGCCAGGGAGCCGCGGATCTTCAGACGCTCGGAGACCACCGATGGGGTGATCAGCTTGTAGGCGGGCACTTCCTTGTACAGCTTCTCGTAGGTGGCCTTGTCGAACAGCACCTGGTTGTTCAGCTTATCCCTGACTTTTCCCTTGGACCACTTCTTCTTCTTGGCCTTGCCGCCGCCGGATCCCTCCTTCTTCTTCTGTGTCTTTTGCGGCTGCTTGGCCGAAGACTTCGCGTCCTTCTTAGGCGGCTATTGGGAAGAGATAAACAAATGGCTTGTGTTAGTTGCTGGCACTAATAATAATAATACAAATAATCTCCCCCGCTGACCACGGGAGCAGCACCTGGAGAGCTGGCCGCTTTCGAGGTTAGGGCATGCTTTTGTTTTTAGCCCGGAATTTCGCATTTTCCCCCTTTCGGAGGGCGGTGTTTTCATAGCCCAGCCCGAGGGCAGCACTTCAGTCATGTTTTGGCTTCAGTTGCAGGCCACTTTCACAGTAAAAAACTATTATTTTCGCAGAATTCAGTAGCAGCGAACTCACCATCGTGAAAAGTCAATGCAGAAAGATGGAGGACGGAAACGGGCAGTGTGACCATCCATCGTCCAGGGCTGCACGCTTGCTATCGATAGTTCGTGTCGAAAAATACTAGAAACATATTTTTAACAACTTTCCTGGAAAAAGGTTCTAACTATTAATAAAACTAAATTTACTTTTTAAGCATAAACATTTTCACATGGTACAGATAAATAGAAAATATTAGGTGGAGAAAAATGTACATATCTACAGATATGCATTTATAAAACGTAAGGCTTTTCTACTATATAGTTTTGAAGTTCTGTTCTCATAAATACATGATTTTGCTGTACAAATTTAAATTATTTAAACATTCGTATATGTTAAATCTAAATAGATTGGTCCATCTCTAAATTCAACCAATATTTTTTTATTTGAAGTATGACCAGCCATGAAATGTGGTATTCTGACCAACGGGCATATCATTTGTGCTTGTCAAACAAATAAATTTAAATAATTGGCAAATCAATTGGGCAAAAATGAAGGAGTTCTGCCGCACCTGCGGCAAGACCATCGTGGCCGACCAGTGCCTCCAGATCTTCTCGCCGGAGGGTCGAAAGCTGCTGCAGTGCGTGCGCTCCATAACAAATTGCTGGGTGAGCACGAAGGGTAATAAATTCCAGGGGAGATTCCGTTTCGACTATAGATTGTTTACAAACTTGCAGCTGCAGGATGCCCAGGATTGGCCCCACCACATGTGCCCAGATTGCCAGGTGCTGCTCAAGAAGGTCCAGAAATTTCGCCGGCGATGTGCGAAGATCGAGAAATACTTCGCCAGGCGGCGGAGCAGAATGAATCTCGGGGAGGCGCCTGCTGCTGTGGCGCTACAGCTCCCCGTCCAGCAAACGGCTGCTCCGGATCCGCTGGGCATCGATGAGCTGATGGCGGCCAGCGAAATCAAACTGGAACCCAGCCAGGTGCAAATGGAGCAAGAAACGGAATCCTCGTATCCAGACGATCAGCTCGAGGAAGGCATTAGCTATGAGGATGCTCCGGGTGAGGATTTCCTGCCCCTGCCAGAGGACTACGGAGAAGCACAGACTGAAATGATGGCCACCACCACCACCACCACTACTACTGGCAAACCAGGACAGGGACGAATCAAGACCAGTATCAAGTCCAGCAAGCACACAATGCGCATGGGCAGGAAGCTAATCCACGTAAAAGTCATCGACGACAAGCAACCGAAGCGAATTGTGGACCGTAATGGTCAGAACGCCAAGCCCTGCATCTGCGAGCACTGCGGCAGGCAATTCAAAGACACCAGCAATCTCAATGTCCACCTTCTGCGACACACGGGCACAAAGCCCTTTGAGTGCGAGCAGTGCCACCAAAAGTGCTACACCCTCCATTTGCTGCGACGCCACCAGCTGAAGCACACGGAGGGTCCCTACGCCTGCACTTTCTGCGGCTTGGAGTACAGCACGAATAGCTCTCGTGTTAGGCATGAAAGGTGGGTAGCCCTAGGTGTTGTACTGCTCCATCTACATGGCTTTCCTTTTGACAGGGAGGCGTGCAAAAAGGGTCGAGCTCCGCAGTCCAAGTGGGAGATCATCAAAAAGGGCGAACGCACTTTCCAGTAAGTTCCCATACTCATTACCCATCGTCTTAGCTAATTTTCCTACTTCCCTTAGCTGTGAAGTGTGTGATCTCTGGTTCCTGCGCGCTGGCAACTTCACACAGCACATCAAATCCTCCAGTCACACTGAAAACGAACGCAAAAAGAAGCGCAAATCGAAAACAGTTGAACCTCCCGCCATAAATACATGAAAAAACTGCGATTGAAAATCAAACTCTCGTTTCATTCGTCTTCAACTAATTGTTCTTCACCAGTTTTACGAACGTTTTCCTGATGCATTTTACTGCTGGCATGAGTCTTCATGTTGTACTTGTAGCGGAAGTGCACGTTGCAGACCTCGCACCTGCAAAGACCATTAGGGGATTACTAGTTTATCACTTGTATCCTAAAAATATTCAATTGTTAACCCACCAATAGGGACGCTCTCCGGTGTGGATGAGCTCGTGCTCCCGCAGTCGTGTGCGCTGATAGAATCCTTTCAGGCAAACATCGCATTGCAGCGGCCTCTTCTCGTGGGTCATCACGTGGCGCTTTAGCCCGTTGGGATCCGAGTAGCACTTGCTGCACTGCTGGCACTTGAAGGTGTTTGCTTCGGTGTGCGCCTTTACGTGCCAGCTCAGCGCATACTTGGAGGCGTAATGTTTGTGGCACAGCTTGCACTGGTAACGCACATCCTCTCGTGGCTTGGCCGTGGGCTTGGGATTGATTCGCTTTACAATCAAACGGGGAGCAGCATTGTGGATCTCACTGGAAGAAGCATGGAGAGTAGTTTCATAAGTAGGGAGTTGTAAAATGTTAATTATATACTTTTTTTACCACCTACCTTTCATGCTTTTGGCGAGCTCCCGCATAGGCAAACGTTTCGCTGCAGAAACGGCAGGAGAAGGGCGATTCCCCGCGATGACGGATGCGGATGTGCATGTTGCGCATGTAGGCGTCGTAGAAAGTCTTCGGACACTCGCTGCACTGGTAATTCTTGGTGCGACTGTGCCGGAGCATGTGTATCCGCAGGTTGTGGGCCATGCGAAAGGCCTGGCCGCACTGGTCGCACACAAAGTTCGGCGCCCTTTCCCGCAGCTGGGCACGTCGTATGAGGTTTCTCTCCTCTTTCGTCTTCGGTTTGGCCCTGCGCTTTGCTTTTTGTTCACTAACTGCCGGATTTATATTACTGGGCTTTCTAACACTTGGCTCCTCTTTTTTTGGCCTACTTTTTTCGTGACCCGTGTATTGGTCTATCAGTTCCTTGAAAATCTTGGCCCCCAGCGACACACTAAGTGGATCCTGTGTGGTGGGGTCAGGGGATTCCACGGCTGCCTCCTGACTTAATTGGTCCTCCGATGTGGCATCATCTTCCGCAGGCTCTTCATCTGCATCTTCTATCTCTTCTATATTAGTGTACTCTGAATCGAAATCAGGCTCTAAAGTAACTGAATCGTCATTTACAGCATAGACCTCCGTTCTATCTGGTTCCGCTTCAGCTAAGGCCTTGGTTTGGCTGATCCTGAGCTCCGTGTTGATGCACATCTCCCGGAAATCGATGGCCAGATTAAGGGATAGATAACAGGCAGGGCACATGAGCCGGGGTTCGTCTGGTTTCAGGCTGATCTGAAGGATTGTTGGGAGTTTAATTAATACATTTGTACATGTAATGATGTAAGTAACTAACCCAAACACCGCTAATGACCTCAATGTGGAAGAGCAGGACACTGTTGGCCTGGTCTAAGAGATCCTTGGCACTGGAGTCCACGGAGAAGTCCTTGTAGCAGATGCGGCACTTTTCCTGTTCCTTTGGTTCATCCTTGCCCATAAGCGGATCTAAATCCATTGATATAACCTCTGATAAATCCACATCCCGCCGCGGACTAGCGAAAGCAGAGACCGCTGGAGTAGTCGTGTTTTCCTCACTTTCCGCCAGGAGTTTGGCAACCAGTTTCTGGTTCTTGCGCCGCTGTGTCCTTTCCTTACGGGCTCTTTCCGAAGCACTTTCCTTGTCTCTGTTTATGCTGGGAACCGCACCCGGTCGCAAGGTTCTTCTTTTGGCCAGGCCTGTTTTAAGTACATGGATTTAGTTAATCATTTCCAGTGCCAAACTGTTGGCACTCACCCATCTCGAACTTTAGGGCTCCCACGATATCCTCGTCCTTGAAGTGTTCTATGCAAATGCAGGGATCCTTCGCCTTCAGGGTGTCCGCTGTAAGCCCACAGAATGCGAGCCAACGTCTGTATTTTCTCGGGCACTTGGGGAACCGGAATAAGCCCACCTGCTGCTGCTGATCCGCATCCCTTTTGGAGAGACTCTGGCAATTCGGCACCGCACAATATCTCATATTTTTAGAAAAAAGTGCGCAATGTTTATAAAATGTATATTTTTAGCATCGATTTAGTGTGACCAACCGTTGCTTTGGCACGATTACTTGAGGTCGAGGTGGTTATCGTAGTGACGTCACAAATTTTCAATTAAATATTATTTAAAAACATAACTTAAACATTTTAAACAAGACATGAATGCTAGGCAGATTTACTAGGGTTAAAAAAAACCTTATTTTAAAGAAATTATATTTTTTTCTCAGACCAAAAGTTTAAAGATTTAAACACTCTTCTAAAATATATAAATATACCATGATTAAATTATAAAATATAAGTGCGCAGGAATAACATGAGAATCTTTATTTGATTTCTTTGCAGTAATTTTATTGGGCACCTTTGCAAAAAAAAGAGCAAATTAGTTGATCATCTGTGTCGATGTGGACCCTTCAAAATTATTCTTTTTTCCCCCCAAATTTACTATGAATTTTACGGAAATGTTAAATATACGTACATGGATTATATGTATGAGTAACTAAGTCTAAACTAGGCATACTTTTAAGATATTACATTTAAGAGAGTAAGATAAGGAGCGGAAAGGAACCCTAATTCTTGGTCTTCTCCACCCGGCCAGTCTTGACTCCATTAAGCTTCTGTTTGGGCTCCTGCTTGGCGGGCTTCTTGGACTTCTTTTTCTTCTTCTCGAAGGCGCTGAAGTCGACGGTGTCGGAGTCGTCCTCGTTGCCGTACTTCTCCATCAGGCGGTCCATCAGGGAGCCAAAGTTCGACTCCCGCTGATTGCGGCGAGCCAGGATCATCTGCTGCAGATCGCCGCCATTGTCGGCCAGATCCTGGTCGTCCTTCTCCTTCTGGCGGCGCTTCAAACGCTCCTTGATGACCTTGGCCTCCTTGAACTCGCGGGCGTACTTCTGGTGGCGCTTCTTGCGCTTGGCGGCCGGCTCCTCGGTGAAGATCTTGAACTCGGGCACATCGCCGCTGGCGATCATTTCCTGGACGATCTTCTGGATGCGCGGCTCGTCCTCCACCTTCATGAAGGGCACGTGGTTCATCAGGTAGTTGATGCACCCCTTGCCGCCCAGGTAGGCCTTCTTCAAGTCCGTGCGCTCCAGCTCAGAGTCCACATACTCCTTCTCGTAGTTGTTGATGTCCTCCTCGGAGATGGGCTTGAAGATCTTGCTCCAGAGGTCCAGCCACGACGACAGCTTGGACTCCGCCTCATCGTCGTCATCGATCACGCCCTGCTCGTCGTACAGCGCCCGCTTCTGGGAGTCGGTGAGCACCTGGTAGAGCTTCGAGAGGACCTTGAACTTCTCGGTCGACTCCTCCTTCTGCTCCTCCGGCACTCGATCCGGGTGAACCAGCAGCGAGAGCTTGTGGTAGGCCTTCTTCACCTCCTTCTCGACGGCGCCCTTGGCCAGGCCCATCAGCTGGTACACATCGCGCGTCCCAAAGTACTTTTCGCACAATTCCAGCGTCGACATTGCGAATTTTTGCCTTTATTTTTTGACACAAACACTAACACAAAATGGGCCAAAAAATACCAAATGCCAAGTTTCTGGCGCCAAATCGTGCCAGTGTGACCGCTACTTGATGTGCGTCAAAATAGCGTCGTCCAGTTAGCAACGAAAGGGGAACGGTGGAATTTAGAACACGGAGGCTATTTTTATTTTTAATTTTTCTCGCTATTTGGGGGCCGAATCGAAAAATGTTTGGTGCAAAATTGTTTAGAATAAAAATATATATTGATAAATGCAATAAAACTGCATTTTTACTTTTCCAAAACCTTTAAAGGTGTGGGCGCCAGACTCTTTTTAAACTCGTTTATTGTGGGCGTTAGGCGATTGTGGGCGTTATAGTGGGCGTGGCCCCCCGGCTGAAACAAACTTGCGCTGCGTAGGAAGCCAAAGAATATGTGTGGGTAATCCCAATTCTCTAGCTTTTGTAGTTTCTGAGATCTCAGCGTTCATCCGGACGGACAGACGGACATGGCTAGATCGACTCGGCTAGTGACCCTAATCAAGAAAAGCTTTCTTCTACCTGTTACATACTTTTGCACGAATACAATATACCCTTTTACTCTACGAGTAACGGGTATAAATAGCACCCGTGTTCCAAATTCCATCGTGCCTCTTTCGTTGCTAACTGGTCGACGCTATTTTGACGCACATCTTTTTGATTGCATTTCGTGAGTGGCCTTCGGCCACACTAACAGTAAATCGCAACCAACTTTTTTGAAATCTTACCTTGGGAACATTATTTTTTAAATATTTTGAGCCCCTGGTCTAAGCGGCAGTGTTGTTGCGACCAACCATCTGATCATCCATGCGATGATTTAAAAACAAAAAAAATTTTTTTTTAAATATTTCTGAATATCATACCGCGGACGTCTATATTACATAGCTCCCTTAGGAAGGATCAAAAAAATAATGACCTCCACAGAACATTGAAGTTACATATATACAAAAAATACAAAAACGATTATATTAAATAAAAGTATATATTTTTTAATTGGAAGTTTCATTGACAATGTAGCCGAGCATCGCCAACAGCGTACTCTTGGCGCGCAGCAGCCGATCCCTGTTCTGCGGCTGGATCATCTCGGGCTGGCGTTCCAAGAGGTTCCTCGACATGATCCTCCACTGGCTGGCCCAGGACAAGCGCAACAGCTCCAAGGTGTCGTTGTTGGCCCACGGGCGAGGCGTTCAGCCTGAACTTGGCCTCCATGATCTCGCCCATAAGAAGGTACTTTCAAAAATAAAAGTTATTTTGGCGATTTGAAGTAGAAAAAAATGTGAAAAAAATTGATTTTAATTTTCACTCTCCCCCAGCTATATTTTGTGTAAAAGTCTTGATTTTGTACCACTTAGTTTTTAAGATATTTGAATGCATTTTAAATTTCAATTTAAATTTAAATTTAAACGTAACGGCAAATAACGCGCAGTGGCAGCCCTGTGAAAAAATAAAAAAAAATCGCCAGATCGCAATTTTTCGAATTTTATCGACTGCCCGAATCGATAGGTCGATAGGCGGCGACCGTTTCGCAGCACTGGCCGGCCGATAGCAACTATCGCCTGCTGCCCCATCGCTAAAACATCGGTGTTTTGAAAAAACGGTAAAAAAAAACGTAAGTGTCAGTTGTACGTAAGTGTCAGTTGTACGTAAGTGTCAGTTATACGTAACACCGTAACAGAGGAGAGAGCCACACCAGAAACATCGATGTTTTTCAAAAATCATCGATGTTTTGAAAAAATGGAAAAACATCGATGCATCGATGTTTTCATCGATGTCTCTTCCCATCGCTAAATTTCTAAAATATCAAGTGAAGTGAACCACCCTTCTTTTTTCTTTTCGTTTTCATCGTCTGAAGAGAGCAGACATGGTAAGTTTTCTTCTCCTTCTCTCCTTCCCCTTGTAAAAATAAGTAAAATATGTGAACAGTGACGTTGGATAAAGTGAAAGCAAAGTAAATTGTTGAAGATATCTAGAAATACAAGCGATTGCCACACGCAATGCAAGTAACGTAAATAAAAAGCAGTTTTTCTTCATTTGCGAAACCCGAAACATCCACGTGTTCACCTAACCTCAAAGTGAAAAGGCCACGATGCTGATGGATTTTCTCCGTTTAATTTCCAGTCGCATCGCAAGTTCTCGGCGCCTCGCCATGGTTCCATGGCCTTCTACCCCAAGAAGCGCTCAGCGCGCCACCGCGGCAAGGTCAAGGCCTTCCCCAAGGACGACGCCAGCAAGCCCGTCCATCTGACCTGCTTCATCGGCTACAAGGCCGGCATGACGCACATCGTCCGCGAGGCCGATCGTCCTGGCTCCAGTAAGTACCCACTTTCACCCCAAAGCACCCGAAATTACTACTTTTTCATGATGAGTAAACTAGAAGATTTATGGTTAGAACACAACTGATTAACCGTGATTATCTCAACTAGGGCGGACTGATTAAAGCCCAGCAAAAGTTGGATTTTTAGTAGCTAGCGTGGCACGAGCTTAATGGCCTGTTTTCCCCTTCTCCTACAGAGATCAACAAGAAGGAGGTGGTCGAGGCCGTCACCGTTCTGGAGACCCCGCCCATGATTGTGGTCGGTGCCGTGGGCTACATCGAGACTCCCTTCGGTCTGCGTGCCCTGGTCAACGTTTGGGCCCAGCACTTGTCCGAGGAGTGCCGTCGTCGCTTCTACAAGAACTGGTATGTATCCCGAGGACCACGTGGTTTCCACCCCTCCCTCTTTCCATTCGACGCCATTTTGTTTGCACCCTGTGTGGTACACACACAGAAACCACGTGTTTTCTATAGCCTGAATGATGATACGATGGTATCTGAATGAGCAAAATATTGTTGAGAAGCCTTCTACCATCTGCTGCCTTCCTTCTGATCGGCCTCATAGAAAACGCTAGGTTTTTGTACGTTGAAATTTGTTGGTTAAGTTGAAAAACCAACAAGTGTGTAAACAGCACCGTCTTTTTTTTGTATAAACTCAAGAACAATTGAAAGACCCCTTTACTAAATGTAAAAATGCAATCATAAAGTTCTTCGATCAGCTTGCTGAGAGAGCTTTTTAAATCGCTGACAGTTGTGTGAGCTGTCAGGTTTTTGGTTATGGGCTCAGCCCCTGGTTAACTGAAACTACTTGACGAGTGAGCACGACATGGAAGACTGCATCTCCGCTCGCCGCTTGTTTGCGATGAGGTGCACTTCCTGTTTTATCTCGCCCCCACATAAACAGCAGCGCGGCTAAGAAGTTGGAGTACACATACCCCAATGGATTGCGTCATGTCGCTCGTTTCTGACCACTGCATCTCCAACTTGACCATCGTCCATCAGGTACAAGAGCAAGAAGAAGGCCTTCACCAAGGCCAGCAAGAAGTGGACCGATGATCTCGGCAAGAAGAGCATCGAGAATGACTTCCGCAAGATGCTGCGTTACTGCAAGGTGATCCGTGTGATTGCCCACTCGCAGGTAAATATCAATAGCTTGTGTAATCTAGTAAAATTCACGACGTCCTTGGCCTTGTTGCGCCACTGGTGCTGGGTCCTCGGGCTCGGTGCCTTTGGTGCGCCTGGCCTAAAGCATTCGCGCTGTGGTCTTCAATGCACAGTTTAGGGATGCAACGTCGCAGAGCAAACTGCCCCTCGGGTGGCGGAGCTTGATATATTCCAGTAACGGTGCGGAGCCGTTCAGGCGATGATAGCGCGGTTAAACCATATCACGCACAGTCCTAACATCCCAATTTTAAGAGAGTGAAACTAACTGAGCCATCTCTTTTTGTCTCCCCTTTAGATTCGCTTGATCAAGCAGCGCCAAAAGAAGGCCCATGTCATGGAGATCCAGCTGAACGGCGGCTCCATCGAGGACAAGGTCAAGTGGGCTCGCGAGCACTTGGAGAAGCCCATCCAGGTCAGCAACGTCTTCGGCCAGGACGAGATGATCGACTGCGTCGGCGTGACCAAGGGTAAGGGTTTCAAGGGTGTCACCTCGCGTTGGCACACCAAGAAGCTGCCCCGCAAGACGCACAAGGGTCTGCGCAAGGTGGCCTGTATTGGAGCCTGGCATCCGTCGCGTGTGTCCACCACCGTGGCTCGTGCTGGTCAGAAGGGTTACCACCACCGTACCGAGATCAACAAGAAGATCTACCGCATCGGTGCTGGCATCCACACCAAGGACGGCAAGGTAAGCAGTAGTACTCCATTTGTCTTTGACCTTAAAATCCTATAAGGCTGTAGAGAATTCTGTTGCACTGATGATAAAAAACCAAAAAAATCAACGACATCGAAAACAAAAAAGCTTGATGAACCGTGATACTTATAATGATAGGACTGATCACAGATCTCAGCCAAATAAGATTGAATCTCTGTCGTTTTCCAAAGTATACAATAGACTGATACAATCTTTATCTTTTGCAGGTCATCAAGAACAACGCCTCCACTGAGTACGATCTGACCGACAAGAGCATCACCCCCATGGGTGGCTTCCCCCACTATGGTGAGGTCAACAACGACTTCGTCATGATCAAGGGCTGCTGCATCGGCTCCAAGAAGCGCATCATCACCCTGCGCAAGTCCCTGCTGAAGCACACCAAGCGCTCTGCTCTGGAGCAGATCAAGCTCAAGTTCATCGACACCTCGTCCAAGATGGGTCACGGTCGCTTCCAGACCCCTGCCGACAAGCTGGCCTTCATGGGTCCGCTCAAGAAGGATCGTCTCAAGGAGGAGGCTGCCGCCGCTACCACCAGCGCTGCTGCCGCCGCCGCCCCCACCACCGCTTAAACAAAATGTCGTGTCAACGTTTAATTGTCTGCTCGCTTCTACCGCCTTCTGCTGCGGTAGGGCGGCGATAAATAAAAAGATTTTGGCTAAGCTAATTTGATAAATGTTTTGCATTAAAACGATTGGGGAAAGACTGATACTTAACTGCGGATTTTAAATAGGTATTGCTTACCTGTGCAAATACTATTTACCAATCCCGATATGAATTTGGAAATAATCTTCATTGCAAGTTAAGATTTGTTATTTAGTGCTATAAGTTATATATACATTTTTATTAGGACATTAGTCAATAGTTATCCAATAATCAATAAAACCCAAAAAATACCCCAAACCCCTCAATTAGATTCACAAACATTTACAAATTGTTTTAGATTTTAGCAATTTATATTTGCAAGAGCTTTGTATAACAAGAAGAGGTTAAGAACATTGGTCGTCACCAATTTTCAAGTCCATTTCAGTTGCTAGAACACGTGAGTGCCCTCGACGACCTTCTCGTTGTCGTAGATCTCCTTGGCGTAGCACAGGTTGGGATAGTCGAAGGCGGCTCCATAGCGGTTCTTGCATCCCGTGGTGGCCTTCTCTCCCGGAGTATAGACGGGCTGACCCACAATGTTGGATGTGGCGAAGTTGCAGGTCAGCACGAAGTGGTTGTAGAAGTCGCGGGAGAAGCGCACGGCGGCACATCCCACATGGGTGTTCTTCTCGGCCACGGCGATGGTGAACTTGGCCACATCCTTGCTGGGCAGCTCCTCTGGAAAGCTGGCCAGGATTTCGGGAGAGGCATTCGAACGCTGGGCAAACCAGTTCTCGATCTGTTCCTTCACAAGCTCCGCATCGGTGTACTCGGTCTCGGCTCCACTGTAGCTGAAGATGGCGTTGTTCTGGCCAGCGTAGGCAAATCTTTCGGTGCTGCGGCATTTGTCTGGCAGGGATTCACAGGTCTGCACGTTGAGCAAGGCCAGGTGGGAAAGCTCCTCGCACCAGGACATTTTGGCCATGCGAATCGCCTTGGGTAAGCCTTCTACTTTGCCACCAGCCACATTGTTGCGCAGTTCGTTGAAGAGGGTGAGGATCAGTTTGTGGTGTGGCTCGATCTTCACCTCCCGCACATTCTTGGGACAGTTTTCACTGAAGTTCTGGGGAAGATGTGAGTATCGAAGGTAGTTATATGCCATTACTTACTCCTTTATTATTGCAGGCTATGTGCTTATCCAGACAAGTGGGAAGGGCACAGTAGTCCACGGCTAGGGTTAAACCAAAAAGAACAACCGACAGGAGCAGGAAACCAGATATCTTGATAAAAGCCATTGCTTGGATTGCTACTGAAGTGCAAGTGACTTAACTGGCTCAAATATGCAGCTTTTATAGAAGATTGGAGCACTGCCTGGTTAAGTTACGACCATGATTACTATGAATTTTGAGCTGGAAACTGATATTCCTCCGAGAACAGCTGCCCATTTTGCAGGTGATTACTGAAATTCGAGAAATACGGCTTCAGGCTTCCTATAAAAAGAGCCCCCTGGACTATTGGCAGTTCAGTGAGCAGCCAACAGCGCAAATCACCATGAAGTCAATCATTTTACTAGCCTTCCTGATCGGAGCCACCATTGCTGTGGACTACTGTGCCCTGCCCACATGTCTGGATAAGCACATAGCCTGCAATAATAAAGGAGTAAGTATGGGTACCTTATTATTTTCGATACTCACATCTTTTCCTTCAGAACTTCAGTGAGAACTGTCCCAAGGATGTGCGGGAGGTGAAGATCGAGCCCCATCACAAACTGATTCTGACCCTCTTCAACGAGCTCCGTAACAATGTGGCTGGAGGCAAAATAGAAGGCTTACCCAAGGCGATTCGCATGGCCAAAATGTCCTGGTGCGAGGAGCTCTCCCACCTGGCCCTGCTCAACGTGCAGACCTGTGAATCTTTGCCAGACAAGTGTCGCAGCACGGAGAGATTCGCCTACGCTGGCCAGAACAACGCCATGTTCAGCTACAGTGGAGCCGAGACCGAGTACACCGATGCGGAGCTTGTGAAGGAACAGATTGAGAACTGGTTCGCCCAGCGTTCGAATGCCTCTCCCGAGATCCTCGCCAGCTTCCCGGAGGAGCTACCCAGCAAGGATGTGGCCAAGTTCACCATCGCCGTGGCCGAGAAGAACACCCATGTGGGATGTGCCGCCGTGCGCTTCTCCCGCGACTTCTACAACCACTTCGTGCTGACCTGCAACTTCGCCACCGCCAACATTGTGGGTCAGCCCGTCTATACTCCGGGAGAGAAGGCCACTACGGGATGCAAGAACCGCTACGGAGCCGCCTTCGACTATCCCAACCTGTGCTACGCCAAGGAGATCTTCGACAACGAGAAGGTTATTGAAAACGCCAAGGTTTTCTAGGCAAGGACTGAATATGGATTTATAGGATGACGAGATTGGATTGGTCTGAAACTCTTTATTTTTAGTGTGCTAAAAGAATAAATTAAAATTTTAAAATATGAAAGTAACGGCTTTGAACTATCCAGACAGCTGTTTTGCCACAAGTGGGCAGTCCCCTTTTGACAAATTAGTATACCCTGTAATTGTGGGAAAAGGTATAAAAAGGTAAGTACTAATATACTTCTATTTGTTAAACTTTCTTGTAAAAATAATTTATATAAGAAAAAACACGGGTTGTAGTCTGTAAAAAATGTTTCAACTATATAATCGATGCACTTAGTTAATTCCATTTAAGAAAGATCTTAGATTGGATTTTTAATCAATTAAAATAGAATACAGGGTATCCCATTGTCGACCATCTGGCCTACTCAAGTTTCACATATTTTTCGTAGCAATTTGTTAGCCGGCCCGAGATGTTACGCGAAGCTCTAAGGATCGGCAGCCGGCGCTGGTATAGCTACAAGTCCGTACGTCGTCCAAATCTGGGTGCCACAGGTTCTCCCAAGGTGGAGCCGGTGAAGGAGCCATCCCGGAACATCCTCCACATCGGAAAATGGACATGGCAGTTTGGCCAACCAGCTGCGGGCTAGGATTCTGTCCACTGGACCCATTCCAGTGGCGGAATACATGCGCGAGGTGCTGACCCATCCTCAAGCTGGCTACTATATGAACCGTGATGTGTTCGGCCGCGAGGGTGACTTCATAACCTCGCCGGAAATATCACAGATCTTCGGAGAGGTAAGCGAACACCATTAGACGTACTCCTGCTGATGCCTTCCTTGTCCACAGCTCGTGGGAATTTGGCTGGTGAGCGAGTGGCGCAAGATGGGCAGTCCATCGCCCTTCCAACTGGTGGAATTGGGTCCTGGTCGCGGCACCCTGGCCAGGGATGTGCTAAAGGTGATCACCAAATTCAAACAGGACGCCGAGTTCTCCATGCACATGGTGGAGGTTAGTCCGTTCCTGAGCAAGGCCCAGGCCCAGCGCTTCTGCTACACCCACGACACCCTGCCGGAGGACTCACAGCTGCCCCATTACCAAGTGGGAACCACGGCCACTGGGACCAAAGCCTTCTGGCACCGCCGGCTGGAGGATGTGCCCCAGGGATTCTCCCTGGTCCTGGCCCACGAGTTCTTCGACGCCCTGCCCGTGCACAAGTTGCAACTGGTCGACGGAAAGTGGCAGGAGGTCCTCATCGATGTGGCCGCTGATGGTGGTGTAAAAGAAGGGAAGCCAGCCGACTTTCGGTATGTCCTCTCACGCAGTCAAACGCCCGTTTCAAGCGTTTTCCAACCCATGCCTGGCGAGACGCGATCCTGTCTGGAGTACTCCCTGGAGACAGAGCGGCAGGTTGGACTTCTTGCGGAGCGCATTGAACGGGATGGCGGCATTGCTCTAATCATGGACTATGGACATTTTGGCGAGAAAACCGACACTTTCCGTGCCTTCAAGCAACACCAGCTGCACGATCCCTTGCTGGATCCCGGTAGCGCCGATCTCACGGCCGATGTGGACTTCAAGCTGGTGAGGCACACCGCTGAGCAGCGCGGAAATGTCCACTGCTGCGGACCCGTGGAGCAGGGACTGTTCCTGCAGCGCATGCAGGGCGAGGCTCGACTTGATCAGCTGGTGGCTCACGCGTTGCCCGAAAACCAGCAGATCATCCGCTCTGGCTACGAGATGCTGACGGATCCCAAGCAAATGGGTAGTCGCTTTAAGTTCCTGGCCATGTTTCCAGGCGTGCTGGCCTCCCACCTAGAAAAATATCCCGTTGTCGGATTCAGTTAGTAACCAATTTAAAATGTGATTTTAAGGATTTAAATATGTTGCACATGATTGTTAAACAAAATACGAATGTTATTTCTTTTGGAATGAGGCATTGATTGCCTGCATCTCGGCGGTGGTGAACTGGAGCACCGCTGAGATGGCGTTCAGCATGTGACGCTTGCCATCCGCGTCCCGGGTAACAATGTAGCTGATGATCACGTTCTTCAGGTACTCCAGGTTGGCGCCCTCGCGCGTCTTGCAGCGTTCGAGTCTGAAACAAATCGAGCATTTGTAATAAACATCTTGGACTGACTATGGCAAGAACCCACCTGTCCACCTGCTCTTCCAGGCATTCAATCTTCTCGTGCATTTCCTGTTGCGATGTGACCTTGTCCTGGATGGCCTTCCTCAGCGTCGACTCGGCAGCGTATTTGGCCTTGCGCAGGGTTGTGATCTCGATGTCCTTGCGAGCCAACTCATTGGCATAGTGCAGCATGTGGCAGTTCTCGCCCAGCGACATTTTCTTGGAGCGCACCTTCAGCTTCCGTTCCCGCTGTTCGCTGCCCTCCACCTCTGCCACACTGTCGGCGTCGGAGGAATAGTTAAACGATTCGGCAGCGGCTTCCAGCGTGGGAGTGGCCAGTGCGTTTCCCACACCGCTGGCCGAGTGAAAGACCTCGAAGGAGGTCTGCAGTGTCTTAATCTCCTGCTCCTTTTCATCGAGAAGCTGTAGGGATCTCTGGCGCTGCTTTTGCAGAAGCTGCTCCAATTCGTTGAGCTTGCAGCGTGTCTCGTTCTCCAGTTCCGCCTTGGCCTCCTGCCACTTGGTGCGCTCGCTCTTCAGGGCCAAGCGCAGCTTCTCGCCCTGCTGCTTTAGATCGATTTCCGCCTCGTCGATGTTGCGATTAAGCACCTGCACCTTTTCCTGCAGCGTCTGGATGTGCGAGTGCTGCAGTTGCACCTTCTGTTCGAGTAATTGTCGCTGTTGTTTGGCTGCCTCTAGCATTTGCTGAGCTCCCTGGAGCTGTTGCTCGCAATGGGCGTGACTTTCGGCTCGCGTTGTCGTTTGGCCGCTCAGGGATAGGATCTCCGCGAGATCCATGGGATTGGCAGATCGGGCATTGGCACTGGTAAGCAGTTTCTTGAGGCGCACCATTTCGTCCACCAGCGTGGCAACGTCTACATCTTCACTAAGAGCCGTTAAATTTGATGAGGGACGAACGTGTACCTGCTCCAAGTCCTGCAACTGCTGCTTAAGGTCGTGGATGCTCTCTTGATCTTGCTGACGCAGGCGATCGTAGCTGCCCACTGTGGTGCTAAGCTCAGCCAAGCGCGCCTCCAGGCTGGCCACGCGATCCTCGTGCAACGCCGCCTGCCTGCGACTCTGATCCTCGGCCCGCAGCACACGTCTTTGTTCCTGCCGAATGGCCACCGCATGTTGCTCCTTCAGCTGCTGCATTTCTAGGCGCACCTGCTGAAGCAGAGCAGCACTATCCGCACTGGCGGCTGCGGCGGCAGATTGCTCCGCCTTGGTCTGGAATTGCTTCAGCTGGGAGCGTGCCTCCTTTAGTTGGGACTGCAGTTCCCGCAGTCGGCTGTTCTCCGCCTCGTTGCTGGCGAACTGAGTCTTGAAATTGTTCAGCTGCATCTCGATATTATCCTTCAGATGGCGCTCGTCGGCATACAGCTTCTGCAGCTCACGGATCATGAGCATCTGGTTGTTGGTCTCCTTCTCACGCTCCTGCCGCTCCACAATCCACTTGGCCTTGACCTCGTCCACGTCGCTTTTGGCCCGCACAGTCTGCTCCTTGGCCCGCACGTGCAGCTCTTGGATGGACTGATCTTTCAGGGCGATTTGGCTGCGCAGTTGCTTCTTGTCGGCCTGGAAGGATGCTTCCATGCGGGATTTCTCGGCAGACAGAGTGGCCAGCGAGTTCATTAGCGTGATAATTTGGGTCTGCAGTTGTCCGTCGGCGGGTGGAGGAGGAGCAGATGGACCTGGAGCACCACCATCTGCCGCTCCATCCGCGGAATCTGTGCTGGTGTTCTGTGACTCCAATTCCCTGGCCGGCGATCCCGAATCACCCACCGCCGTGGCCTCCGCATGCGCCGCCAGACTCGTCTCCAGCGCCTCTTTCTCCTTCAGCAGTCCCTTGTAGGCAGTGACCACGTCTGCAAATTGGATTAATCACTCTGGATGCACTGGAAAATTGGGAAAGTGCTCACCTTTCAGCCGCTTCTCATAGCGCCCCAGTTGCTCCTTCTGCGTGGAGACCAGCGCCTCCAGTTCCCTCTGCCGCTTCTCCATCTCGCCTCCAATGGGAATTAGTCGCTGAACTTTCAGTTAACTTGGTTGCTCTATTTATTTCTCTCCCGTGGCATTTTTGCATTCCCTTCAATTAACAAATTTTAGCAGCTGCCAGGCGGTGCTGCCAACTTGTCGCCTTTGCAAGCGACTAAAAATGGTCAGTACCGGGATTTAAATAATTGTATTTATTTCATTTTAAGTTCTCTTATATGTATATTCCTCTTTAACTTAGTTTAAAAGTAAGTTACCAAAAAAAGTAAGTTACCACAAAATCAAAAATAATAATAGGGTCTGTTTACATTTTTAAACATTAAAATCTTAATATTATAATACACAATGATCATTAAAAACATGGCTCTGTGTACTTTGTGTAACCTAATTGTATCTATTTAAAACGATGTTAACTACTTAATTTGAGTCGATTCGTCCTCCTCGTCCTTCATCATCTGCTCAATTAGCCGCTTCCTCTCCTCGGCCTGACGCATCTTTCGCATGACCAGGTCCTCGTAGTCCGTGGTCGAGCTAGAGCCTCCAGTTGCAGATGATTTCGATGGCTGCTTCTCGTCCGTTGGCGGCGTCACCCATTCGAAGTGCAGTGGCTTGGTGGGATCGCCCTTTTCGTAGGCCAACACCATGTCGCAGGCTTCGCGGGTGGCCAGCTCCACCATGGCCCGTCCGCGTCGCTTGCTGTTGACCACCAAGGCTACGACGTCGCCGTACTTCTTGAGGTACTTCAGCAGCTGCTCCTGCGTGTAATCCTGGCCGGGATCGGCCTTCCACTTCATCTTGATGCGATGCTGGGCCGAATCGAACTGGGCCGGCTGTTGCAGAAGCTTCTGTTTCTCGGCGTGATTGCGCCGGAACTGCTCCTGCATGGCCCGTTGCTCCTCCTCCAGCAGTCGGGATCCCTCCCTTCTCAAGCGCTCGATTTGCTCCTGCAGCAGCTCCTCGTCGCTCTTGGCCACCGTGCTGTAAGGCTGAGCCCTGGCCAGTTTGTGCAGGGCCGCCCGCTCCCGTTCCTCCAACTCCTGCTTGAGTTTCTGCCGCTTCCCGTCCAGCTGGCGACTCCTCAGCTCCGCCGCCTTCTTGGCCTTCAGCACTTTGTCGTAGGCTGCGCGGGCGGATTCATCGGTGAGGATCTCCAGGGCCTTGGACAGCTCGTGAAATCGCTCGACCGCCTTGGGATTATCCGGATTCTTGTCGGGATGGCAGTCGAGGGCTCTTTTGCGGTACGCCTTGCGTATCTCATTTTGATCGGCCTCCAGGGAAATTCCCAAAAGGTCGTACAGATTGATGTCACTGAACTTTTTGCTCGCCATTTCAATTTGCGGGTTTAAAATATATATTTTTCCTAATAATTTCTTATTTCACAACTGTGAAAAATCACAAACATTTGCTTGGTAAGTTGTTTACCAAACAAGACTGAATCAGCTGTTTCAAGTGGCTATTTGTGAATATTGCTTGTCATAGCTTTACCAACTGAATTTAACGATATATACGTTTTTTCAATATTTTATAACCACTGATATATTTAAAAACTGCAGCCGGCTTGCATAGAAATGAAAATAAAACATTTTGTGGGCATTTTGTTTACCGAATCAGCTGATCTGTGCACCGAGTTGGCAGCACCGCCACACAACGTGCCCATTTGTTTGGCGTGGATTTATCACAATAGCCCTATAGCCTATATATAATGTTTTTAAGTCCCTAGAATAAGAAGAAAGTACGTCATGAGCATCTATCACGACGAGGTGGAAATCGAGGACTTTGAGTACGACGAGGAGGAGGAGATGTACTACTATCCCTGTCCCTGCGGCGATCGATTTCAGATCTCCAAGGTAACGAGGCGTATACGCAACCCTATCAGACCTTTAATTATTTGGTAATTTTCCACCTTAGGAGGAGCTGATCGAGGGCGAGGAAGTGGCCACCTGTCCCAGCTGCTCGCTAGTCATCAAGGTCATATACGATCCGGTAAGTGACTCACCTATATTAATCTAGAAACCCACTAATGTAAGGTATATCCCTAATTTCAGGACATGTTCAAGGCCGAGGAAGATGAGGAATCCGCTCTGAACGAAAAACTCAGCGACTTGAAGCTGGAGAAGAACTAACACAAACAAATTGGGTGTAATTAAATAGTTTTTATTTATATATAGACTTCGTTTTAGTGTAAATAATACGTTGACTAGTAAAACAATGAATTCAAATTATTCAAGCTCGCGGAAACATTTCGATTTGTTATGGATTATTCGTTTTGGTGAGTTACAAATGATTTATACACGCATTGTACAATATCTAGAACTAAAACATGGGGTTATTACATACATACATATGTGTACATATATTGCACTGAGCACTTTTTGGTCTAAGTAAGTTTCAATATGATACCTAAACGGAAAGTGCCAATTTGGAAACACAAATCAAAGGAACTGTGGGCGCACCAAGTGTGGAAATGTGTGTAGTACAGAGAGTTACATACAGAGGAAAGCGGTTGGAAAAATATATATATATATATAACATACAGTTACCACTTTCTGCTTACGGCTTAGGAATTCGACTTAAACTTAGCACGTAAATATTGTTACGGTTCGTCATGCAGCATCCAGTGGATTGGATATTGGATTTACTCTGCTCCTGATTTCTTTTAGAGAGCGTGCTCGTTCAGCAAGTGAGTGGAGGAAAACGGGACGAGAGTTCAAGTCCGAGTTTCCCCCATTATATGCGCTTAAATGCCGTCTGCAATGTATTTCGAGAGTGGGCGGAATCTACTGATTCTACTGTTCCAGCCAGGATCCGGTGACGGCATTGGGCGACTTAAGCTGTAAGGCAAGAAGTTTAATGTTTGGATCCCTCTTCGATCAATCGCCAAATCTCACCTTTATGTTGAACTGCTTCAGAGTGCTTTCCAGTGCCATGGCGTTGCCCGAAAAGTAAGCTGCGATGGCATTGTGTAGCAGAATCAGTTGCTTGTGCATCACTTTAATCTGTCCGGGGAATATATATAACTGGGGATTCATTTATTGCTTTAGTAATCTTTAACTTACGCGATTCTCGTCGAGAAATTGCATTTTAATCGCCACGTCAGAGCGCAGCTTCTCGTATTGCTCCTTGTGCTGCGCATAGCTGCGCTGGGTCTCCTCCAAAGCTGCAGCCGAGGGCGTCAGCTCCGGCTTGGTGTTCTCCAAGTCCATGCGATAAGCATCAAATTCGATTCTAAAGGGCGAAACGAGATTTATCATGACGTGGTTTATGTATATAATTTCCAAGTTTTTTCTTGTGTTCCATAAGAAATGAGTATACATATATAATAATTATTGTGTGCTTATATACAAAAATTGTACAAAACAACGCTTAAAATATTTTTTAATGAAGAGAAGATTGGCTGACTAGTTGATATTACTTAGAACAACAAAAAGTATATAATTCTGAATTGTAAAAAAAAACTTTTAACGAATAGAAACTTCTATCATAGCTTATAGGGCTTAAAAGCACAAGAGTATAGAAAAATTGCATCGTACTGAAAGAGCTTAATTACCTGGCTGTTTCGTAGTGTCGTATCGTCAGCAGCGTGTCGTCGATCGTCTTGTTGCACAGCGTGTTCACAGACGAAATGAAGAAGTTGAGCGCGTTGAGCAGCAGCTCGCCGTTCTTGGTGAGGTTGCGCTGCGTCTCCGAGTTGCAGGTGAACTCCTTCTGCAGCTCGGGGTTCTTCTGGGCCAGATCGGCGAACGAGTCGGCCAGTGCGTGCTGGGTGACGATCACGTGCTGGAAGTGCGAGCTGAACGCCCGCGTCAGCCTTAAGATGGACAGATACTTGCGCTGCGTCTCGCGCAGCTGCTCGATCTGGGCCTCCAGCTCCGAGTCCACGGTGCGCTGCGACTTGCCCAGCTTCTCCAGCATTATCTGCCGAGTGCACTTGTACGTGGATATACTCCAGTTCTTGAGGCTGTCGATCTTGGAGGCGCTAGTGCGAATGAGGCTGCCGCTCCCGCTGTCCGTGGGGCTCAGGATGCCGTTTCCGGATGGTGGACTACTGGGCGACATGGGTGTGGTGGGTGCTGAATAAAAATATCGATGGATACGATGAGTCAGGCTGGCAGGTGGGCCGAAAATGATGAGATAACAACTCACCTGAATGGTTGCGCAGCGGCAGACTGTTGGGAGCGCCAAAGGGACCGCCCGTGGCCCCATGGCCTCCACCTCCGCCTCCTCCGGCGATGCTGTGGCTGCTGGCGCTCCCGAGGACCAGGCTGCCGCCCTCGGTGCCCGTGTGTACCGCTCCGCAGCTGTCGTTCAGCGAGGGCGCGTCCTTCAGCATCTCGTGAATGCTGCGCTCGCGGTCCGCCATGACGATTGCTTTCTCTTGGCTCCCGAAAACCCTCTAATTGTCTGCGGAAAATGGCTTTTCCTGTCTGCCCGTGTGTGTGGGGGTGCGCCTGTGTAAGTGTGATAGGCGGCGGAGAAGGCGGTTCCACTGCGATTTCCGCGCCGAAATCAATATCGCACGCTGCCCGAAGCAAGACTTAGCAACCTATGCCCGAACTCTCTGAAGTCTCGCAATTGATCCGGATAAAATAAAGTTCATCAAACTTTTTTAACTGAAAATCTGTGTGGCCCTGCAGCGTTGTGTGTTAAATACCGCACTTGCAACGAGTTCTACCGGCTATTCTTTTTAGTATTTAATAAATATAATACAATAAAAATATCTAATACTAGACATTTCGACGGTGTAACAAATAATTTCAAGGATATTTCTAGAGGACCCTCTGCGGTCACACCAAAGTGGACATTTATTTTTGGGGGATTTCGCGGAAAACCCAGCGGCGTTCCTTTTCAGTCGGTTATTCAATTCTTTGAATTGTGTTTTTTTTTGAGAGCACAAGTCGGTGGAAAATGGTTTACCTAAATATTCTGATTGGCCTCGGCGTGGTTTTGGTGGCAGCTGCAACGGCCATCTACTTCAGCCGGCCCCCTCGCCAGGCGCCTCATCGCCAACAGAGGAGTCCCAATTCCAGGGATGAGGACGAGGAGGAATTCGACAATGGAGCCACTCTCTACCGGCAGTTCAGGGATCAGCGAACGCGGCGCAGGTTGGTGATGCAAAGGGGTGAAGAGGATTCCTGGCTCCTAAAACCCTTTATTGCTTTATTTCAGCCTGCCTGGGGACAAGTGCGCCATCTGCCTGGATAAAATGCAACATGGCGACATGCACTTCATGAAGTGCGGACATGCCCTGGACGGAACCTGTTACGAGGAATATCGCTACGTTAGCAGGAACTGTCCACTGTGCTACAGGACCGTTAATCTCAGTCTTCCCGGCGACAGCTGCGCGATTTGCCTTGACTCCCTGGAGAGGTACAACATGGTGCACCTGCGCTGCCAGCATTCTTTGCACTTCAAGTGCCATCAGCAGTTCATTGAGAGCGGAGCCAAGTTCTGCCCACTCTGCCGTGACCGACTGTAGGAGTCCCACATATCACTCAACTTAAGTCTGCTCCGCAGGAAGATACTAAGGGAACCACTTGCATTATAATAGCAAGCAAGTGCTATTGGTGCACAAAGAATTTGTACTAATTAACATAGTGAAAGCGATAAGCAATCGAAGCAAGTCTGTAATAGAGTCTAATTCTCGATACTTTTTTTTTTTTGTTTAATAAACAACATAAAATGCCTTATTGAAATGCCTCGATTTTACTTTGTAAATTTAACAAGCGTTGCGGTATATTAAGTTATCTCTAGTCTGTTTATAAGGTTTTATAGAGATAATACGTAATGTAAACAAAACCCGGCTGGCCTTGTACAAGTTTTTTCTATGCAATTATTGGGATGGAGTTTTGATGTAAATATAAATAAATACCATCATAAAAAAATAAAAATAAAAAAAATAAAAAAATCTAATGTTTTTTGCTATATAGACGATATATTTTCTTTTATTTTGATGCAAAATATAGCCAGTGTGTACACACTAAGAAATAGCCAATTATCAACAAACATCATCTTCTTCATTCTACTGCCATTCACCTGAAAATGCAAAACAATAATCTTTTACTTTTAAAAACATTTCAATGTTGATTTGATCGTTTCGTGTCATAATATATGTTCAAAATGTCTGAGCTGCGCTCAGTTTGCCGAACTTGTGGCAAGAATGTGGAAAAATCGAGGGCCACCAAGCTCTTCGAAAAGGACAACTATAATTTAATTAGTTTAATAGAAAACATCACCGATATGTATGTACGTATGTGAGCACCTAAAAATTAAAGTCTTTTGTTTAATCAATTGATTCAATCTTATTGCTTAGCTGGAGTTTGATACTTCTATGCCAGATCTTATTTGCCACTGGTGCAAACAGCAGCTGGACAGGATTTTGGAGTTTCGAAACAGTTGCTTGAAGGTCCATCGGTCCTTTCTGGCCTCCAATAGAAATCGTTTGCAAGGAATGGTGGTTATTAGGGAGGAACCTGATAAGCTGGAGGCTTACCAAGAGGACAAGACTGAGGAGGAGCTCCAGCTGTCTCCCAGGACAGCGGTCGCTAAGCGGTCGACACCAAGCTCCAAGACCTGGGTCTGTGACCAGTGCGGCGGAGTGTTTAAGGCCAAGTCAGTCCTAGATATCAAGCTGCACCTGCAGCGCCACACGGGCCACAAGCCCTTTGGGTGCGACATCTGCCAGGCCAAGTTCTACACGAAGAACGAGATGCACCGCCACAGGATCCTGCACTCGGATGCCAGGCCCTACGCCTGCCGCATCTGTAGCAAGACCTTTCGCTCCTGCAGCAGCAGGGCGATCCACGAACGGAGCCACACAAACGAGCGGTCCTTCCAGTGTCAGCACTGCGACAAGACATTCACCTCCAGTTCGACGCGCCAAAGGCATGAGATGCTGCACACCGCCGAGCGGAAGCATCTGTGAGTTGGAGTACTACGAAAAATGTATCTCACCGCTGGGAGTAATACTTCTAAAATATCCTTAATATAGATCTGAAGGCTCAGTCAGCCAGATTAGGCTGTTGATGCTGATCAAGAATATGCAATATATGCAATGTAGAAAGCAAACAAAATATATAACTAAAAGAATTTAGATAAAAAAGTCAAAAACGATACTTAAACTTAGCATACCTTTGATTAATATAATTAACTTTATTTATTTTCCAGCTGCGAGACCTGTAACTGTGGGTTCTACCGCCCTGAGCACTTAGCCTTGCATAAAAAATCTAAACTTCACCAGCAGAGAGTGAAAGCTGCTTCGACTGACTAAAAGAAAAGGATAGGCGCACTTAGTTATAAGTTAAAAAAATGAAAAGTATGATCTTATGATGACTCTACTACCTGTAAAGAAGATACAAACAATTTTAAGTTACATTGACCAAAGGAAATACTAGACATATTACAGCCTAACAAGATAGATAAATTTAATTACTAGTTAAAAAATGGATGAACCCAATTCATTGTTACTTTGATGTTTAAAAAATTTAAATACTTTCAACTTGAATTTACAATCTAAAAATAAGATATAAAAAATTCTTTTAAATTGCATTGACTGCATTAAAAGGGGTAAAACATAATATCCACCGCCTAAAAAGAAAATATAAATAATTATAAGTTACATTAACTAAAAGAAATACTAGACTTCTGTTCCCAAAAGGAGGGAAAAACTATAAAATAAGTTAAAAAGTGTATAAAACTTATTCAAATAATTCACATATTTTCAGTTTGAATTTAGTATTTAAAAATATTATATAAAAAACTTAATTTTAAGTTGCATAAAAGAAGAAAATTACATTTTTATTTGCCAAAAATCATAAATAGAGGTGAAAAAGTAATTTTTTGAATTCTGGGGGATGACCGCGCTGCGGGGCGAAAGTCAACTTTGGGGGTTGCAAATTGCGAATGCTCTTTTCTTGTTCTTCCGTGCAAACAAAACTATCATATACTTCCAATCGATCTGGTGTTTTATAATTTAATTTTTTAAGCCATGCGGTACATTTGCAGGACCTGCTCGCGAATGGCCGATCCTGCGGCAGCCAAGAACCTGTTCGAGCCATCTAGTTCTTCCGTTTTGCGACAAATCGAGACGCTGACCAGTTTGCAGGTGAGTGCCTTTGTCCCCATGGCAAAAGGCCGGATGATTGGCTAAAATCTATAATTACTCTGCAGCTAAAAGAGGACGACAAGCTGCCCAGGTTCATGTGCCAGGAGTGCCAGCACGACCTGCAGATTGCCATTGACTTTCGCCGGGTATGCATCGAGGCCCAGGAGCTCCTCGAACTCCAGCTGAGGCAAGTGGAGAAGGAGGAGGAGGCCTTCGAGAGCCTGGCGGAGCAGTGGCTGGACGACTGTCCGCAGGACTTGACGCCGTTGCTGAAGGATGAATACGCTCTAGATCCGGAGCCACATGATGGGGATATTGAGGAAATAGAGCTCCTGGCCAAAACTGAATTCAGGGATGAATTCCAGAAAGAGGATAGTCCGCTTGTTGTCGCAGAACTTGCCACAGATAGCCAGTTGTCGGATGAGAATTTTGATCTTTTACTCTCACCGCAGCCGGAACCTCCAAGTCCCCAAGCAAGTGAAGACATCGATAATCCGGACTCCTCCAGTCACACGTGCAGCAAATGTGGCCTTGATTTCGACAATGTGGACGAGCTGACGCTACACAAATACCATCTGCACGACGTACCACCAAATACCAAGTATTCATTGTTCTATATATCGTAAATAATTTAGCTAGCATGATTACCTATGAATTTATTCCCTTTACTAATTTCAAAATTATCAAAATCTAAATAGTGGAGAATCAATGGCAAAATTTAATGTTTTTTGTTTTTATTTTGTATTAATTTAATTTCTGTTTTAATTTTTACTTTAGAAATTTTCTATATCATTTAATTCCGGATGTTTTAAAGAGAGGAGATCTTTTAAACCTTTTCAAAGACTGATCATAACTGTCGCCCACAGCTTATTCACAGTATGAGAGAGCAAACCATTAAGGAGTAGCAACTCAAACTATTTTCCTTCCAGATTCGTTTGCGACCACTGCAGCGAGGGCTTCCGATCGGCCGCCGCACTCACGCGGCACTGCAACATGCTTGATCTTCCAAAGACGCACCCGTGCACCAAGTGCAGCAACAAATTCCACAACCAAATCCTGCTGGAGACCCACGAAGAGCGATGTCAGAAGCCGCCGGACGGCCATCATGTGTGCCATATATGCGGCAAGCGGCTGACGACGGCCTTCAACCTGAAGAACCACCTAGTTCGCCACGCCGGAACTCGACCGCACAAATGTGACCAGTGCGACTCATCCTTTGCAGCTGCCGCGGAACTCAGTTCGCATAGGAAAACCCACACAACTGAGCGCCCGTACGCCTGTCGCTATGACTGCGGAAAAACCTTCCGCTTCTGCAGCGCCCGTAGCATGCACGAGAGGTAGATCCTAGCCAGAACTCCATAATCAGTTAACCCGAAACTCACCTGATCTACTATCTTCCCAAGAGTTCACATGGATGCCAGCAAACGTATCTACCAGTGCGAGTATTGCCCCAAGTCCTATGTAACTCCAAGCGACTGCAGGGCCCACCAAAAGTATCACAACCTAGGTCGCGACCACAAGTATGCATTCCAAGAAAATTTGCCTATTTCTATGCAATTTACACTCAATCGATATCTTCTCAATTTGCTAAACTGCACTTTATATGCAGATTATTATATTTTCATTTCATTTACTTGCCCTTTTGATGGGTTATGATAATGAACAAACTATTTATGTATGTATTTACCCACTCCTTATCTCTTTTTAGGTGTGACATTTGCCGCATCAGTTTCAAGACAGTCAAGCACTATAAATCTCATTTAAAGTCAAACGCACACAAGACTCTGGAAGCGCGTGCTAAGTCTACCAAGTCCTGAATCCCAACATTCCCATTATGAAAGCTATTCCTCGAATTGAAATTATTATCGTGTGCTGCATTTTAATTATATATATGTACCTTAATGATATTAAATAAAGCTTCCGTTCCGAAATCATGTGGTAAATCCTTTTGTCCCGCCCAGCTTAGAAAACCTTGGCGTTTTCAATAACCTTCTCGTTGTCGTAGATCTCCTTGGCGTAGCATAAGTTGGGATAGTCGAAGGCGGCTCCATAGCGGTTCTTGCATCCCGTGGTGGCCTTCTCTCCCGGAGTATAGACGGGCTGACCCACAATGTTGGCGGTGGCGAAGTTGCAGGTCAGCACGAAGTGGTTGTAGAAGTCGCGGGAGAAGCGCACGGCGGCACATCCCACATGGGTGTTCTTCTCGGCCACGGCGATGGTGAACTTGGCCACATCCTTGCTGGGTAGCTCCTCCGGGAAGCTGGCGAGGATCTCGGGAGAGGCATTCGAACGCTGGGCGAACCAGTTCTCAATCTGTTCCTTCACAAGCTCCGCATCGGTGTACTCGGTCTCGGCTCCACTGTAGCTGAACATGGCGTTGTTCTGGCCAGCGTAGGCGAATCTCTCCGTGCTGCGACACTTGTCTGGCAAAGATTCACAGGTCTGCACGTTGAGCAGGGCCAGGTGGGAGAGCTCCTCGCACCAGGACATTTTGGCCATGCGAATCGCCTTGGGTAAGCCTTCTATTTTGCCTCCAGCCACATTGTTACGGAGCTCGTTGAAGAGGGTCAGGATCAGTTTGTGATGGGGATCGATCTTTACCTCCCGCACATCCTTGGGACAGTTCTCACTGAAGTTCTGAAGGAAAAGATGTGAGTATCGAAAATAATAAGGTACCCATACTTACTCCTTTATTATTGCAGGCTATGTGCTTATCCAGACATGTGGGCAGGGCACAGTAGTCCACAGCAATGGTGGCTCCGATCAGGAAGGCTAGTAAAATGATTGACTTCATGGTGATTTGCGCTGTTGGCTGCTCACTGAACTGCCAATAGTCCAGGGGGCTCTTTTTATAGGAAGCCTGAAGCCGTATTTCTCGAATTTCAGTAATCACCTGCAAAATGGGCAGCTGTTCTCGGAGGAATATCAGTTTCCAGCTCAAAATTCATAGTAATCATGGTCGTAACTTAACCAGGCAGTGCTCCAATCTTCTATAAAAGCTGCATATTTGAGCCAGTTAAGTCACTTGCACTTCAGTAGCAATCCAAGCAATGGCTTTTATCAAGATATCTGGTTTCCTGCTCCTGTCGGTTGTTCTTTTTGGTTTAACCCTAGCCGTGGACTACTGTGCCCTTCCCACATGTCTGGATAAGCACATAGCCTGCAATAATAAAGGAGTAAGTAATGGCATATAACTACCTTCGATACTCACATCTTCCCCAGAACTTCAGTGAAAACTGTCCCAAGAATGTGCGGGAGGTGAAGATCGAGCCACACCACAAACTGATCCTCACCCTCTTCAACGAACTGCGTAACAATGTAGCTGGAGGCAAAGTAGAAGGCTTACCCAAGGCGATTCGCATGGCCAAGATGTCCTGGTGCGAGGAGCTCTCCCACCTGGCCTTGCTCAACGTGCAGACCTGTGAATCCCTGCCAGACAAGTGTCGCAGCACGGAGAGATTTGCCTACGCTGGCCAAAACAACGCCATCTTCAGCTACAGTGGAGCCGAGACCGAATACACCGATGCGGAGCTTGTGAAGGAACAGATCGAGAACTGGTTCGCCCAGCGTTCGAATGCCTCTCCCGAGATCCTCGCCAGCTTCCCGGAGGAGCTACCCAGCAAGGATGTGGCCAAGTTCACCATCGCCGTGGCCGAGAAGAACACCCATGTGGGATGTGCCGCCGTGCGCTTCTCCCGCGACTTCTACAACCACTTCGTGCTGACCTGCAACTTCGCCACCGCCAACATTGTGGGTCAGCCCGTCTATACTCCGGGAGAGAAGGCCACCACGGGATGCAAGAACCGCTACGGAGCCGCCTTCGACTATCCCAACCTGTGCTACGCCAAGGAGATCTACGACAACGAGAAGGTAATCGAAAACGCCAGGGTGTTCTAGACACGATTATTACATCCGACAGATCATTTTCAACGCCACTTTGTATCGGTATCCATAAAAGCATGCAAATAAAAAGCTATAAGAGCTAAACATTTTACCATATTACCATTGATTTAAAACAAATTGGGACTCTTCAGGATATTCAAAGAAATTACAGGTTCTGACTTTTTAATCTAAATTGTTTTATTTAATTATATCATATCATATCATATCATGCGAGAGGTATTCATCATCTTGTCGTCTGCCTTCAACAGCTTTCTTTTGGATGTCCAACTTGTACATTTAAAACACACAATATCACAATCTTACGCAGGTATTCAAAACATTATCTAGTTCTCAGGGCTTGGACTGCCGAAAGATCTTTTGAGAGTCCAGCCCTATAGTGTTCCTAACCCTCTGGATCGGTATGAATCTTTGAGGATGCAATAAATAGAGTTACTGATTGCTCGGGTGTAAGTGAGTTAGCCGATGTCATCCCGATTTGTGTTGGTGGGTGATTTTTAGAGAGGGAGGCCGTACAATCAGATGATCTTTAGTTAGTCAATGACTTTGTACTAAAATGAAGAATAAATCAAAAGAGGGAATAAGTGGAAGAAGCCAATAGGGGATCACAAAATAAATAAATATATGTATATGGGGTACGATAACTAATAATTAACATTAAGTAGACAAGTATGATATTTCACATTAAAAGGATTATGGGATTGGGCTTCGGTATTTCTTGTGTACGCGTGACAACAACTAAAACTACATCTAGTATTAACTAAGTAGGAACTGGCCATTACTTCTCCTTGGGCGCCTTGTCGAATAGGTACTCCTTGGCCATGCTGTAGGCCAATCCGACGGTCAGACATCCGACGACGGTTCCCTGGGCGGCCACTCGCAACTGCATGAGGAACACACTCGTGCTCATCGTTCCACGGTTCCGGTACTTGTATGCTCCAATCACTCCGGCGGCCACAAATCCAGCAATACCTGTAAGTAAAAGTTGAAATGACTGATTAGTTTTACTTGCTTATTCTGTGGGTGGTTTGTTGTTGCTAGCTGGCTGTCCGAAACAGCTGATAAAAGCCAGACGTCGAACAAATATAAACATATGTATAACAACAAAAATATGAATCTAGTGCTGCCAAAAAAAATCTACGGATTAGCTATAAGTTTAATAATTTAAAATTCCTCCATCAACTTTTTTTTCTGTGTAATATTTATACGAACTTTTTTTTAGTAACTTATTTGTATGAATTCTCGAAACTGTTTAGTAGGATACAAAAATATGTAATATATGAATGATCCATCCTGCATGCATTTTCTAATGAGAAATTATTACCAAGATGTTGAAAATAAAATTCCTCTCTATGTAAATGTTTTAAATATATGAAATATCCATTTTCTAGTCGGCTTTCAGCGTCATCCAAAAATATATAATAGCCAGATAAAGAAAATCGGTCAGATTAGCAACACTTGTTAGCGTCAGCTGTTAATTGTCACCATACGCAGACAAGCGAGATAGTTGATTATTCGAACACGCGAAAAGTTCAGATGGCAACGTGACGTCACGGATGTGATAATCCCTTTTGCCTTTTGCATTTCGCACGAACACCGTTTCGGAATTGCGAAATGTTCCTGTTACATCATTCGGTGTCCAGGAAAATGGCAGATCACGCAGCATTAACCGTTATGTCACCTAGTCTTTAAGGAGTCCCCGAATTGCCGTTAACCTCAGTGCATGATTTACATGGCCAAGGTCAAGATTAGCCGACTTTCCCGCACACGCATTCTGTATGTGTATATATATCTGATAGTCTGCAGCCAAAAGTTTCCATGTGACGTCACGGCGGCAAAACTTCCGCTCGGTGGAAATTCGCAAAACTCACCCACTAGCATAAAGGGCGAATCCTTGGCTTTCCTGGCCAATTTGTTGGACTGGGCGGCATCCTCCTCACTCTCGAAAAGGGATTTGGAACTCATTTTGAAGGCGGGCGGACTTAGGTTGGATTTTTCGTTTTGCAACGTTCGCGAAACTTTTTAGCAATGAGCGCAGAGTGACCAGCAGGTAGCAAGCCAGCAAATACCTAAAGTATTTCCCTGTTCAGACATAGAGTGCTTCTGCAACAGCAACCAAATTTCGATACAGCTACCTATTCAGGGAATTCTTTAAGAACTTAATAAAAGTTAAAAATTCAGGGGAAAATGTTTGCAATCAAGGAAATGATCATAAATTGAATTTGCAAAAGGGCTGGGAAAAGTAGTACATATTTTGGGAATTAAATTAAATTATTAGTAAACTAAGAAAAACTAAAAAACATACATCTTATTTCCCTGTTCAGACATAGAGTGCTTCTGCAACAGCAACCAAATTTCGATACAGCTACCTATTCAGGGAATTCTTTAAGAACTTAATAAAAGTTAAAAATTCAGGGGAAAATGTTTGCAATCAAGGAAATGATCATAAATTGAATTTGCAAAAGGGCTGGGAAAAGTAGTACATATTTTGGGAATTAAATTAAATTATTAGTAAACTAAGAAAAACTAAAAAACATACATCTTAATTTAACCTAAATTATAAGAATCAACAGTTAAATGAATACCCTTGATATATTTGCTGCTGCATTGGTCACACTCCCTAAAAATACCAAATACCGCCATCAGCTGTTTTTGGGCTTTCGGCGCTTTCCCGCCAGATGGCGTTTTCGCCGTTTCTGTCATGACATAAGAAATTGGTATTTTTTAAAGGGAAAGGGGCGGACTGCAGAAATCGACGTTGCTTTGCCTTGGCCGCTAGCTCTGTTTTAAATTCGAGTGCTTTCAAATAAATTGACGAGTGACAAAACCACCGACCCGTAATCCGCGAAACAGAGTCGTCGCAGCAATGACGGGAATAATTTCGATCGTAACGAGGCGGCTGCCCCAAACTTTGGGAGTGCGAGCCCTGCGGAGTAATGAGGTAAATTTTCGGTGCGCTCCGTGGGAATCCCGGGTGAAAGGGGGGCTCGCCAGGTGGGCGATCTAAATGCTCCGCCGATATATACACATATCAATTTTTATCCCATATTTGCTGCCCGCCTGGCACTCGGCGGTTATGTAATTGTATGGGTGTGTGTGCGTGCGCGGCTGAAAAATGGGAAAAACTTTTGTTTTGGACGCCCCGCCGCACGTGATCCGTCAGCCGCCGTCGCCTCCTGGTTGTGCAATCACTAATTTTCTCCTCTATCAACCAGCTGAAGCGCTGCATCCGCCAGTATTCCCGGCTAGTCGTCTGCGCCGCCCAGCAGCAGCAATTGCTCCGCCACGATGCCTCCAATCGCTGCCAGGATGCCACCAGGTGAGACCGGCACAGTCCATGTGTGACTCTCCATTCAGACTCATCTACCTTTTAGGCTCCTCACCTGGCAGGGCTTCCACACCACGTCGAGCATGTGGTCGGAGCAGACCGTGAATGTGCCTCCCTTTGCCGACTCCATCGCCGAGGGTGACATCAAGTAAGAGCGGGCCAGAGAGCTGGTTTTCAGCAACAGGTTCCCCACTCATTAATGGCCAATGCTCCCCCGACAGGTTCACCTGCAAGGTGGGTGACTCATTCGCCGCCGACGAGGCCGTCATGGAGATCGAGACCGACAAGACCACGGTGGCTGTGCCAGCTCCCTTCGCCGGCTCCCTGACCGACATCCTGGTGAAGGACGGCGACACCGTCAAGCCCGGCCAGGCTCTGTTCAAGATTAAGCCCGGTGCAGCGCCCGCCAAGGCAGCTGCTCCAGCGGCCGCTGCCCCCGCTCCTGCCGCCCCCAAAGCTGCCCCAGCTCCCGCTGCTGCTGCTCCCAAGGCGGCGCCCGCTCCAGCTGCCGCCGCAGCCAAGCCACCACCACCGCCACCGAAGGCAGCGCCTCGTCCTCCGCCAGCTGCCCCAGTGGCCGCCCTCAAGCCGGCTGTCGCCCAGGTCAAGGTGCCACCGGCTGATGGATCGCGCCAGATCTTGGGAACACGGTCCGAGCAGCGCGTCAAGATGAACCGCATGCGTCAGAAGATTGCCGCCCGCTTGAAGGATGCCCAGAACACATGTGCTATGCTCACGACCTTCAACGAGATCGATATGAGGTGAGTTTCGAGCTTTAACTTCCAATAAACCCACTTCTATTAGCTTAAAATGAATGTGGAACTACTGAAATAATGAAATCATTTCCAATAATGAGAGTATTCTCCTTTGAGCTTATACGAAAACCGAAATACCTTTAATGAAGAATTTTTGTGATGAATTTCGTAATTCTAACCTTATCTGAAATCATGAATCACATTTTTGTATAGCTTGTATATTTTATTTTCTGTATTATTGTCTCGTCGTTAATATTTTAGTTGTTACCAATCATCAAATTTGTACGCATTATTTATGCTTTTACAACTAAACCAAATATCCCTCTTACTTTTTTCAGCTACGCCATGAACTTCCGCAAGCAGAATCTGGAAGCATTCGTCAAGAAGTACGGCATTAAGTTGGGCTTCATGTCCATCTTCTCGAAGGCCAGTGCCTATGCGCTGCAGGATCAGCCCGTGGTGAACGCGGTCATTGATGGCACGGTAAACAAGCCTCCGCCCCGCCCTCCGCTTATCATTCCTCTTATCGCCCGTGACGTAGCTTGATAGGCCACGCTGTTTAAAGTGCCCTTATCAGGCGTAAATTGTGCCTTTTATGTCGGTTTTGTTTATGCAATTTCCCGTGGCGATATGACGAATGTGGAATATTCTGTGTTGCCAAGCGCTCATGATTCCTTTGAATTCGCAGGACATTGTGTACCGCGATTACGTGGACATCTCGGTGGCCGTGGCCACGCCCCGCGGCCTGGTGGTGCCCGTCATCAGGAACGTGGAGGGCATGAACTATGCTGATATCGAGATCGCCCTTGCCGGCCTGGCCGACAAGGCGAAGCGGGACGCCATCACTGTCGAGGACATGGACGGCGGCACCTTCACCATCAGCAATGGCGGAGTGTTCGGATCCCTGATGGGCACACCCATCATCAATCCGCCACAGAGCGCCATTCTCGGCATGCACGGCATCTTTGAGCGGCCAATCGCTGTCAAGGGAGAGGTTTGTTTTCCATTCAACAACCATAACTACCTGGTGATTAATCGTCTTTTGATTTTCAAAACCAGGTCAAGATTCGTCCCATGATGTATGTCGCCCTGACCTACGATCACCGAATCATCGATGGACGTGAGGCGGTTCTGTTCCTGCGCAAAGTCAAGGCTGCAGTCGAGAACCCTGCGATTATTGTAGCCGGATTGTAGAGTGAATTGTCCCCAAACGCGTCCACGGCCTTCAGTTGATATTAGCCTCCATAATTTGAAACTAATTTTTGGTTATTTATTATTTTATTTCGCGAGCGTAAAAAAAACAGAAAAGCAACAAAATTCGAACTCTACTCGTAGCTTCGGAAGTAGTCAAAATAAATCAAACGTGGATCTTTTCTTAAAAACAAAATAAACTGTGCACTGAATGTTACTGTTAACCTAAGACGCTGCGATGCAATGTCGTAAATAAAGCGATGACGAATATTGACCAACCTCAATGCGTGCGACTTTGATCGTTACACTTTAGACAACTTGCACCGTGTAAGAAAGAGCTACTGTTATTTGTATTATCTAATTATTTCAAGTGGCGTATTAAGAAGATTACCTTATCTTTAAAAATTTGTCTATCATAATTCAAACTGTAAACAGTCTTATCATATACTCAGTCATGTGAGGTTGGCTTTTAATTGAATTGAAACTAGCGTGCGGTAATCGAGGGGGATTACTACTATTGCAAATTTGTCGGTAGCTTTTGGAGCTATGGTAATTTGTGACAAATGACTCTTGGACATTCTTATGCACGCGGAAAAAGTATTGAATTCGTTCCTATTTTACTGGAAGTCTTATAAATTCCTTAACGACGGTAAAACAAGTAATAATTCCACTTAATTTTGAATCCAAACTGCTTTATATTTCATTATTGGGGTAATTTTTTTTTTAAGTTCACGCAGATGAGGTTTATTAAACATATTAAGCTTGTTTTGCTTTCACTTTCAATATACATATCAATAAATACATCGACTTTCGTATATTTTGTCCTTATGTTGTTCTCGGATGGTTTCAAGTTCGCTCAAGAATAGTCAAAGAAGCATTATTTTTAAAAAACACACATTCTGGTTCTCAAAATACATTTTAAAATGTTGTTTTTTTCCAAATAAGCTCCGGCCAACCTTTTTGATAAGTAAATGTACAAAGAAGGATAGCTGCTGAATTTTCCTGAAATACCTGTTTTCGGAAGTCACCACATAATAATGGAAAGGTTAAGTAAAAGACGGATTTAATTGTTTTGTTATTAGAGCAAATTGGCTTGTACAATTTTATTGATTTTTGTTTGGTAATAGTAATTTCACTATTTCTAATGTTTACAATATTTATGTGGTTTCGAGGTTGTGCGGTTGAATTAACAATTTAAAATATATGTTCGTGCAAAGGATAAAATGTGATTTTGGGAGGTGTACTAAATGATACTTTTGGTTACATGAATTTCGTTTTGTATAACTTACTTATGAAAAATAATTTTATATTTTAGATCTATCAAAGATTGATTAACACAGTTTTGATTTAGTTTGGTTCCTTAATTGAATTTATCTTTTCCTGATGCTTTTCATAACATTTTTGCTTATCACATGTGTCGAAAAAAAAGGTTTGAATCTGACGACGATAATGATAGTAGGGAGAATATCGAAATAAAATATATAAAAATATACCTGTGAGAGTGTAAATGAATGTAAATATAAAATCACATAAAAAATGCGGCAATCGTTTCGTCTAAAACATTTCGCAATTCGATTGCGAAATTTCCAAGAGTTGAAATTTTAGACAAAAGGATTGGCATTATCTACATTAGTTTTCTTTTCTTTTGCGTTTTTTGTGAGTTTTTGTGCAATTTCTCGTACTTCTCGTATAATTTTAGCTTAACTAAGGGGATACAGAGTGTAGTTACGTGGTACAATTCGCGCTTAATCGTAGTTCCTGATCATGGTGCTTTTTGGGTCTAAAGAGGCCTAAGGTGAAGATAGCGTTTATCTTTTTTGATCTGCCCGATGGGGAATTTCCATTGTCTAGGGGGTGGGGTGAGTTAGGGGTCAGGGTCTGGGGTGTTTTGTGGGCGGGGTCAGTCGGCACTGCACTTGGGTAAGTGCAACACTCTTAATTCTAAGCAATTACACTAGGTATCCCCAACCTTGTGACCGAAATGTTTTCTTTTCGCGCTTTTCCTTTTCTTCCTGTTCTGGCTATATGGGATATATATATATCCTCTATCCTTTTTCGTTTGGCTTGTCTCTCTCTATCTATCTCTATCTGTCTCTCTCTTTGCGTAGATCTTGGTCGGGAAGAATAATATGATTTTTTTTTTTGTTTTTTGAATGTCTTTCAATAGAACTATTGTACAAGATTCCATTTGCTACTCTTCGTGGGTGCTTCTCGCGTCTGTCTCAATGATTTTGCAAATTTCCAAATTGCCCGAAACTTTGTTGGTACTTTTCGTTTTCAATTTTTTTTCCTACTAGCCAAAGGTGGAAGATGCTGCTCTTTCATGGTAAGAGGGTTGTGTGTAAATAAAATTCATAACTAAATTTCTGGGCCGGATTCGGGGGGGTTCGAGCTTTGCTAACTGCTTCTTCGCTGTGAATTTGGTTGCTTGAATTTGCTTTTTTTGGGCTTCGGCTTGGGTGTTTTCTACGGTGGTCTTGCTAGTACAAGTCGGAAATGTGTAATTTCATAAGACGGTTTTTGCATTTTCTTGTTTGCCAAGTCTCTGGGGTGGTGTGTGTGTCGTCATATAGTCATCGTGGAGTCGGCTGCCACTTGGCCGGGCAACTTTAGCCATGAATTTATAAATCAAAACGTTCTGCTGTCTAGTGGCCATTGACTGGGTGCTGGTCTGTAGGATGGGTTTCGCTCTTTTGGATTGGGCGTCGTGTGTCTCTTCTTGGCAGAGGGTCTGTTCTGCAGTCCTGGCCCTGATACTGCCCCACTCATGCCAGCCATATTTTATTTATTGATGGCAATTATGCCTCGACCTCGGCTATTGCCAGTAGTTTATATAAATTTGGAGTTTTGTTTGATGTGCTTTCAGCTGCATGATGATGGTTCGAACTTTTGCCAAAGAAACCAAGTCTGACCACATTTCTGAAAGGGATTCTGATTCTGGGAGTCTGGAGCTGGGTTGGAGTTGGAGTTTCTAGTTTTTTAGCTGTGCTCGTGACACTCGTCTCGAATATTACTTAAAGTTGCGGTTCTGCTGGCGTGCTGCTGTTTGTTTGCCTTCATTTTGTTTGAGATTTTGATTTTGATTATAATTTTGATTTCGAATTGGATTTGGGTTAAGTTGTAGTTGTGTGTCTTCGAGGATTTTAAGGATTTTTTGTGCGGCGGCCTTCGGGCGAAAGTAATGCGCTTGAGGCCTCTACTGGGGCGGATCAAAGTGGTCATAGTCGAGAATCTTTTGAGGATGGATATGGATGCTGATGATTTTGCCGGGTCAACTGATTTTAGTTTCTGGTTTTTCAACCCCCTTCTATGGAGAATGTTCTTTGAAATCGCGTGCCATTGTTTTTGTTTCGGTTTCTGTTTCAGTTTTCTGTTTTCTATTCTCAGTTTACAGCTTCAGTTTTTGTTCTTGTGGATTTGGAATTTTCACGAGAGCTGGGAATTGTTTTGTTTCGCTGTGATTTATCTGCCGTTTGCCGCTCGCCTCGCCCTCGGCCGCCATTTGTAAGATTTTGGCCAGAAAGTTGCCAGGAGTTTCCCTAACCATGTTCCTGTTCCTGTCGCGTCTTCTTCGCCAGCTCCAGCTCGGAATTTTGGTGCTTTTCGGCGGCCTGCGTTTTTGCTCCTGACATTTGTCGCATTAAAACTTCCGCAGTTTCTTGTAATTTATAATACTGCCTTTTTGAAATTTAGCTAGAGCTTTTTTTTTCTCTTATTTTTGAATTTTTGGCGTTGTTTTGTTTTCTGAATTTAATGGTTGGGCTGCGAATACTTAATCATCTTAATGTGGTAATAATTATGCACCGAAGGTTCCTCGAATGCTGCGACTTCTGAACAGGATTTGTTTTCAACTTATTAAATTTGGCAGTGCTTTGGTTTGATTTTTGAATTTCAGATTTTTCTTATTGTCATTATAATTGTTTGAAAAATTATTTTGCATTTTCTTGTTTTTAGTTTTCGTTGAGTTTGGATTTGGGTTGAGCTTTTGAGTTACTTGGTCTGATAAAAGGCTTTAAATTAAATTTTTGGACTGAATTTTGAATTTTGTGGCCGGTTAGTGGTTGAATTTTGACGTAAATGTTTTTTCAATTTTGATGATTGCCAGAGGAGCCGAAAGTTGAAATTGGATTTTTGGATTTGGTTTGGCTGGTTCTAAAATAAAATAATTTAGAAAAATATTATTTTTGGTTTTAAAAAAGGCACTTATTTTAGTCGAATAAAATAAGAAATATTTTTAAAGTGTTCGGTTCTATTTAGTTTGGGTATTTTGATGAAAGTAAGAATTTTATCAAAAAATGTTAAAGGCATTTAAATTTTATTTGAGATTCAATTCTGTTTATTTTGTTCTAGAGTAATGCTTTCTGTGTGCTCAAAAAATCGTTTAAATTGGTGTCAAATATTGGATGGTTAAAAGTTTAATCAAAATTTAAAAATATTTGGAATTTAATGAATTTTAATGCAAATTTTGTTTAATTTTTAAATGTGTTCTTAATATTTTTGAAATGTTAAAACTAATTTTGTGTTTCAGAACTGATATTTTGATGGAAATTAATTCAATACGTTTTGGTTATAAATCAAATTAGGTTCATAAAGTGTTTTAATTTTAAATCTAATTATTGAGGGATTTTGATTTTTGTATTGCTTTTTGAGTAATAGGTAATTTAATAGATTTTTTATTTTTAAAATATCAGTCTTACTGGTTGCCATTTGAATTTCGATGTATTGCAACTTTTGTTTTTTCTGTTTGTATTTTGTGAATATTCATTAATATAGTTTGTTTAATTAGAATTGGTTGAAGAAATGTTTTTAAACTTTTTTTCTGGACTAGCTTTCTTGATTTTAGAATTTTATGAGATTGCAACTTTTGGTTTTTGGTTGTATATATTTTTTTAAAGTTTTCTTTTTTGTATTGCGCAATCAAAACTTTTTAAAGTTTTTAAATGTGTTAGAAAAAATATTTAGACTTTCACAAATATTTTTTGGATTTCTTTTTTGTGTGTTTTTGATTTAAAATTTGAAGTTTTTCTTCTGCTTTATTTTTTGATTTGACTTGGATTTTATAAATTTTCTTGTGTTGTCAAATTTTTGTCTAAAGTTTTTTGCCAATTATATTTTTTTAACAGTTTCTTTGCGCGTAATTTTTTTGTGTTAATTATTTTAATTATTTTTCGTTAAATTTTTTTTGCTCGTTTAAATGATATGTTGTTTTGAATTGTATGTTTATGTAGAGAATATGGCAATAATATGTAGATGATGGCAATAATTTGTTGTTTTTGTTAAAAAGTATTATCGAAAAGTATTTTCAAAAATAGATTTTATAAATATTATCAATTCTTTGGCGAAATATTTAAAAAAGATATAAATTCCTTTTAAATTAGAATTTTTATTATTGATTTGGAGCTTTTCTGTTTAATATGTTAATAGAATATTTGAATGTTTTTTGCTTTCTAAAATTTTTTTTATTTTGGGTTCAGAAATTTTTTTTGTTAAGCTGCGGTTAAAATTTGGTATTTTGATATAAAATTCTTATGTGTACGCTTTTAGGTTTTTTAAATATTTCAAGAATCTAACTTTAGTTTCCTTTAATTTTGTATCTTAAAAATGACTAAGATTTTCTTTGAAGTTTGAAGTATATTTAAATTTTGAAATAATTTGGACGTTTTGAAATGGAATTTAATTCACAATTTTGTAAAATTTTGGTCTTGGTTTAGAATTAGTACAGATATTTACATTTGTAATTTTGAATTGTTTTTCTTTTTTTTTTCTTTTTGAATTTATATTTTGATTTTAAGGGTTTATTTTAAATTTGGAACTAATTTTGAATTTTTGTTTGAATTGTAAATTTGAATTTTGTAAATGATTTTTTTGTGTTTAAAATTTAAATATAGATATTTCTGATGTTAAATTGTGTGATAATGATGAGTTATGATTTGAAATTGAAAATTTGATATTTAATGTTTTGAAGGTGTTTTATTATGTTTGAAATTTTGGTTTAAAAATATAAAAAGATTTTGTTTCGAACTTCGACTTTTAACGTGATTTTGATATTTGTCAAACAAATTTAAAGACATCAATTGTATATTTTAAATTTGGTTTTAACATATTTAGCGAAATCTAGTTCTGAACTAAGAAATAATTAACTTTTTTTGATTTTTTTTGATTTGGATTTTGACTTGAAACATACTGAACTTTTGTTAATTTTTTATGGAATTTTGTTATGGAATTTTTATGATAAAGTTGTAGATCTTTCTAATTTTATTGCTATAAATGTTTCCAGTATCTTTTGAATTTTGGAGGGGAATTTCTTTAATTTGTTATTTTGAATTTAGAGATTGACTTGCACTTATTTTTTGACCTGATATTGAATTTGGAAGTTATTTTTTTGGTTTAAATTTTTGTGCTCAAAAAAGTAATGATGTATTTTTTTTATCTTCTGAACTTGGGTGGTCTTTTTATTTATTTATTATTTTGAATTTAGAGATTGGGCTTTTCTTCGATTTTTTTTTTGAATTTAGAAGGTGACTTTCACTTTTTTGTTTGACTTGATATTGAATTTGGATAGTTACTTTTTTTCAAAACTAAAAGTACATTTGTATTATTAATCTCTTGAATTTGGCTGGGCTTTTTCTTGATTTATACTTTTGAATTTATACGGTGACTATTTAGGTTGTATTATTGACCTTGATAATGAATTTGGATGGGAATTTTACTGATCTGAATATGAATAAAATTTTCTTTGAATTTGGATGGGAATTTTTCTGAATGAATAAAATTTTCTTTGAATTTGGATGGGAATTTTTCTGAATGAATAAAATTTTCTTTGAATTTGGATGGGAATGAATAAAATTTTCTTTGATTTTGGATGGGAATTTTACTAAACTGAATATGAATAAAATTTCCTTTGAATTTGGATGGCACTTGAATTGAAATGATTTTTGGTTAAGTTTTCGGCGTCTGAACTGTACTTTTGTTCGCCATATAAATATGCTTAGTAAACTGGATATTTTTTTCTAATAGTGAAATGATGCCGTAATCTAATGAATTTAGATGGCCTTGTTCTGATTTTATTTCTTTCTGATATAAAAGTCTAGAAATAGTTTCTCAAATTTGGATGGTATTTTATAGATTTCAATTTTTGCGACCTAATCATGATGTATTTCTGTTTAAATCGTATTTTTGTCGGTCAAATGTGGTTCTGAGTCAATGACCAGGAGACATTTTGGTGTGCTTAAGGGTTGAGGGTGGCAATGATGACTTCCTAAGGGTTTTGTACTGGTTTGTTTGCTGTACAAATTTGCAATAACATTTCTTGCGCATTAAATATTTCTTTGAAATTTTCAAAAACGTGTGATTAAAAATTGCCGCAACTCCTTTGCTTTCCTTAATGAAAATGTCAACGAAATATTGAAAGCGCTGAGAAATGCATGAGTTAAACCTGAGTTTTGAGTTGGCTATAGTGTTTTTCGTTTTGTTTTGTTAACCTATAACTCACTTTCGTTGTATTTTTCTATCGAACTTATGATGGGGTCAGGCTATTTCTTTTCTTCTTGGGAATCGTAGAAGCAGCTTCCTTTGCAGCCATTTTATTGCCAAAGGGGTGTGAGTTGGTTGGGTGATTGTGTGTTGGTGAGCATACCCCTGCGCTTGTGTGTGTGATGCCTAATGTGTGTGTGTGTGGTGTGTGTGTGTGTGTGTGTGAGTGTGAGTGAGTGTGGCTGGGTGGTTGATTTGCGCCTAAAGCTCTGGGCCATGCGAAACGGTCTTTTTGACATTTTGCTGATTTTTGCATTAAGATTGTGGTTGTGAACTAAAGATTCGTAACAACGAAACATGAATTTAGAATTTCAATTCTTTCGATTTGCGTTTTGGGACACAAAATGATAAACTATTGCATTGTGTGTGTGGAATTTGGCGGGCAGGGGCAAACTCTTTGGTTGAGTGAGAAAAAAAATTATTCTAAGATTCTTGGTTTGCCTTCTGGAAATGAAGCCTTCTGCGATGCCGTAGAAGAAGAGTTCGATTTTGGATTTGGAGTTGTATCGGTGGGATTTTGAAATTTTGCTTCTGGGCTGCTTGTATAGAAGATGGTCTACCTTTGGCTCGTTTTAGGGTTTTGAATTTGGATATTTTTTGAGTTTAAATTAAAGTTTCTTTTGTTTTTGGAATTTGTAAAGAGGCTTTAAAGGGGTTTTTCAAATTTGTTTTTGAAATTAGTTTCTAAACAGTAGTCAAAACATACTTGCGAAATTTGGAGAGCAAAAGGTGGACACTCTCTCGCTCTCTCTCTCTCTCTCTCTCTCTGCTGCTGCTTCGGCTCTCTCTCTTTCTGTCTCTCTCGGATTGTGCTTGTGTGTGAATTCGCCGCAGGATGTGGGCTGTATGTGTGTGTGGTCTTCCTGTCGAGGGGTGGGTTTCGCTTTTGCTTGTGCTTGTGCTGCTTGGGGTAAATCACTGCCCCTGCTTAGATATTCAGCAGGATATCTACGGCGGGGCAGCTTTCTCCTTCTTTCTGGTTATCTGCTGCTTCTGCCGGCGTTGGCGTCGCTGCTGCTCCCTTTCGTCCTTTTGCTCCTTTCGCCGTCAAATGCTCGATCCTCCTCCTTGCTATCGAGTTCATCATCATCAGCTTTTCGGCTCGGCGGCCCAGCAAAAGTGTATTTGGATTTTTGGTGTGTGCCTGGACTTGAATTTCGGTTTCCTTCCTTGCAGTTTCTGTCGGATTTCTGTGTGATTTGCTGGCCGGATTTTTTGCTTGGGCCACAGGACTCTTCGGTGGGCGGCGGCGTCGGTGGGGCGTGGCAGTTGCTTAAGACACTGGCAGTTTGGCTGGTTGCTTTGAATTTTGATTCGATTTTGTTGGCAGTTGGGATTTTGAATTTCGTTCTTGGCGAGATTGTCATTGCAGTAGAGAATTATGAGCAGTAAACACTTAAGAATTTTGTTGAGTTTCATAACAATTTCGTTGATGGGAATGTGAGTCTGATCTGGTTACTGCTCGATCCATAATAGCTTTCCTTTCTTCAGCTTCTTGGGGTTCCTTTGAAAGAAATATTTAAATATTAAATATTTGGGTGATGATAAATGGGAGTAACAGTAGTTGTAATAATTTGTACAAATATTAAAGCCATATTTACCTGTAAGATATAAAAACGATATTATTATCTCTCTTTACTAAAGATTCTTCATCTCGTGCTGTTTGGCCAGATGTGTTTTAAACTTTCCAATTGGTTCCTGGTATTTTACGATTTTGTTGGTTTTCAGCTTTCCTTGATTCTAGTTGTTAGTTTTGAATTTTGTTCGGAATTATTTCAAGTTAATATCCATGAGTTGTACTTTAATTTAGTTTTGTAGTTTAACTTTTGCTTAAATTAAGGCTTTTGGTTTGTTGGATTGTTTTGTTGTTGTTATACTTTAACCATCTCACGAAAATGTGTAAAAAGTGAATTTCACATTAACTATTTTCGCAAATTGTTCGTTTTGAGTTTGGCTTGTTGGTACTTGGGTTTTATACAAATTAATCTGACATTCGGCGGTTGAATTTTAGCAACTTTTCGACTGAATTTTGTTGGGCTTGCTGCGTTGGATTCGGTTGATTTTCGGTTCGGTTTTATCGGTCGGTCTGGAGATGCTGCAACAGCCTCCCTAGCGCCGCCTGGTCATGGCGCTCCGAGGAGTCCTCGATCCTGGTGCTTCTGTTGCTCCTGTGCGGCTCCTGCTGCTGCTGCTCCTTCTGCTGCTGCTGCTGTTGATCCTCAGCGTTTGAAGATTGAAATGAAACTGATTGATTCTGCGCAGCAGCCGCAGTTTATATACCCGCAAGATCGGGCGAAGCGACGCCTAGCGATCCGATCGCAATCAGGATGCTAGAGCTTTGTCCATTGTCTGCCAGGATGTGGACAAAGGACGCCGTTGGCAACAATGAAAACCCGTTGGGCAAGTTTATTATAGAAAAAGCGACGCTCAAAAGATCGGAAAACGCTCGCGTTTCCCTTTGGTGGTGGGTCTGGGTCTGGGATCGCGGGGTGGTTATAGGGATGCGGATCGGAATCTACAGCATCAGTTGGCACACCTGGCGGGTGAAAAAAGCTGCAACAGCCGCAGCAGCCTCTGGACCAAACTGGTTTCCAGGGTCCGTGGGTTTTTACCTTCGTCCTCGCGTATCCTTGACCATTTGAACTGCAATTGTCTGGCCATCTGATGATGGGAAAAATTCCCCATTTGAACTTGTTTTTCCACACTCAGTTTGGATTTGGGTTTTGCAGACCGGCAAACGAGTTTCTTGATCTAGCGAAATTTGTCAGCTTTAAATTTATGGCTCGCACAGGTCTGTAGAGGGTTTAAGGCGAAAGGTTCTCCTAACCCAGATTTCCCCATCTAATCCATTCGAGTGAGCCGCTGGCCCCCATTCGAAATCCGTAACCCATCACCCACATCACTCGCAGCTTTCCGCTTGTGGGTCAACCCTTTCCTTCGCTCGCCAGCCGGCGGTGAATCCTTGCTCCTTTTCGTCCGTTATTTTTTTGTCCGCATCTTTGCTAGTTTCATTTTGGATGCCATCTTTCGGGCATAGCAACAAGTTAAGGGTTGCGCCGCTTTTTCTTTTTTTTCATGCGCTCCTTCCGATTCCCCGAATCCCAGAGCCGAGCACTTTTATTATTTAAATTGCTGTTAACCCTTGTTTGGCCTGGGTTGGTCCCGGTCATTGGGTTAGAGGTGGGGTCACGACATCTACGCCAGTCAGCGAGTGTGAGCGAGCATTCCGAAATGGGACATTAGTTCTCGTCCATTGTGAATGAGCCGTTTGGCTGTCGTTCGTTAATGATACGCCCTGTGTGCGAATTGAATTCCGGAAGTACATACAGTCCAACTTCCTTAACATAAATCACCTTTTCCTGAGAAGTTGATTCGTAAAAATATCTGGCTTTAACCTTAATCAAATTGATTTCAAAATAACTGTATTTTATTTCATTAAATGACACAAATATCGGTTTAGTAAAGTTTGGCAGGTTCTTTAGATATAAGAAACCAAAAGGATATGTCTATATCAAACCAATAAAATTAATTTACTTATAAGTAGATACATTATTTAGGGATCTAAATAATGTATCTACTCTCAATGGTAATTTCTGTGGCTTAAAATTATTTAAAGAAATTCCTTTGATGTATTTATATTTAATTTCCTCGAATTTTTGTAAAATGTTCGAAAAAAAACTTTAATAAATCGATTTTTTAAAAATATATATTTTTAAAATATTTTAAAATATATTTTTTGTATTTGAATGAAGGGAAAAATTGATAAATCCAATTTATTTAGAATCTGCTCGATAAATCAATCAATATTGAAAGCCTGAAGATTTTTATGGCGCACATTTTCTTCTGCGAAACTTGGCAGTACAGTTGTGTACAAAATGCCTAAACTTTTGATGCCGTTAGGCTCGGGTCCTTTGGCCACCTAAAATGTGGAAAAGGGGAGGCCTGGACGAAAAGAAAATTTACATATTTCTGTTAATTTTGCATTGAAGTTGGGTTCATAACGAAGAGGAAACACTTGAAATTTGCATACATTTTCCTCGCTCACACAAACACCAACACAAACTCACATACACACACACACACACATAGACGACGAGGGGACTTCTATATATGCAAATTTGTGTGTTGTAAAGTTTTCATATAAAATACAAGTAAAAACCGAAAGAGAGAAAATGGATTTGGGGTACGGCCAAGGATGGGAGGATGCGGCCTGCTAAGGACAACGGGCACAAGAAGGACAACAACAACACACTGACATACACACACACAAAGACAGGGCCTACACAAAGGAGGCCCTTGCCAAGAAGGATTGTGCGTGCCAGTTTATCCTGGGAAAGTGTCCTGACCGTGTGTATCCAGGCCGAGTGTCTGAGTGCCTGAAAAGTCAGCAGAAGATACACACAAACGCCACACACACTCACACAAGCGACTACTCCAAAAAACCCACACGTACAGATATGGGAAAAATAAATTTAGCAAAAGGCTTTTCCAGAGAAAATGCTGGCCTTTAAGAAGAAGGGGGTCAAAATGAGTGGGGGGGTTAGTCCAGTCCAGCCGAGGCGAGTCGGCCGGCATTGTTTGGATCAAAAAGGCGCCTAAAAATACTCGCACAAGTTCCTATCTCTGCCGACGACCCTCATTTTTGGTTGGCCAACCATTTTTTTTGTCCATCCTTATCCTTTCCCACGTTGTTGTCCCGCCTGCCGCCCACATTTATGTTACCATAATTTGACTTCAAGGAAAAAATACAGAATGAAACAAGTTAAACTGCGGACAAGGAAAGATGGGATACCCTTTTTGGTAACTGAATCTACATGCTTCGGCAATGAGCTAGATTTTAGGTATGGTATAAACACATTAGGTAATAAAGTAACGACATAAATAAATTATTCGTCCATAAATTGCAGTTTTAAGTATTTAACTTCATTATTTTTTAAATTGCCAGAAGGGAATTGTTTACTGCAAATTTTACCATTATTTAGAAAAAATAAATAATATTATTTTACCTCGAATAAATACTTTTTTCATAAATTTTTGATTGATTTTAGCTGACTTTAAGCTTTTAAATAAATTGACCTGTATGATGTACACTTAATAACATTAATTATAATTTTAAGGAGGTTTATTGAGGGTAATAAAAATATTTAATAATTCTATTGACTCTATGGAAATATTAATATTTTAAATTATTAGCACTTTCAATGTAAATCATAATCGGGTAATTGAAGAACCAAACTTTCCAAACTTCTTTAAGGCAGGGATGATAGTGCATAGGCGCATCAAACACCTATCAAAATGCATTGGATGGTGTTGATCGGAGTGCAATCTTCTATCAGAAGGGTATGGGAACAAGGACACTCATTAAACACACACACATGCAGGACACCCACACTGGAAACGGGGAGCCAACACTTGCTAACCGAATTTCCGGCTGTAGTTTTTCGGCCATGATGGGTTCATTTTTCAGCACCCACACAGACACACTTGCAGGGACATGTGAGGCAACCACTTATGAAGCGAAAGTTGGCATGCGCACACACAGACTCTTAGAATGGGGGGGCATTTATGTGGGTGTGTGCGTGTGGCGTTCTTTTGCGGATTTTGCAGTCAACTTGAAAGCCAACAGGCAAAACTATATGGCTAATGTGTTCATGTGAGTGCGAGGGTGTGCATAATGTGTGATTGTGTGGAAATTTTTGGGCAGTTTCATTTCGTTCATATTTATTAGTTGGCCCAGACACCCATACAAACACATACATATATATATATAGTTTTACTTATACACCCACAGGCAGACAGAGAGAGAGTCATCAAAACAGGACAACAAGAAACGGAAACATTTTTTTACTTTGTATTTCGTATTTTGTATTCACCCTCATCAGTGCAAGTTTAAATGATGTTGCCTGTTCTCTGGCAACTATCTCCAGAGTGGTTGTACAGACGAAGAAACAAAGGATTTGGGGAAGAATTTATTTTTAAAAATTTATTTAACAATCTACTTTTATAAAGAAACATATATATATTTATTTAAAAATATTATTCTTAAATTTATATTAAAATTTATTTATATTAAAATGTCTTAACATTTTTGTAAAATTTCTTATTTTTTATTTTGGTAATAAAATGTTTGTTATGAAATTCTTTTCTTTTATTTCAATATTACATATTTGAAATACTTATCTTCCTTTTCATCCTTTTTTTCAGTGCTTGTGAGTGAGACCCATTTTCATCCACAGATACACAAATACTTGGACATGCTTGGGCCTCAAGGATATTTCCTCCCCCTTAATAGTTGGTGTTAGTGCAAGAAAATGGAGGAAGGCATGCTTGGGTCCAGTGGTCTGGAATGGGTTAAGCCTCGGCTTCTTCTATCCCATTTCCTGACCAGCCAACAGTTTGGCATCTCAACTATAACTACTGGGCTTCTGGCTGCTGTCCCCAGCAAATGTAATCAATTTTTATGCCATTATTGATGCTTGGCAGGGCAATTTTATTTGGAAAGGAGGTAGTGAGTGGGGTTGCCATCTTCTATTTACGCCTGAAAATTGATGTGCAAATTAATTGGGAATTTTTGGCTGATTTAGCCTGGCGAAGGAAATGGCTTCCGGTCGTGTCTGGCCTGGAGATCGAGTCAGCCTTTAAATGGAGGCGTTGCTGGGTTGTGGTTGGGTCATCAGGATCCTATCGTTGTGAGGGGAGAGCTTAAGTTGAAATGTAGTCAGCAATATTTTGGTGAAAAGCAGCTTTAAAGATTCTTGTGTTCATAAAATAAATATCACTGCTTTAAATAACATAAAATTTAATAAGAATACAAATATGTATACCAAAAAGTTGTAATAACCAATTTTAAAAAGAATTGGTTATATTTTTGCGAAATAATTTCTATTTCGATTTTATATAATTCAGAAAACTAATTAATATCATAAACTGATATTTGTTTCCTTCTAGAAACCCTGTATCCTTTTGACTTAGCTTGTATTCGTCCCTTGCGTGTGTCTGTGCTCGTGTCCTTTTTCGTCCTCTGGCCAAGAGTTTTGTATGGCTGCCACATTTGGCATTAAACATGTGTGTTACCCATTTTTGTATTTTTATCATTAACGATTTTGTATGCCAAAGAAGAATCCTTTTGTTACAGCTTGAACCCTTCAGATATGTGTCTCTGCTTTTGGTCCTCTTTCTGTTTCTGTTGCTGTATCTGTGTATCTGTGGGTCCTGCGAGAGTCCCTCGGCAAGTGTATGTGTTTTTTTTCTGCGAGTGTGTGTCCGTGTGTGACACATTTGTTTCCTTTTATAATTATGTCAGCTGCAAGTATTCCTCCTACAAAAGAGTTTATCAGCGCCATAAAGACACAAGTGCCTAATGGCTATGTCCCTTCTCCGCTGTGAGTTGGGATTTGTTTTGCTTCGAGAGCTGAAATTGGCCCTTTCAACTAATACGAATATTAATAAAGGATGTAGGGAAAGGACACGATTTAAAGGCATTATCTCTCAAATATTTGAAAACAAGTAAAAGAAAAGTATATCTCATTTCATGCAATGATATAGAATTACATATTTTTATCAAGTTAAAGGATTATATTCAAGGACTCAAAACAATTTTGTCATTTAAGGATCATCATTGAAGTTATACCTTACTCTAAGTTAATTTCTTCCTAGTACTTCGCTAATGGATAATTCATATAATTATTTTCTTGATTGTATTTCTCTGCTGCTCCATATTCCTTAATGAATCTTTTAATACCCGCCATAAAATGTCCGTTATTTTGCCGCCATCTGCAACAATCATCACACAAACACACACTCAGCCGAACGAGTATATTAAGGACTCGCAGTATTTTCTTATCAGAGTCCTTAATCCCTGCGGGTCCCACATATACACAAACACACAAATACACGCACACAGACGAGGACGAATTCCATTAGCATAAAAATGTCATAAATAAGAAGCACGCTTACACTCGGCCCGTACTTACGTTTCGGATTCGGGTACTCTCCTCCTACAGAACCGGGGGTTGTTCTCAAATTCAAAATGGCGCCGCTTTCTTATTAGAATCGAGAAGGGGCGGAGGGTTTTCAGCGGGCAGCATCTTCCTGCGTGCCAGGGGTGAGTTTTCGCAACAACAACAGAAACCCGAACTGAGTCCAGAAAACCCGTTTTCTCACACCCTCACCCCATCGACCATGCCACGCCTTTTCTTGTGTGGGTTTTTTGTAGCATGGGTGTGTACTGTACACTGTGCCCTCATTGTTGGTCCAAAGTTTCGGAGGCGGCCAAGATGACGTGCTCTAATTGATGTCGCCACGAAGGGTTCAGAAAAGGAAGGATGCCGCATCCAGGCATTTGAATATTGATTTTTCACCACCCTCCCAGCCCCCAAATTTTTGGGTGGAAGGCGGCCGTTCGTTCATTAATTAAGCTGACTTTGACGAGGGGAAAGTTTCCGCACAAGGCGGACGAGCTGGTAAAATAGTTGCTCTTCCGTCCAAGGCAGATCCGTAATGCGTGCGGTCGAACATCAAAAGTGGAACATGAAAAGCACTCGGCCGTGGAGTATGTGCGCCCATAACCACCCACCAGCTCCCCCATAAGCAGCATGCAAATTGCGTGTGACCCCCCAAATCGCCCCACTTAAACACTCTGCGAAATACTCACAAGTACTTGTAGAAATATCAGCTTGATGGGACCAACTAAAATAAATAAATAAGTATAATAAAAGGCAATCAGATTGATAAAAGAAAACCAGAACTTAAGAAAACAAATTTTAATGTAACTATTTTAGTATGAGTATGAGATCAAAGGCGGGAGATCTTTGGATATTAGGAAATGTTATTCAATATATTAGTTACAAATATCAGGCGGCTAAGTTTTATAATTAAATTTTAGATTTTATTGCTGAAAATCTAGTTTAATGTAGCTGAATAGGGAATGTTACAATTTTAAGTTGTTTATGATATTATTTTATTTAAGCTTTGTTTGGTTCAAAATTCACATTATATTCTTACAACACCTTATTAGACTTTTATGATTTTTTATATCTTTAAATAATTTTTATAGACCTCTCATCTATTTTAGATTCATTTTTCCCAAGTGCCCTCCCACTTTGGCCTTCCACTTAAGGCAAAATCGAAGCTGGGGCCATCTTCTTGATGGTTGCGATAAATCATAAGCAAAGAGTCACAAAAAAGCAGTCGACAAAATGTTATGTACATGAATGTATTTAGAAGCCATGCTAGATGCGACTTCCATCCTTTGCCGCTTCCTGGCCCCCTTCTCCCACTCCTCCCACTTTTGCCTCCGAAGCTTGGCTAAAACTTCTTGGAATTTGCTGCTGCAAATAGTTGGAGTCTCGTCCTGCCGTTGCCCCCCGTTTTCTCCGCCTCCCGGAATATTTATAAATGAAAATTCCAACAAGAACATTTTCTATTAAATTTTGCCTCCCTCTGCAAGAGAAAGTTTTCTTGCCAAGGCCCTCCGTTTGAGTTTTCGGCTTTGGCTTGGGTTGGGTTGAGTTCTGTTGGGTGAGTTGGAGGGCGGGGTGCCTAGGCCAAAAGTGTTTTCGTTTTATTGCATTACATTATATACGATTCGCATGTACACATAGATATACATAGATTCTTTTTGCTGAGCAAACTTTTTGCTTTGGCAAAAGTTTCTTGCGAATAGAGCGAGATGGCGAGGACCCATTCAGGATCTCCCATTACTTTTCAGCTGCAAAGTAAAAGTTCTTAGCAGTAGCACCAACCCAATTCCGCTCCCCAGCACAACCCGACCCCATTCCAAGCCCATCCCCATGGCCATTTACCAAATGTGCCAACTACTTTTTCTCAAGTACCACTGCGGGACATTAAATCCTGCTACGTGCCTCGTCCTGGCCACTGCCGGATTGTTGGATTGTTCAACTGTTGGAGGTATTATGCCATGACCGAAAGTTTGAATAGTTCTTGTGCAACAAAAAGTGTGGGAGGATGTGGTGGAATGCCACTGCATTTTGGCAATCCGTTCTGGACCCGGGCCCCAACTATTAGATAAGGATTGACCCTGCCATTACTCACAGCTTGTCTTGGATCGCTCCTCTATAGTATTATATCTGTTCTCCTCGAAGATGCTCTTTCCCACACGAAGGTGATTCCACAACTGGACAGCATCCGTTCCCACAGACGAGAGGAGGCCGTTTGGATAACGAAGGGTCCTAAAACCCGCCTGTCCGGTTGCCGGAGAAAAGAGTTGAAAAGCTGCCCAAAACTGTGTGAGAAAATCTTGGCCAGATTGACCTTTGACCGCCCAGCAGAGAAGATTTCAGAAGGGGTTGAAAACAGATTTCGAAGATGCTGCAAAACCCGACATATCATATGTGTTTTTGAATCCGAAATTCGGTACAATCTTTATTTCATTAACTGACTTTAAAGCACATTCAGTGAATTGGAACTTTGTTTTAATATTATATTAAAATCAGATGTCCCAACCCTTAAGCCAAAGAGACGTCTGTCAAGATATTCGAGGGTTCTTTGCCTCACTCCTCCATTCCAAAATAAGTTATGTTATTCGGTTACCATATCCAATATTCAAAGGACAACCACAATGCACAGCTCCAAAGAGCTTTTCGTTTTGTTAAATTTATCAAATTGGGGGTTGGATTCTACGCAAACTCGAGCTGGGAGTGTGGGCGAAAGAGGCTTAAGGGGTGGGTAGGCTGGCAGGCGATAAGTTTTTATGTCTTGAGCTGATGGTGTTGAAAAGTTTTTGTGAAACTAAACACAGAACATCTACCACCCAGCCACTGGTCCCCGAAAAGGATATAGTTCGGGGGTTGTTGGCCAGGAATATGGCCGCAGCAACTTTTGTGCGGGCGTTTGCGAGTGGGTTTTAATGAAAGAGTGCGCCGTGTATGCACACACACACACATGAACAGGATACCAAGCCCCAGGAACGTTTTCTTGAAGGAACCGGGGCCGAAAAAAGGGTTGGAAGGGCACATCCTTGCCGGACATTGTCAGGAGGATATGCTGTTGTGCATAAAAGATAATGATGTTGCCTTAAACTTTTGGGAATAAATAATAGTTGTAGTTCCCCCCGAATCTCTCTCTCTCTCTTTCTCATCCCTTCGGCACAATGTCCTTGTTTCAGTCTGGCTGTAAGCTAAGGTTATTATCTTTCAAGTTTTCAAGCCCCATGTGGAAGTGCCACAACAGGAACAACAACAACAACAACAACGAGCGAGCCGTAAAGGGACGGGACCCAAGGCCTTAAGCTTATAATTAATTGCATGTTTGGTCGAGACGAAATAATCCTTTGTACAGAAATACACCCGACCCTGGATTCTGGACGCCTCGCCCCCTCACATCTTATGTTTGCCCATGCGTGTTTTCAGACCCAAACCTCCCTCTTTGAGGATAGTTTGAGCAGCGCCCCAAAGTTTGTTACATGCCTTTTGGGAAATTTACAGGCAAATGAATGTTATCATAGCTGCTCCCACTGCTCCCAAAAAAACCCCCAACTCCAAAGGCCTATCCATCCACCTAGCAGTGACCAGTGACCGGCTTGTTCAACTGTAAAGAACTATGCTATAAACCCAACCGCCGTTCGTATATGGTAGCCATTTCGCTTGCCTCTTGCGGTTGTGACCCGTTGGAAATATGAAATTTTATTAAAATTGATGAATGTGCCGCTAATTAACGAAACGCCGACCCGTCAAACGAGGCTAATGCAGCCTTTGTCCCTCTGATTTAACGTAATCCATCTGGGGCGAAGTCGTCCCGGCGTTTATGGATATTAATGACGCGCTTTTGTGCGTGGGATTCGCTGACTAATCAGTCGAGTTAGACGAGTCCTGTCAGATGGATAACACGGGAAAAAGTGGTTTTTAATTGTGAAACTAGATTTTATTAGAGATTTTTCTGTACAGTTTTTAAAATACCTGTAAATATTTAAGCTTATTTTTGATATAAACAAATTATAACTAAATTTCTAAATTACAATCATACAAATTCGTGTTATCTTACAGTATCTTATTTTAGTTATGTTGTACAAAATGAATTTGTATATTTATAATGATTTGTTCCCAATCTATTCAAAATATTATGGATTATACAAATATTGTGACTATATATATTTAGTAAGCTGTGGCATAATACAATAAGTAGGCTATAAAATTGTGACAATCATCTATGAAATATATATATAATACCATAGTAGGACCGTCCTACTAAGACGTATATTTCTGTTTAATATTAAAAACCGAACTTCTTTTTCCGATTTTTGTTCAGTGAAGTGTCAGTAATGAAATCAGATTTCGGAAGTTTTGAAGTTATTCTTGATTGCCCTCGCAGGCTGTGAGATATGTACATAGATGGTCAGTGGTCCTCGGGCTCAGCTCACGCCCCTCTGGCAGTTTTTCGGCTCTATCCTATGACAACAAGAAGCTGGGAAGATTGAGGAGGGCAGGCAACCAAATGACAACAATGGCCAAATTTTAATTGAAAACTTTAATTTGGCAACACAACGAAGTTTGCCTGGAGAGGCCGGGTTCGCAGGGGGAGGAACTGGAACTGGATGCTGCAGTCTGTAGTCTGGAGTCTCTAGTCTGCGTCTTGGTTGAGGTTTAGGTTTCGGTTTATTTTGTCGCTGCCGTTGTCGTTGTCGTTGTCATTGCCCTTGGCTACGTCTTGTGCAAAGGAGCAAAAGCAAAGGATCTGGGGCTGGGCAGGAATTTGCCAACAATAAAATGCCGAAATAAAACAAGAAATTCAGCTCGGTGAGCGAGAGAGTGTATTTACTTATGGCCAGACAGCATCACTCCTCCTTGCTGTGTGTGTCTGCTGGATGTTGTCCTTCGCACGCCTCGGCTCGGTCCTTGTGCATCCTTATATCTTGCTCTTGATTTCTTGTTTCTTCCTTTCATGGCTGCCTCTGCTGCTGCCGCTCTTTCTGCTGCATTGTTCAAATATATGCACATGTCCTTCTGCCTGTCAGCCAGATCCTTTTGCATTTATTTCCAACGCTTTTATTTATTTATAAAGCCAAGGCTCGTAGCTGGTCTGGATCTAACTGCTTCTTGCTGGGCTGCCATGTAGCTGCCATGTTCGGTTCAATTGTTTGCCATTCTTGGCCATTGTCTGGACGTCTCCAGTTCCATTTGGTATAGCCCCAGCTCCATCTTATCCTTACTCTTTTGTCTGGCGGATTGGTCCGCCTGTGATTTTTGTTCATCTCTCTCTTTTGTCTGGGGGCCCATTTGAAATTGATTTCTGAATTATTCACAAATTTGTGTTAGTCCTCCGTTTCGCCTCAATTGGCAGCCTCGCATTAGCCAATAACTTTGGCCCCATCCTCACCACTGCCCACACATCCTGCATGTCCTGGCCATAAGTCATCGGATGCTGCCTCCTTCTTTCCGTTGGCAGCAGCTTGCTGTTGATTGCTCCATTGCCTCCACAGCTCCTCCTCCTCCACACTGCCCTCCACTCTCCTCGGCCAGTTCATCAACTCAAATTTTATGCATTTTAGATGAGTTTTCCTCACAGTTTGTTTGCAACAACAAGAGAAAAAACAGCAAGAAGGAACATTTTGTTTTTCGTTGTTATTTTTATGCAACTTGATGAAAATTTCCAACATCAACATCAAGTTTGGCCAAAATGTCAATGGGGTGCCTCGCCTTGGCCAGCTTCTCTACAGTTTCAAACTCAAACCCATCCACCATCCATTCATGCCCGGCAGCATTTTGTGGCCAGTTGGAGGCAGGAGCGAATTCTTCAGTAGATCTGAAAAATAAATAAAATGTGATAAAATATATAATGATTATATTAAAATCAATAGTTCTCATGTTATAAAGAAAATGAGTTTTAAAATATTATTATTCTATTTTAAAAATATTTTTTAGAATTTGAAACTTTTGGTCCGCATTAACTGGAAATATATTTTTTATATGAAATGCTGAATTAACCTTAAAACTATTCAGTTTCTGTTAGTAATCTTTATTTTTATGTCCTGGCGCCCAAAGTAACCGCTCCATGTCCCCCAGAAAATTCATCAACTTTTCTGCATTTTTACTAATTTCAACAGTTAACTTCCTTTGGTTTTCATAGTTAACTTTTACCAGCATGGAAAAATGTTGTGCCTTGGCTAAAATCGAGCAGAGTTACTACGGAAGAGGTGGTCGAAGGGTTGAGGGAGATAGGGGGACTTGCAGGAGCAGCTCGAATTTTCAACTCACAAGTTCAATAAAAGTTTCGACGGTCTCGTCCTTGTTGCAATTTTATTTGCTGGCTGGCGAAAATGCAATTTCCAGGACATGGCTTTCTCCCTGAAAACAGCCTCCTTGATATTGCTGCACCTAAGGCAAGAATTTTGCCCCCCTCGGCAAATTGCATAAAAGTGGAGCATGCCGCTCGCCTCGAGCGGACCAAAGCAAAACAGAGTCCTGGCCGAAACTCTGCTGCAAAACTTTGCTTTTCTTAATTTATTTTGCTCACGAGTTGGGCGAATTATAATTACCAGCCAACCCACCAAGCAACAACGGCTAGTGGTGCATTTTGGGGATAGTAAACTGGGAGAAAAACATATATAAATGTTTTATAAGTTTACAATTATTTCTGAAAATGTAAATACTAAAATTATATTCACAAATATGCAAATATATTATGATTACTAAAGTTGAGATGGTATACCACCGTAAAACTATATACCCAAAAAAAATCGATATGAAACGTGGATCGATTTTACTTTATGTAATATCAATTTTAACTTGATATGGGGCTAGGTAAATTTTATATGGTCGAAATGAGTATTTCATGTAAAAACGATATGGGTTTTGCATCACCAGAAATTTACATGAACATATCGATTTTACGGCGACATGTTTTTTTTGTGAGTAGTTATAAAAACATATGAAAAATTACACCATTATACTTTGAAAACCTGATAAATTGATTTAGGTATTTTTTTCCCTCTCAAATTATTTTAAAATTATTCTTCTTTTTTTTAAACAAAATAATCGTTTTCCAGTGTGAGGTTAGTTCAGGCTAGAGGTTCGTTTCGGGTTTGCCAGCTCGATTTATTGGCTTGGCTGGCGCCGAGTTCGATATTAGTGGTCAGAGCTCTCAACAAAATTTTGCCTTCCTGCCGAAGGACGGGCAGGACGAGGGGGTCGCGGGGCGGAGGAACAGCCATAAATATTAAATATGATACTTTATGCACTGGACCTGCTGCTGTAACTTATCAAATATTCCTGGCTGGCAATTGGCCATCATCTCCAGCGCTGCCTTGGCCACATCCTTGCAGGATATCCAAAGCGTGGCTGAATGAGCTTCATTTGCTTGCCCAGATACGCGCCGTATTTTGCATAACAAACTTTGACTGGGACTGCGATGGGATGGGATGGGATGTGATAGGATGGAATGGAATGGGACTATCCGGAGCGGAGCCCCAAAACTAATTAGTCGCGTCGCCCGAGTCGCATCGCATGGTGTCCTGTAATGGGCAAAGGAACGAGGTCCTCCAGCGAAGACACGTGAGCTGCTGATGCTGCTTTCGGAATAGGAATGGCTCGAGTCGTGAAACTTATTTTAATATTAATGGCTAATTGCGGCCAACTTGTCTTTGCCAGCCATGGTAATCGGATATTTGGGCTTTGGATCGTTGTATACTTTGAGTCGGGATATCGACCTCTTTTAAGACATTTTCAATAATTTAAAGGCCTACCGAAAATGACATTTCCTCATTTTATAGTAAAGGGGTAATATTTGTATTAAACAAATTAAACATTTAAATTAACTTTCGTTGTTTTAGTTAAATGTCCACGGAATTTATTTAAAGGTTTTTAATCGCTGCATTATTTTTGTTCTATATGGATTATGCATTGTCCAGTCATATTGTTAAATTTCTGATATTTTTATTTATTCCTGTAAAGTTCGGTACCTTAAAGTAGAAAATATACACATTTTTATTCAATCAAAAATTTGTTAATTTTCCAAAATTCATCGTTTCAGCCTGTATACCAAATCCACTTGAAATTCCATTTGATTTTCCAGCGGAAGCTGTCTCAGACCCGGCAGGAAGCTCAGCCATGTTCCTGACCGTTTCTCCGATTTATTCGGGAGGTGGAACTTGGTAGCTCATTAGAATATTTTCTGCAGAAGTTGGGCCTGCCTGCCCGAAAACTTTCCTCCAGCTAGAAGGACAGCATCGAAAAGGACAAAAGAGATGGAAGGCAATTGAATGGGGCTAGTGAGGAGGCAATGCATGCATTTATTTATAGCGCAAAAGTAAAACGAGTGAAACGAGAAAAAAGCATTCTTTGTTGGCATTCCATTTAATTGGTCTACGAGTTGTTCCTGTCGAGACTTTGGACCAGCATATCCCAGTCCTCGTCCGGGAAGTTTCCCAGGCTCAGCCTCTTGCAACTGGCTGCGAAACAGGTCCTGCCACCGCTGGACCGACCAGGACTGGTCCTGATGGTCACTAACCTTTGGCCCAAGTGCAAGTTCAGCATCAAAAAAAAAGGGTAAAAACCTCCGAAGATGCTGGGCAGATTTCTCAGATTTTCTCATGATTTTCTTCGCCTCAAACTGGCCAGCGGCAGGATTTGGATGGGCCAAAGGATTGTCGGCGCTGGGCGTCTAAGGGTGGTTTTAACGGACGGTTGGTCGGAGGTATCTTTACTTTCGTGTCACGTGACTGTTTTTGTGTACAGAAAGGGATTCGTTGGTAAAATCAACCCAAATACCCAATAACCAAATTGATCTTCGACTGTCTAAAGTACAAATCAGTAAGCCTTTTTGATTTGTGATCATTTTCGCAGGTCAAGTTACAGCAAAAAACATTACTTACTTATAAAACCCCCAATCCAGATTTTCCACCAAAAATTTCAGTATTTTTGCCAAAACAATAGAAATTGTAGTCCAAATATGGAATGGAATACCTCGTTGAACTCGTAACTAAATTTCGAATCGATTGACACTAAAACCTAGACACTTTAATTTTAGTAAATTTTTCGCAAAAAATTGTGATGTAACCCCTTATAAAAAATGTAAAAATTGGTTAGGAAATTAATTTTTCTTAGTAGGTCAAAAAGTTACAACGATTAATTTATTAAATCGTTAGCTCTTCAAAACGGTACGTATTTTTGATATGGGACAATTTTTGACCAAGTTAGAGCCAAAAAACCGTTGGAAAAATTCCTCTTTTTACCAAAAATACAGATGCCAATATTTACTTAAAAACGATCTCGCAGTGCCGCGGATTTTGAGTATAAATTCCCTTCTCATCCCTTATCATTCTCTCAGTGTCTTTGGTTTTTATATTACCGCCATCTGTGGTTCGGTTTCCCAAGCAACTGCAAACCACTCTCGACTTCGGATAACTCTTTAAAGGTTTGGCCTTCAACCACCAGGCGGCGCCTTCTCCGGATAAGTAAATTATCCGTAAGTGAGAGAATTTTATACTCTCTTGACTCTCTCTTTAAAAATTACAATAATAATAACAATTTCGTTGATAAAATGTATTTATTTTTTAGAGTCATACTGTTAACATAAAAATTAATTATTTGTTGAAAGGTAATTTTACAATTTGTTGACTATCAATAAATTATTTAATTAAATTATTGCTCAAAACCACTGTTATCAAGTAATTTATATTTAGTTGTTAGCATTATTTAAATACAAAAATAAATTAAAATTAACCGTTAACTAAAGCTAGATTTTAAATTAAATTTAAATAAATTAAAATAAATTATATCTTATTTTTCAAATACTCCATAAATTTATATTTCCTGAAAGTAGAATTTTTGTTTTAATTAAAACGCTTAAAAGTCTTAAAGTAATTAAAGTATTTTTGCTTTACAAGGAAATCCAATATGTGAAACCATTTTGTTTGTAATATAATTGCTTAGCAACAATTAATTAAAACTACCCGAGGTCTGTCTGACCCATCCATTTCCGCTCATATAATCCAACCATTCCACGATTTCCTTTTTTCTGCTGTTACCCAGCGAAAATCTTATTGGTGAAGGCGAATCAAGGCGACCTCAAGCCAAGTCCTTCGTTTCCACCTTTTTTCTGCAATCGCATTCGGTTTGGGCTTCGCATTCGCCGTCGCGTAGGAAAAGGAGGCAGCGATATAAAATAAATTAAAAGAAAGAGCCAGCAGCAGGACGAAGCCGGCAATAAGAGCAAAAAAAAAGGACCTGGACAGGAAGGAAACCCAGAAGCAAAGCAAAGCCAAGCAAATGCTTTGCATTTTTAAAATAGAAAAGGGGCGGAGCACATTTAAATGTGGCTTGGTTTTTTTTGCACTCCTCTTCTTCTTCGTCCTTTTCACTTGGCTGCTGCCACTTACTCTCTGCAGTCCAATAAGACGAGGCGAAGGCAAGGAGGCGAGCGACAGAGACGCAGATAGAAACTAACTGGGAGAATCACTGGGTCTTGTTTAAGGGTAAGGGTGAGGGTCCTGGAAATGGCAGGACGTGCACTTAAAAGTATAAAAGGCAGCAAAAGAAAATTATCAAACGAAAACAAATATTAATGCCAACGAAAGGGGCGGGGGGAAAGTGGGGAAGTGGCGGAGAGGCAAATGCAAATGACAGCTGGTGGAATGAGAGTCCGAGAAGTAGCAGAAAAAGGACCCAGTGACAAAATGGCACTTTGAGGGCACGTAACGATGGTTGAAAAGGATATGAAAGAATTTTCGCAAACGTAGTTAGTTCGGTTGGATAGTTGGGCAGTTGGGCGGTTGGGGTGGTTCAACAGCCGCTTGTCTGATTCTCCAAAGGACCAAGCCCCCGAGGAGCAAGGAGCAAGGACCAGGGACCAAGGACCAAACGCCCGGCACCGGACTGCATTCATTTGTAAATATTGTAGCCTGCAGGATACGTATGCAAATAACATTAAGAGCATCGCATAGAAAAATGTAATTTCACTTGATTTGCTCAAAAATGCAAACAGAGACGAGGAAGCACACACACACACGCACACATGCAGACACACAGACACGAAGGACACGTACACGTTCACGGGCAGACAGATAACGGGCCATAACATGGTAGAAAGTTAAACGAAGATAAGAGCCAGAAGAAAGGAAGGAAGGAAGGAAGCAGCGGCAACAGGAAAAAGTCAGCTCCTGACAGGATATGAAGGACGAAGGACGAGGGGCTGTTGTGGGCCGGGCCGCTGGAAGGCATTTGAGGACATCGAGGAAGTAGGCAGTTACTTCGATAGGACTGGAGCGGGAAGTAAACCGCTCAATGGGGTAGGGTGGTCCAACCTAAAATAGATAAGGTGGATCAAATGGTTTCAACAAAAAAAGAAGTAATTGTATGAAAAATAAAAGAGTAAAATATCTGTCTAGAGAGATGCCAATACAATGTTTTCCTAAAAAGAATTAAAGAATTTAGAGAGTTTCAGATTTTAAATAAGAATATATTTCGTAAAAAAGTTTTTTTTTAAATTCTTTATAAAGATAAATCAAAAAATTTGTTCGTATATTAACATTTAGAGCATTAATAATTTGTTAAAACTTAAATGAAATAAAGAAATTATTTTGTACAGTTTTTTTTACAGGTTTCTCTTGCAGAATTATTTCTAATTGGAATATTTATACCCGTTACTCGTAGAGTAAAAGGGTATATTGTATTCGTGCAAAAGTATGTAACAGGGAGAAGGAAGCTTTTCCGACCCTATAAAGTATATATATTCTTGATCAGGATCACTAGCCGAGTCGAACTAGCCATGTCCGTCTGTCCGTCTGTCCGTCTGTCCGTCCGTATGAACGCTGAGATCTCGGAAACTATAAAAGCTAGAGGATTGGCATTTTGCATGCATATTCTTGGAGTTCCTACGCAGCGCAAGTTTATTTCAAAATGGCGCCACGCCCCCTCTAACGCCCTCAATCGCCCTACACCATTTTTTGAAAGGTGTCTGGCGCCTACACCATTAAAGATTTTGGAAAACTAAAAATGCAGTTTTATTGTGACTATCAATACCTATCGAAATTTAGAAGAAATTTTTCAAATCGGACCATTCGTTAAAAAGTTATGCCCGATCAAAGATTTTATATATCTATCTCCCTCGCACTCCCTTAGCTGAGTAACGGGTATCTGATAGTCGGGGCACCCGACTATAGCGTTCTCTCTTGTTTTGTTTGAATTTCCATTTTTTTTTCCTGAGACACCCTTATGCAAAAACAGCCTACTTTCGAGTTCCCTGAGCCAGTGTCCCTCTCCCACCCCACACCCCTCAAAGTCTGGTCTGGTGTCTGGCGAGCCTAGCAACTCAATCGTGGCTGCTGCTATACGGGTATCCTGCTCCTCCTGCTCCTTCGTCCTGTCTATGGAAATATCTTATAGCTGACAGCTACGAACACCGTGGAACAAACAATCCCTGGATCACTGGAAAATAAGTACAAAATTTGATTTAATTTGAAATAGAAAGTGGGACTTTAAAAATGATATAACTTAAGATTTTTCATTTGTACGTGACAAAATCAAAATGATTTTTTGCTTTGAACATCAATACGTTTAGTATTTAATACTTAGTATTTTTGCCTCAATGGTTAAAATCAAAACGAAGCGACATTATCTTGTTGTAATTACTGTTAGTATTTCAATTTTTTTTCCCAGTGTAGATACACAGACTCCACAACACCGACACAGTTGCAGACGGTCGGCCTTTGGCTTACATTTTAAGTGTCTGAGGCCTCAATTGCTTTACTGGCTTTTCGACTGCCCAGAGAAACGATGGCGATGGCGATGATGATGACGATGACGATGATGGTCGAAAGTCTGGGGAAAGGCGGAAGGGATAGAGATGGCTGAGGGCCGACGGCTGGGTTATGCAACCAAGGCGGTGAGTCAATGGACTCCAACTCGTTCACGTTACTCGCCTTTGCTCCTTTTGTTGCACATTTTATCAGCGCTTTAACGTTCAATTCAATATAATGACTCCCCTATGCATAAAATGCCCGATGCACGAGGATCGGAAGGGAGGAGGTCCTGGCAAGTGGAACGTCTGTGTGAACGAGCACATACTTTTTATGGCGCCATCGAGTGCAGACAAGGATGGGAACGGAGAAGGAGGAGGTGTAGGAATGGGGATCCTGGAGCAGTCGACTTAAGGGGAAGATTTTAATTTGCATTCGTTTGCTTTCGTTTGCAGGATGTTGTTGCTGCTGCTCCTGCCTGCTGGCCTGCCTGCCTATATTTAATCGTTTTTGCAATTTCTCGTGATTTTCCCCTGCAGTTCGGTTGCGGGTTTGGGGTCTTCGTCCTCGCCGGCAAATTGTTAAGTCGCCCATAAATTTGACTTGTTCTTGCAGTTTGGGGCTTTATGGGGCACCCACTGAGGCTATTTGCATAATGGTTTATAGAAAAGACAAAGCCCCGGACTTTGGGATCTCGGCATTCCGCACAAAGGACACACACACACACACGGCACAATGGCATCCCATTGCCTGGGTTGATTTTTCTCGGTTTTGTTGTGGTCTATCGTCTCCCTTCTCTCCTTCTATTCCAAAACCGGAAAACGAGTGGCTTTAAGGGCTATGCTCCTTTGTCCAGCATCCTTGGCTCGAAGTTAAAACCATCAACCACTTAAAATAAATTAAGGCGACGCCATTTTCCTTTCGCCCCGAGAGCATTCAGCAAACAACCCCGAGCTGAGGACCAACCGAGCAAGGGCCACAACTTGCAGGATACACAGGATACACACCCCTGCTCTACCCCCAAGACGTCGATGGTCTCCATGCGCCGTGTTGGCCATTACTTTTTCCGGCTTTTTCATTTATTTTTATATTTCTCCGTATATATATGGTATAGTATGTGTGTAGAAGCCAGAAGCCCAAGGGATCCTTTTTGCTATTAGTTTAGCAAGAGCTGCAGGGTTGGTCGTGGGCCCCGGCCCTGTCAAGTACAGTTTCGTATTCTTCTGCTTAAGCATAACGAATGTCCTGCCCCACTCCCACTCCTACTCACCCACTTGCCACCTCCCACTGCCACTTTTGGCCAACATAGTTGGTCGGACAATTCCCTGGGAGAGAAACGTCCTGGGCAAAAGTAATTTTTTACTGTTAGTTAAATAAATGCGAATGCGAAGCAGCTGCAGCAGCTGGCACCGCAGGACCCAGGACACAGGATCCAGGACTCAGGACTCAGGACTCGGCATCCAGGGCCCAGGACGAGGGCGTTAAAAGTTTCCACCATTTACTTGTGCCGCATCCTGTTCGTCCTGCCAGCTTTTTTTTTGCCCGCTTTTCTTTGGGGACCAGGACGTAGAGCACTGCCTTGTCTCGCTGGCTGAAAGGCGTGCCAGGACCACGGGCCGGACCTGTCTCTCTATCTCCCTCTCGCTCCCACCCACTGGCTCCTGCCAGACTGCCTGGCTGCCTGGCAAGATAAAAAATTAGTTTGGCGAACAAGATGAATGCCTTTTGCTGATTAAAATTGCGCAGCAAGCGAACCAAAGGGCGGAAAAGGCGAAGAAAAACAAGGACAGCTCTTAATGAAATAATATGCGAAGGAAGTTAAATTATATGCAAGCAAATGCTGCTATTTATTCAGGCTTAAAGTCGGTTCTTGGGTATCTTATTATTTGCTTGGCAAACTAATTTAAATATAATAGTTAAAGAACTTGAATTTAAAAAAGCTTTAGCTTATACAGCTTATTTTAAATTGTTGTATAAGTAATTTCTTTATATTAATTAATAAAATAATGTGGATATTATACGGTAATAATCAGAAACTAAAACTGAATTATAATGGAAATATAATAAAAAATGTTTATGACTTGCTAGAAAGATTATTGAATTCTCTAGCTATAACTCAGTTTCAACTTTTAGGTTCTTAATACAGTTTTTTGTTTAATTCTTGTGAAAGTAGTTTCTTGTAATTAATAAGTAAAATAAGTTAAATGATGTTTGTAAGTTATTGGATATTATTAGGAAATAATCAGAAACTAAAACTGAATCTTAATGGAAATAGAATAAAAATGTTTATGACTTGCTAGAAAGATTATTGAATTCTCTAGCTATAACTCCGTTTTAAACTTTAGGTTCTTAAATTCAAAGTAAGAATTTAAGGTATTCCTGTATTTTTCGTATAAATTTGCCATTCGCTGCTCATCATTTGTCTGAAACGAAATAGATACCGAAAATACATTAGATGCCAGGAAAACATTTTCAATCCCACAATGGTGCAACAATTAGTGTGTTATTCAAATCGTAAATCATAAATAAGGCGGCGGGGAGTGAAGCCAAAGGGCTGACCCTGTCTGGTCAATTATTTGGCCAATTGCGAACAATAATTTCCACACAGGACACCTGATGGCCGCCGCAGTGGGTCACCACCAACAGAACAGAACAGAAAACTGGGTGGCGGTGCGAATTAGTCGCGTGGCGAGGGTAACAGTTGAACGGTCAATTTTGATTTGCCATAAATAAAGCTTAATTGAATTATTGAACGGAAAACACAAGCGAGCGAGCGGCACGCAACTGTTGCTTCTGACCCCCGTGATTTCTCCAACGGACCATCGGACCATTTAAATATGAATTAAACCAATTTCGAGTCGATTAATGTCGACGGCTCTCCGCATTCGATTTCGCCTTTCTCTCTTTCACTCGCTTCATTTTTTTTTGGCCTGCAATTATATTTATTTTTCGGGTTCCCCAGCCTTTCCCTCATTTCAGCTTGTTTCCTCTGCATTTTTTGTGTATTTTTTTTTCGGCTACCCGGCACTTTCGGTTTCGATGCGGCATCGGCACCCGGCGCCCAGATCCGGGACAGGATCCAGGACAGCCGGGCTTATTAATGCGTGCATTGATGGAATACGCACACCCATCCAGCTGACCCACACACACGGACACATGCGTAATGCAGGCGTTCCTTTTTTATGCTCATTCCTTTTTTTTTGTTTTTTGGGCGAAAACCCAAATAAAAATTGCATATTATGTAAAGAGGCGGAGGCTGGCGTTGCTCATGTTGTGGCACTGCTGTTGTTATTATTGTTGTTGTAAAAAAAAACCAAAAAAAAAAAAGGAAAAAGTGTGCAAAAATAATTCTGGGTGAAGGACGAGGACACTGGCCAGCCGGCGGGTGCATCCTCCTCCTCCTTTGTGCTGCCCCGTGCTCCTCCGCACACGGGGCGTATGTGCGATGCTCGCTCATTTTTCTCGCTTTTCCTCATTCCCATTGTACGGTAAGCGTTGGGTGGGTCACTATTGGGTGGAGCACCCGGGGTAACCGGAGTCTGGCGTTTCCGCATGCATCATCACAGCTGGCAGACGAGCGGCAGACACCACGCCCCCTCTTTCCACCCCCCTCCCATCGGTGACCGCCTCCCTGCTGCTCCCACTCATTAAGTGCAATAAACTGTGAACGGGAAAACAGAAATTAACTCCCACGCCCAAGGACCCAATTGGCACTGCAATTGTTTCGCGAAAATCGCTTAATAATTTGGTGGGGATACCAAGGTATCGGGATTTATTCAATCAGTAATTGGGATTTCAACCAGTTATTTGGTTTCTGCATTGAGTGAAACCACTTATTTAAATAGTTCAGATTTTTAGACTGCAGGTTATCAGTAAGTTAATATTGCTTTTTTTAATTTTTTGTAGTAATTTTGTAGTTTAAAATGGCTGATAAACAAAATAATTAGCATTCCTAATTACTTACAGAAAATATAAAGTTATGTTTTAAATGTCAGTATTTATTCAATTTATTTAAAACATTTAAATTAATTAATTAAATTGCAAAAGTAACAAAATTAAAAAGTCAAAGTTTAAAAATTAACTTTTTTGTTGTATTGATTTAATGAACAACATAAGTGATGGGAATTAATCAAGTAATTATTTTGTTAAATATTTATTAAAACATATTCTGGACCAATCATTGAAGAAATGATCAAGGACAATCCATTTTCAAGTCCTTACTGACATTAAATTAATAAAATCTGTTGTAAAAATAACAAAATTAAAAAATTATAGTTTAAAAATGAATTTTTTGTTGTATTGATTTAATGCAGAACATAAGTGATGGGAATTTTTGTAATAATTATTTTGTTAAATATTTATTAAAACATTTTCTTGGCCAATAAGTGGAAAAATGATCAAGGACAATTCATTTCCAAGTCCTTACTGCCATTTCTCTTTCCGAATTTTACATTTTTTTTTTTGTTTTTGGCCAATTTGCCCTGGCGAAAGTATCTGTGTGAGTGAGTGAGTGCAGCAGTGTGTGTGCGTGTGTTAATGCGGCTCATACACGTAATTGGCATTAAATTAAACGCCAGCCCCCAAACCGCCCCCCATTTTCCGTCTGGTGTGAAAAAAATGAATGACCAGCCGAGTCTGGCATTCGTCTCTCCTCTCCAGGATATTTTTAGTTTATTCTTTTTTCGGCTGGCACTCACACCGATGTGCATACATATAGCTATGTGTGTGTGTGTGTGTGTGTACGGGAGGCTGTTGCATCTGCTGCTTATGATAATTGCCGGTTGCACTGCGTTTTCTGGCTCTCCGGCACGTGTCTCCTTTTCGCCACCCATACCACTCCCTTTGGGTTTCTCTTTTTTTTCGGCTGTTTGTTTTTCGCATATGTGCTGGATTTTTTCTCCTTTTTTTTGGCCGTTCATTGACATTGTCAATGTCATTGTTGCCATTTGAGTTGTCGTCGTTTTTTACTCATTTGCCTTTTTTGCCCATTTTTCGCTTGTTTTTTAATTTTATTTCTGCGCACTTTTGCAGCGCATTTATATTTTCATTTTTTATTTTATTTAATTGCAATTTGTTTTTTGTTGGCGCGTGCCACTTTTACAGCGGCGAAATTTAAGTTATTTTTTCCTCTTTTTTTTTGACACTTTTATGATGTTTACATTATGACGTCACGGACGGAACATATACGTATGTGTGTGTGTGTGGAGTGTCCTTTTTGGTGGGAATATGAAGGCAGGCCGAAAATCAGCTGTTTGTCTGCAGTTTAATTGACGTTTAATCGATGATTACTGCATACATTTCAGCAGCGGTATTTTGGGGGAGTGTCAATTCATTTTGGGGCAATATTTGGAATGGATAGAGCGATATAACTAACCTTGAATTTATTGAATTTTATTTTATTATATAATATTTGTAATATTTTATTGGGATAATTTTGGAAAATAGTTCAAATAGTCTCAATATTAAGGGGATTATTGTGAAATATCTGCTAATGATATTTTCTAATACGGAAATATAATAGTAACCTAATATAAGCTAATCATTATTAAATTGAATAATTGACGTTTAATCGATAATTACTGCATACATTTCCATTTGGGGGAGTGTCAATTCATTTTGGGGCAATACTTGGGAAGGATACATCGATATAATTTTGGAAAATAGTTTAAAATGTCTCAAAATTAAGGGGATTATTGTGAAATATCTGGTGATGATTTTATTGTTAATCAATAATATAGGCTAATCATTATGAAATTGAATAATTGACGTTTAATCGATGATTACTGCATTCATTTCAGCAGATGCATTTTGGGGGAGGGTCAATTCATTTGGGGAAAATATTTGGAAAGGATAGAGCGATATAAATAAACTTGAATTTATTGAATTTTATTGAAATTTATTAAATATTTGTAATATATTATGTTGCATAATAGTTTAAATTGTCTCAATATTAAGAGGATTAATTTCAAATATCTGCTAATGATTTTGTTGTTAATTAATAATTTAAGTTAATCATTATAAAATTGAATTATTTTGTAGAAGGACTGCTAAGTAAGTACATATATTTCAGGATTTGTAAGTCCTGATAGATCGATTTCTGGATATATAAAATGAATCATTTTCTGGCTCTTGATGAAATGAATACTCTGTGAATGGAAAGTGGCCTTATTGGGTTCCGAAAATGAACTAAAACGTCAGGCGCATACACATATTTGACGTTTGAGTGAAAATGGGTAAAATTTAAGCTGCCGTAGGGGCAAAGTTCCCCGGGGCTGTGAGGCCCCCACTCGAACAAAAACAACAAGTTTCCATCACACTTCAAAAATGTTGAATTTCATTTTTCATTTTAATGAATTTGTGTTGTTGCCGCACTGATGTTGTTGACGTTGCTGGCAGTTGTTGTTGGGCCGTTTCAGGTTGCCGCTGGGCGGCCACACACGCAAATTACCTTATTTAGTGCACACATCGCCGCATATAATATAATTTACTGTACATAGACCTTTTTTACACATATATAAACTGGCGTGTGTGGGTATGTGAGTGTGTGTTTGTGCGTGGCGGGCTTATATTACCGCTCTTCCTGTTGTTTTTGTTGCTGGCGTACATAATTTACTCAACTGGTTTTTGGGTTGGCGCTTTTTTCCACTGCGGCTATCTGTCCCAGTCCCAGTGCTATTCCCAGGATCAGGATCGGGACGGACCAGGCCCAGTCCCCAACTGAAGGACCTCCCTCTAACCTTTATCGTCCTGGCTATTCGCCAGTTTTGGGTTGTGTGTGTGTGTGTGCGTGCTTTGTGCGTTTGGGGGCATTTTTCAGGATATCTATTGGGACCGGGCGTACCCTACATTTGGAAGACGAGGTCAATTCGTTAGGAACTACTTTCTTAGAAAATTAAAAAAAAAATGTACGAAATAATTTATAAAACCACTATTTAAAAAAAACTATTTAAAAGTTTACATTTTCGTAAAAAAATTTAAAAATTAATTTACTCTTGTTTTTACGAATTTAACAAACTTTTGATAGTACTTTTCAAATTTGTTGCTGATTTTTAAAAAAGCTGTTTCTTGCGAAGTATTTTAAAAGGATAATGATTGTGAATATCGAATTCCTTTTGCTTGCTTTATTTTAATGTAGTAATTCCATTATTGTTTCTGCTTAAATTAGTACAAATAATTGTGAAACTAATTGGTTATTTAAATGAGGAATATTTGGATTGGTTTTATCCTTACTTATATGCGTATTGAGCCAGTATAATAAAATCATCACGAGTGCTCATATTTGGAGAAGGAATATTCAGAATAATGGCGATTTAATTGGAGCAACCCCAGTGTTATATTAATTAAAGCCTTCGTAACGAGCTGTTATCCTTACCGCTCCCCGTAGGACTTTCTCGATTCGGTTTGGCTGTCAGTTTGAAGTTTTCCCCCAACTTTTTGCCTGTCGGCTTAAACTAAAAATGGTAAAATTTTAAATTAACGACGCACGCACACAGCTGCAGCTGCGGAGAACGACACTGACAGGACTCGGAGATCTGATGAGTGTGCGTGTGTGTGTGTGAAGGGGTTTTGCGGGCATTTTATGTAATGTCGTCTGTAATTTGACGTTGGCGTACGCAGGCTGCATTTAAAATGAAAATATATATTGCCACACACTCTGATAAATGTGCAAAGAGAGATGGGTAATCCGTGCGTGTGCCAAAGCTCCAACTTTTGTGTTTAAGTATCTGATGGATAGGCGAGGAAGGCCTCCACAGGAAATACTATTAATCAAAGGGCTTTGCAAATGGTTAGGGGTATTGTTTAGCCCTAAGTCCCCACCAGTAATCGGCAGCTGCTTTCGCGGATCCGCGGTTTCTATTATTCAAGGCAAAATAATTGCAGCTCGCAGCTGCTTTTGCGTCAAATAAACCCAACCCTTGCAGCGAAAAAAAGGGGGTGGAATGGGCTGGCGAGGACTAAACAAACCCTTAAGCCACCAAAAAAGGAGGGTAAGTTCACCGGTCGGCCATTTTGGATTCGCAGTCCACGGCATAAAGTTGCAAAAAGGTGAAACCTCAGTTTTTACTTTAAATTCAATTCAATTTCATTTCGCACAAAAAACTTTCAGGCACTGTGTGCAGATGCAGCCGATTAAATTGGCAAAAAAGGAATCACATTTGCCGCGTTTTTCGCAGCTGCGGAGTATCCGTTAGATAGAGAAACAAATGCAGCCAAAGAGCGCCATCTTTGCCTTACTATTGGCACAGAATAATATCTTGAAAAGGATTTAATGTTATTGTAATTGTAAAGTCTACATTTAATTTAAAAGCTAAAGAAAGTCCAAAAGATTTTATGTATATTGGGTACCCCATCTTAAGTTCTTAATGGGTTTTCCATTTCTCAATTTCCCGACTATTATTTCCCGACTCTTATCTCTCAAGGTGGAGCCGATTACCTGATGAAGCAGCCGCGATAATGATGACAATGTGAGCCGGCACAAACAAGGAAAACTTATTAATGTAATTAATTAAAACAAACAGCTTCAATTGAAACGCGACAGTCCGGATGGCATTGGGGGCGTGGCAGTGGGCGGTGGGCGGTCGGCAATTAAAGGAGTATGCGGATGCCCTTGTCCCACGTCTGCAGGCGACACACATCAAAAGCAGCGGCAACACACACACACATATAAATCCTAGCAAGGGATGAGGGCAGTGTTGCCAGGATTGTTTAACTAAAAAATACTTACTTAAAAAAAAAAAATAATATAACCTCCTTAATTTTTTATACAAAAAAGAATAAAAAATTAGAAAAATAATAAGACATATTTATTTTTAGAAATTAAATGAAAATTTTATTATTAAACAACGAAAGAAAAAAGGGTCAAAACGCGATTGTAAAATAAATCCTGATTAAAACGACTTGAAACTTAATTTAAATAAATGCTAAAAGATTGTATAAATCTTTGAATTTTGACTAAACTTTTACCAATGCCTAGAAAATCTTTTTAGAAAATTGTGTGAAAATCTATTCAAGCGAAAAGCAGATAGGTTGAATATATTTCGCGATTAAAAGGCGCAAAAAACGCTGGATTTGACGTGAAAAGTGCTGAAATGGCAGCACGGGATGTGGGTGAGTGGCTGGCTTGGATGCTTGGTCTTCACACCACGCGTTCGAAATTTAAATCATAAATCATGAGCTTTTCCTCCACGACATTTTTCATGCTTTTGTTTTTCACCTCCCACCAAAACGCACCTCACCAAACCCCCCCCCCCCCCCCACTCCTCCAGTCCACACTCGATTTTCTCTCAGTGCTTTTTTCTGTTGCTCGCTCGCTCTTTCGTTTGCTGCATTTTGTTTTTCGCATTTTTCTTTCGCCACTCTGGGGCGCTTTTTAGTACGCATAAAAAGAGAAAAAAGAGCCGCCATTTTGTTTTTTCCACTTATTTTCTCATTTTCGCCCGATTCACTCGCATATAGAAAATAAAATGCCGCAACATACAAAGGCAGAGGCAGCAACAACAAAAATCGAAATTGCTGCATACAGAAAATGCGATGCTCCCCTTGGCTCATTTATTTTGCAGCCCCCCCAACGAATCCCTCCACCCACTGACAACACCAACCCCTGTCCGACCTTAAGCTCTATTTGGGCATTAAGGGTTTTCGCTTGGGTCCTTTGCGAAAGGGTTTTAGCTGCCTGCTGCCAGCTTCTTGTTTATCTGTTTTTGTGTTTCGTTTTTGTTTTTGGGGAAACGCTCAAAGACCCTAAATTATTCACGCTCCCCAGCCTCCCAATTTTCCCTTTCTCCCGTTTGGTCCGGGGGTTCTTTTTTCCGAAAGGGGGAAACCTGACATGGGAAAATTTCGTAATTCAAAATTAACATTTAAGGATGACTTGGAGTTGGCCGCCATTCTCCTCGCCATTTCCCTTGACGCTTTCGCCTGTCGTACGGCGAAAAGGATGCGAAATGTGTACACAAAATTAACGAAAAAAGAGAAAAAGCAGCGTGCACAACAAAAAAGGATAAAACGGTACAGTTGCGACAAAATGCGATTTTTACTTTGCGTTCGTTGCGAATTTACGCATTTTGAGGTTGTTTGCTGAGACTTCTCAGCCGCATTGTAATTGGGTTGGGGAAAGGGCATGATCTATGTGAAATAGCGCGAATTTATGTCAAGGAGTGTGCCAAGGTTAAATTGTTAGACTACTTTAAGCCAATTTAATGCTGGTTGGTTAACCTTTCTTTATTCCTTGTGCAAGTGTTTTGGATTCTTGAAGTCTTGAAGAAGGAATAATATTAAGGACAAATATTTAAAATATTCGATGGATTTCATTGGTTTTTTATACGTATATATTATTTGCATTAATGATGATGATTTTGTAACACAAAACTTAAGTGCATAACATTCAAAGATATATTTAGAGATTTTTGTAATTATTTTTCGTCTTCAACTAATCTATACATTAAATATATTTAAATAAAATCAAAAAACTCAAACATTTGGCCAACTTTAAAAAATTAGCTAAGAATTATTGCATTGACCATATATCTTGTTATTATATTTTCTGAGCTAAAAAAAATAAGGAAATGATAAAAGAGTAAATTATAATATTTATGTTTACCATTTTATTTTTAAGACATAATTTCCCTAATCTTTATTCGTAAACTATAAATATTTGTTTGAAATTTCGTGCCATTATTAAAATTCGAACAGTTTTTTGCTTTCCCCTGGTAACTTTCAATTCAAATCTTAATCCTTTATAATATTTTTTAATTTATAAATAAAGAATATACTTTAATTAAATAGGTTTCAGTATTGCTTTCTTATCCAAGCTTGTCTTCCCGTTTTCTTCATGTATTCTTTGATTTCTTTTCTCTTTTTGGATGCCTCTGCATCTTTGTCTTCCTTGTGGCCAGGATGCAAACAATTTACGCAATCTGCCATTGCACTTTCTCCACCCAACCACCCACTAAACGGAAACCGAGCGAAACAGAGAGAGAGAGAGAGTGTCGTCCTGTGAGAGCGAGAGAGAAAGCCGGCCGAAGGATTTCTCTCTCGCAGAGTGACTGAAGGAGCAGAAGAGTTTGAATAAAATAAAATCAAATAATATGCACGGAGCAAGAAAAGCAAGGATGCCTTGCCATTCCGGCCCCACAGCCGCCCACTTTGCAACACCCCCCTGCCAAAGAACCAACCCCACCCGTCCGGAAGTTTCTTTCCCACACAAACACATGCATACACTCTCACAAGCGGCTCGGCTTCGTATAGAAAAACGTGGCAAAAAGTCCGAGCCACCCACCTGACGCCCCCCATTTTTGCTTTTTTCGCTGGGGAAATTTTTTGTCTTTTTTTAAGCTCCACCTACTTGCTGCTCTGCCATTGGCTGCTGCTCCCGTCGACTGCGAAAAGCAGAAAAGGCAGAAAAAGCAGAAAAAGCCAGGCAGCAGCCGCAGCTGCAGCAGCAGCAGCAACAAAAACTGGCTAAAAGGGGGAAAAAAGGCTAACTCGGCACACACAAAAACCCCAAGCACACACACACACATATAGACTCCTGCCGCCTTTGATTCTGTGTTGTTTGCTTTTTCACATTTTATTTTTAACATTGATATTTTGCGTGCGTGTTTTATGAACAGGCTTCAAAGGAGAACAGTGAAGGGGGCGGGCGGTACACACACACACACACACAGAGGGATATGATATATACTATAGTTAACAGCATTATGAAAAATGAAAACGATTTCCCTTTGCAGCGCTTTTCCTTCAACCGACTAGACGAGTCTGTGGTGCGTCTCCTCAAATGTTGGCTCAACCCTAAATAACACCGACGAAAAATATTATAGCATTTGGGATATGATATCAAACGATTTAGAGGGAAGGATCTTAAATGAACACCTAATAAAAAATAGTATTTTGCATTAGGATATAGTAATTATAAAAAAAGTTATGTTTTAAAGAAAAATCTGTAATTAAATAATTTGAGTTCTATCAACTAAATATTCATGACAAATTTGTTATTGTTATAAAATTAATATTAAGACTTACTAAAGAAAACATTTACGAAATCTCACTACTTAATTGATTTGGAGCACCAATATGAAATGCAGATCGATTTTCCATTATGTAATATCAACTTAATATGCGTCCCCGCAAATTCGATATGATCGAAATGAGTATTTCATGTTAAAACGATATGCGTATTGCATAACCAGAAATTTACATGCTCTTTTTTGTGTGTGTATATTTTTTTAGTTTCTCCACTTAGTTTAATCGAATTGGCTTGTAAAAACTTATCGATATTATTTCTCTGTGTGTGCTTTTGGGGTCCTATTCCTTTTGCTATGGCCCAACTTTAGCCGCTTGGTCACGTTGCTCTCGCATCCTGGCAGCAACAATGCGACCCTGGCTCTGCTGGCCGGCAGTGGTTGAGTGTTTAGTAAGTGGTTTAGTAAACACATTTAGTTATTTGCCAAGCGGCGACCCGGCAAACAGAGAGGCCGTAAAAGGACGAGGGGGCAAACTAAAGCAAGGCCTCCCGCACGCACCGAAGGACATCGAGTGGAGCACTTAATGACACTTAGTGATACTCAATTATCACTGCGGCTCCTTGCTCAATTACTTGACGAGGCCTCTATCCTTTCCGGTTTCCCGGTGGAGAATCCTCCACACACTCTTTTCTAATCTATGTGAATGTAATCTGAAAGTTTGGCGAAACTTCCGCCCGATTCTCTGTGGCTGCTGCAGTTTTTCGGCCAACTTTTATTAGCTTTCCCGCTAATTGCTTCTAATTTAATTAAATTTAAAAACTTTTGCGCCCTTTTAGTTGGAAAATATTGTGCATGCGGAGTTTTTTTGGGGGCACCTGGGGGTTCGGGTTGCCGTACGCTGAGCTGGCAAATGAGTTTGGGCGTGTGTGTCGCATAATAGTTTAGCTATAAATTTTATGCGTCTGCTTGCATTTTGCAGTAAAATATTTTATAATTAAATATTTGTTTAATTAGTGCGAGTGGCCGGCGTCGCAGAGCATTTCGTTTCGGGGTTTTTGTGAAGGGGCTGGGGGATTATGGCTGCGGTTCCCGAAAACTGTTCATTTAATAAGTGGCCAGCATTACATTATTTTGCCCACTGTCCAACGGGGTTAGTTTGATAAATTTAATTTCGGTTGAGAGCTGAAACCTCTGCTTATGCAATGAATATTAAATTGTATTTTTGCGAATTGGCAGAGCTCAGCTGAATTAATTGAATGAAGATGTTTTGAGTGCTTTGATTTAATTTAACTCAAGACATTTGCTCCTTGGAGACCTAAAAAGTCTTAGCTTGCAACCTTTTGTTAGAGATAAATAAGAAATGATATTTGCAGATAAACATAATTGTTGAGAGGGGTGTATGTAAATGAATTGATTGTTTGTATTGGAGCAGACAGTTGTTTCTTTTCTATAGGGAGTAATTTTAAACAAATAGTCCCCAGACATCTGGAGTAATAAACATTTATATTTGGTAAATCTTGTTGTTGTGGTTTTCTGGTCATTTGAAATGGGAAGGCTTATGCCTACATCTTTGAAGACTTTTTACAGAAGATTTAACATTTTTTTTAAATTTTAATGGTCCGTCTAAAACATGTTTTACAACACGCAATAAAATTTGATTTGTATAATTTAACTATACGGATAGTTACGTAACTATAAAAAAAGTATTCTTCTATTTAAAATAGTAACGAGCATTTTGTTTTTGCTTTGAATAATATTTAATATAAAAATTACTATAAAATATACCTTTGTGTGAATTTTGTTTTTGTGAGAGTAACTAATTGATGGGTAAAATTGACCATTCTGTGGTTGAAGACCGTTTTACTACTGTATGAGTTAGTTTTACCAATCGATTATATTATGTAAGTGTACCCATACATAAGTAATAACATTTATAATAATAAGGAAGTTCTGCATTTTTATCATAGTCCATTTATTGTGATTTATGTGCGGATCTCGTTAAACCATCATCTCTGGGCTGCTTACTTTATTTTGGACTATTTGTAACTGTCGATAATTAAACTGAAAACGCCTTCTTAGCCAGCCAGCCGGGATATGAGCCTGGTCGGGGGTAATTAATAAGCGTAAGCCCCGCCGACATTGCTTCAGCTTTCAGCCATTTGTCAGCTATTGTCTGACCCCGGTAATATATCAGCCGAGGAGATGTGGAAAATACGCTAGAAACCATTTTGGAGGCGAAACAAATTGGGGAAAAACAAAATAGCGCTACAATAAGTAAAATTAATGAGCCAAAATGTAATTTTATAAATTGTAAAGAGCTTCCGGCGTATCCTGTCTAAAATGGGAAATGAAAGCAGAGCATTTGGCAGGCCAGCGAAAGTGAGGAATTATGGAAGCCATTTCGAATGGATGGAAGGAATGAGGAAGGAGAAACGAGGAGAAGGAACCGGGGAAAGCAAGGGTGAAAGTGGATTTACTTTCGTCTACGTGACACGAGTCCTTGCCTCCTTTTGCGGTTGTTGCCGGCGACGATGATGATGATGAGTCCTGTCCAGCCAGGACCTTCTCCCTGTATCCTTTCCATCCTTCCTCAAGCAGGAGACACGCATCGCGTGGAACGTCTGCGAGCAGATTAACGTTCACGTACCGAAAAGGGGGCCTGTGAGGGTGATACCCCACCCAGGATTCCCCTGGGTCCTGGCCACGTCCTTGCTGTCAATGGCAGCAGGAGTAGCAGGAGCAGCAGGAGCAGCTCGAACATGGCGACCATGATTTTCGAAATTAATTCAACTTGATTTTGCTTTCTTCCTTTTTGTTTTGCTCCCTCACTTCGTTGGTCCTTCTGTTTGCAAGTGGGGTTTCTCGTTTTTCGTTTTTCGATTTTGGGTTTTCGGTCTTTATTTTGGGGTATGGGCGAATGGATGTGAATGGCTGGGTGCTCGCTGTCGGGCACCGCAGACAAGAAATTAAAATTCATTTCAAAGGCCAAGCGGGGAGAAAGGTTTTCACGAATATATAAGGCGCAAGACTAAAAGTATGCAAGGACCGTGGAGATAACCAACCCTCATAAGGCAAACAACAACCCTTCTTGGGGGCGGTTTTTGTTTTTTGTTCTTTTCTGCTTTCCACAATGGCTGCCATGTTTCCTTTTCCTTTTGTTGCTGGCCAAAAAGTATTCTATTGTTTTTCAACTGTCATGATGAACTTTTGCCTTTGTTGTCGCATACTTTTGGCAACAAATTTCCGTAACCCCATAACCCTCTTCACCCCATCGCACATCGACTGCACATATTTTATTCTGCTCGACTTAATGCGGGGCGACTGTCAGTCGCTTTGTTCTTGTTGCGTGTCTGCCAGCTGTCGTCTTTATGGCACAGATCCATTAATATTCCCTCCCAAATGTGTGCCTCAGGTGCAGGCAGTCTTTGTCCTCGACTTTTTTCCGTGCGTTTTTCCAGTCATTTTGCATTGTTTGAGACGCTGCCATAGGAACTTGTCCTGACAGCTCGGCTACCTGCGAGAATTGAGCCGTAAGCTGTTCAATTGCCGAGTCTAGTCGAGAGAGGAAATCTGTAACAAATCATGGTCTCTGCCTTGGCCTAAAGGTATGCCAAGCACAGCGTCTCATACTCTGATTTTTACACGGAAAAATATTGGATTTTACTTTTAAAATAAAAATTTAAATCAATTAATTTGGAAAAATGGAAATTTTTAAAGAAATGATTTCATTCATAAAAAAAATCTTTCTTGATATTGCCATTTAATTTTAAATATGATATTAAACCTAAGCTTTTAAAATAAAAGAAAATCACGAGTCTAGACATTTCAGAGCACAAATAAAAGTTATGGTTTTGTATTTTTAAAAGAAAAACTTTTTTTTTAATTTTACTAAAAGTCTCATCTAAGAAAATAGTGAGTTAAGTATATTAAAAGTAAATTTCAGTGCTAAAACAATTAACAAGCTTATATAGCCTTTTAGTTAGTTTCTTCATAGTTAATATCAAATAATCCAAAGGTTTCGAATGTAATAATAATTTCGTAGGTTGTCTAAAGGCAAATTTCTTTGTGTGTAGACGGCTTGGAGTATGCGAAAATTGTTGTGCCGTTTCATTTTATTTGCATGTCTCCCCATTTTATGTGCACAAGTTTTTAACCCTGGCGAGTCATAAAATTAAAACCAACGCCGACTCTTAGGGTGCGACTGGTGGTCCTGGTTCCGTTCCTGCTCCTGTGCCTGCCAGATTGCCATTGCCTTTGAAAGCAGACCCACCTTGCCCCGGCCGCAGGGCTTCTTGGGCTTCACCTGTCCAGCCCCCCAGTTCCAACCACTGGGCGGCCACCTTCCACGGCCTCGTCTGCAGCAGATTCTGAATGCAAGCCTAACGACCTGGCATTGTCGTTGATAAGGTCCAAAAATGCTTGTCTACCGATTTTTTTAAGCCAGCTCTTTGGTGAGTATGGTTGGAAATGGTTAATGTTTATGCAAAGGGAGCCAAGAAGGTTTTCGAAGGGGGGAGGACATGCTCACTTGGATTCACTCAGGCGCAAGTGCTTGGAATCCAGTTTAGTCCAAAGTGGAGAAATTTGGTGCTTGACAGACTTTTAAGTAAATATTCGGCTAAGCTTTAAGATAATCCTCACAAATTAGTCTACTAGCTGCCTTTTTTTTGGCTTTGGAACTTTTTCCTACAATCCTATTAGTGATGGTCGGAAGATTCCTTCGCTTATTATTTTAAAAAATATTAGAAAAAAGAAAATATTTTTTTTAATCTTTAACCACTTTGGTTGACCTTTACCTTATGTGAAATGTAGGACCACAAAAAAAGACACATTTGTCTGATACATTACAACAAATTATCATGAAATTTAATGCGGCACCGCGATGAACTCGTAAAAAATGTTCAATCGACTGGTATTAAAATGTTGATTTTTAAAAATTAGTTAGCAAATTTTTTTTTTTTATGAAAGTTTCAAAAATTAGCCAAAAATAGAACAAATTTCTTTTGACCATTTTTTCTAGCGAAATTTAAACTTGGAACAGTCTACTTATATTCCTCAAAAACCTACCCTCCCTCAAGTCATATTCTAATTTTCATATTCAAGGCACAGGCCGAAAGCTCAGCGCAAAGCTTTTTGATTTGAAATTTTAGAAAGCGTTCCATTCCCACCCCTTTTTTATGAGAGATACGAGCACCCTCCTATAGATGGCGCCTCTAGTAAGTTGGCATGTTAAGGGTGAACTTATGTTTATTAGTCCTCGAAGTGCTGTCAGCAGCTAACTCAAAAATCAGAAGATATCAGTCAAAGAAAATAAGAAAAGAAATGTTTTTATACCATTGCCGAGGGTATCATAATTTTTGAGGGTATTAATCTTGTTATATTTAAAATCTGAATGACTGTAAGCTTTATTGGCATTTTTGAAGCGTAACTCTTGTAAACATGTTAATTCGACTATAACACTTTAGTTTATAAACTTGTTTACGAATTTTATTGAACAAATTCCCGGACAGTTTAAAAACTGTAAGGTACATTCCAATTTTTATTATTATTATAAAGTGTAACAAACCTGCTGTTAAATAGTTCCATCAGTCGATCCAGTTTTCTGCTTCTGCTGCGCCTCATGATTATTGAATTAGCTCAAATATTAAAAAGCGAAAATGAAAATTGCCAATAAAGTCAAAGCATTTTTATTCAAATTACGATTATAATAATAATAATAATAAGCACAAGCATATTGTTGATCAACTAAAAGCCAAACTACGTACAAATATAGAGTTACAGCTAGAATTACTAAAGCATTTCTTATGAACTATAGTTCGGTTAGTGGGCCTCTAGTTAAGCTCGAGCTAAATGCAATTTTCTGGCCGGGTCCTTGGGGCAATCTGCAAAGATAAAGAGAGAGAAAAACGGTGAACAAGTTGAACATTCTGTTTCTGGAGACAAAAAAGCCACAGGAGACGACCCGGAATGGACATCTCCGCTTTCCTTTCAGTGTGTGCACCCCAACGCAAGAGTTTACAACAAATTAAACTTGCTTGTGGGCACTAAAGCAACGGCAACAACATTGGCAACATGGCAAAGTTTTCATTTCAGCGAAAAGTTTTAATAGAAAATTTTAGTTAATAGTTTTTAACTTTGCCGCTGCGGTGGATTTGATAAGGGACCTCCACCCAGCACACAACACATGTAGAACTTTTTAGGAAACGACCGCAGCAACAAAGGAGGTGGCCCCAAAGGGTGGGACGGTTCGGCTTGGTTTGGTTTGGGTTTGGATAATGGGGTACATAGCCAGCCCTCAGCTTCTGTCCTGCTCGGATCTGCTGGCCAGCGTCTGTCTAATTAATTAAATTCGCTTTTGTGAGGACATCGCCTCGTCCAGCGAAATCCAGTCTAAGCAGCAAGATAAGCAAAAAGTTACGGGTTCTTTGGTTTGGGTAAAGTCGTTTTGGTCTTCCGATAACTCGGGAATCCTAATCTCTAGATATAACACAACAATTATTTTAGTGCCTTAAATTGGTGAATTAAATATATTTTTATTAAAATACAATTTACATCTACACCAAAACGTAAATAACATGCATTTTAATGGGTATCTTAAAGGCGATCCGCTTTCGCTTGGCTGCCCGCTTGCTAATTTCCTGTTTGCTGATAAATAATGCGCCACACACACATGTAAGGCAGGCAGGACATAGAAAGGAGTTAGAACGGCGCTGTCCATCCCGGCGTTATGTAACTTTAGAGCACCTAAAATATTAAAACGCCCCCTGAAATCCCAATCCCCGGTGGGAGGTCGGATGGGGGCTTTCCTGAGTGACTGGAGGAGCGGCGGTACTGTAGATAAGGCGTAGCTGGAGCCCGTTGGCTTAGGATGGCCAGGATGCCCAGGACACGTTGGCAAAGAGCTTAAAATGTGGCCCTAAAATAACTTTGACTGACCTCCCACCCACTCAAACACTCGCAAACCCTCACGTCCACTCGCTGCTAGGATTTAGTACGCCACGCCCACTCCACCTCTTCCTCCCCTCAAAAGCCATCCCTCCCACATTTTAACTGCTTGGGGCATACATCAAAACTTTGGCTTACGCTTAGGATTTATTTATTTTCATATTTACCGAGGGCCAACACGGACGCACACGCGCCGCAAATGAGAGCGGAATGGAGGTGGTGCGGGGTCGAGGAGGGAATTTCGGAGGGGCAGACAAGGATCTCAAGGATTTGCACCTTCTGCAGGGCATTTTACGGCAGCGAGCACAGTAACAAAATATAATCCGGAATTTTCTTTCTATTCGCTTAATTTCTTGTCAAGAAAACTATTAACTTATAGTATACATCAAAAGGTATTTTTAAAATAATAGCTCAAATTAAATATATAAAACAGATAACTAAAGTTATGATTGTCTTATAAATCATCTGAAATTGCTAGAATTTGGAATTTATATTCCTTATCTCCTGATGATACTAAATTAAAGTATAAAACCGCCATATTCTTTATATTTAAAGTGTTTTAAGGCATTCTTTCTTACTTTAAGTTTAAAAAAACAAGATATATAATCGTTCTCAGTGCACCTACATCTAATTCGGGCTGGGCTGCCTGGCGCCACTGGCCGTAAAAAGGAAGCTGGACCAAGGGGGCGTGGCAGGTGTCCTTTTTGTGTGTGGGTTTTAATGACTACGTGACCAGCTCCCAGGCGGCGTGTCCAGCGCTGCTTGGAGCGGCTTACGCGGCGTATGCGCGTTATCAGCAGGACGACATCTTCTCGGCAAGGACTCGCTCAGATTTAACGTATTCGAAGCTATTAAGAAATGACATTAAAAAGCGAGCACTGCCCCCGGGCAGACCCAAATCTCCGCCAAACCACCCCGCTCGATCCCTTCGCTCGTTGCGTATTTAAATGCGCCATTTGCATATTTATTAGAAGGACTCGACGCGGGTTTTATTTAACTGAGGTTTTTTTTTGCTTTTTTTGGGGGAATCTCTTGGACAGTGCGTGGCTGGAAATTATTAAAATAAGACAGCGCTACGTAATTATTTTGCACCCCACTCACGGCCGGCAACTTGGCATTTATGGAAGGCAAACAAAAGTTAATTTAGACGCTGCTTACATTTTACAAGCAATTTACCCGGCATACCCCGTTTATCGCCCCATCCCCCCGTCAGCCATTGATGTCGCCTTTTCGCCCCCCCAACTCTTTCCCAGTTTTTCGGATGGCTTTGTGCCGCCGACTACGAGTACTTTTCATCCTTTTCACAAACAAATTTGCACTTCCACGCATTCATTAATTTGCTTATTAAGAGCCGAGAGGCAGGAGTGAGTGACGGTATGTACAATGTTTCCTTCTCTACGTGGCAAGTATAGTACTTTCCCCCTGCAGAACTCACCGAACCGATCTGTCCGCTGAGGTCTTGTCCAAATTTAAGCGAAGTGGAGCCAAGCCAACTGCAAACTGAGAACTTATGCCAAGAGCCATAATAAATGCATATGACAGCCTTTCCTTTTGCTGACAAGAAGAACTTTCCCTCGGTTCCCTTTTCACCGCCGGACAAGTGGCACTATGTATAATTTCATAGTCGGAACTGCTGTACTTGCGGTAGCTGCAGTGGCTCATGTCCTCCATGTCCGCTCGAAAAATGGTTAAGTTCTCTAAAACAATTTCGCGATTAAATACAGAAATCTCGAAAAAATCTATTAAATACAACTTCTTATAAAAACTGTACAAGATGTTTTAGAGATGTGGAACACACGGAACAAAGCATGTCGCCGTAAAATCGATATGTGCACGTAAATTTCTGGTTATGAAAAACGCATACCGTTTTTACATGAAATACTCATTTCGACCATATCAAATTTACCTGGCCCCATATCAAGTTATAATTGATATTACATAATGTAAAATCGATCTACGTTTCATATCGATTTTTTTTGGGTGATTAGGAAGGTCTCAGGAAAATGTTGTATAAAAAGAACTTTTAATATTTTGAAATATTTCATTGTTTGACTTAAGACATTAATATAAATGTAACAAAAAGAGGTTTTCAATAGAAATAAAAACCCAGAATGTAGTTTTCCTATATGCAAGTATCACTAAGTAAATGGAAGCCACCGCTGGGGCAGTTAAAACTAAAGCGGCAGGGAAACTTACGCAGAGTTAGAGGTCTGATGGAGATGGGTTGTCATGGGGGGAAAGAGGACTTTAGACTGGAGTAAGGAGAAAGGAGAAAGGGGCAGGACAAGGCCAGTCGCAGGCATGCAGCAATTACAAAGCCAAGGGTTGTGTCTGGGAAATGGAATGGGAATGGAAATGGGAATGAGAATGGGCAATGGAAATCGGGGGGGTGGACGCGTAGAAACTTGCAAATATAAAATTGCACAATTTAAAACGCAGACAAAAGACGGAGTGGGCGAGAAGGGGCGAGAAGGGGGCGTGGCGGAGCGGGGCACGTAGGAAGCCGTGCTACGTGCAAGGAACAAGCAGCTGAATGTCCTTGTGTGCATGGCTGTAATGGTGTCCTGTGCGCCATTTACATTTCACATTTCTAGTTTTCAGTTCAGTTGAGTCATTATTTTATTGCCAAGATACGAGCGGTGACTCTGCGTTTGCGACTTCAGTCCACTGAAACCACCCACATACTCATCCCCCATCCTTCTGGTGTGTTACTGCAGGACGAGAGGGACTCGAGGAACTAGAAGGACGAGGCGAGTGAAGAGGCAGCAGCAGCAACAACACTTTTGCTTTTGCATTATTTCAAGGGTTGGGGCAACCGGGAGTTGCAACCACGGACGTTGTCTCGTCTCTCCGGTGGGTGTCCTCCTTTCGTTTTCGTCCTTTTTGGACATTGCTACTTGCGCGTGAGTGTGTGTGTGAGCGAGTGTGTGTGTGTGTTATTAGATTGTTTCAGCTGAAATGTTATTAGAAAATTTTGAATTCAAATTCAAATGACTTCGTACTTCCTGCCCATTTCCAATGGCATTTCGTCCTTTCTGCAAAGGACGTGCACTTCCTTTGTGCACTTGCATTGGTCTGCGTGCGTATGTGTCTGTGGCTCGGTCTCTTGCATAATAACACGGATGCTGTGGATGCCTTCTCGTCCATTAAACGTAAAATGTTTGGAGTGCAATTTGCGTTCGTTGCTTCACGTTGGCGCACTTCTAAAACGAGCTTAGGGGAGGGGTCATAAAATGGGTGGCTTATCCATAAGGGATGATTTCTCAACCATGTAAGGCCTTTTGCTCCTTTCAAAGCCCAAAAGAAAAGGCTGGAGATGACAAGTTTTATTAAAAGTCAAAAGAAAATAAGCCGATCGTGTTTTGTTTATGTAAGATCCCAAAAGGAAGTTGAAAAATTACTTTTACACGAACCCTGATTTTTGTTTAGTCCTTTTTAAATTACTAACAATATTTTTAGAGAATCGAAAACAACTTCCTTTACTCTTAAAATTATTATAAATATTTTAAAAAATCGAAAACAATTTCCTTTTATTCACCATTTAACGAAATGGTTGATTTTAACCCATCTTAAAACTTAATATAATTTCCATTACATGTACGTACATGTAATTTTCATTTCAGAAATCGCTTACGCAGATGAAATTATCGCCGGAGTGAAATAACAAAATTAAACAGATTTTCCCTTGCACAAAGCCGGGCAAAAAGAAAGTTCTTACATGCCAAATGGAACCTCGTTTTCAATCTTAAAGCAATCAATTATTTAATTTCAGGCAGTTCACATATAGGAAAGTCTGCACATAGGTATGTGAGCTTTCACCCTGCTCTGACATCGATGCATTATGCCAGTTGGCAAAGGGAGATCCTCAAGTTGGGAAGGGGACGTGAGGTTGTGGGGGAAATTTCAAATATTCCTTGCTACGTTTGCGGCAAAGAAAAGTTTCAATAAAATCCAAGCACACAGGCGGGCTTAGTCGGATGGCCAACCCCTGGTTCCTGGGCTCTGGGTTCTGGGTTTGGGTTCTGGCCATGGCCAATACACAACACCCACAGTAACCGCAGTCGTAACACGGGTTAGAGTAAGAGGATTCAGAGAGTGGTAAGTGGGTGGCGGCTGGCCAACCTGCAGCGTTTGCAAACTATCTGAACTGAGTTTGGGTTCGGTTCTGTTGAGGAACTGCGGTAAAGTTGCTAACGTAATCATACAAACCTTGCTCTGGTTAGATGACCATTGTGGCATATATAGCCTCCTTCCCTTTCTCCTTCTTCTTCTCATTCTGATTCTCATTCTCGGTCCCTTTGTCCTGCCCTGTCTCTTTCTGGCCAGTGGACAAAAGACGACTTTGTCCAGTCGCCGGCATAAGATGGAGAACATGGCATTGGTCGGTGCAGCTGGGCGAAGGGATGGTGCTTTTATATTCAAATAAAATGAAATTACATTGTTTTCAGCTGGCAAACAATTTGAATAGAATTTTAACTTTTTACTATTATTTTATTTCAATGCACACAAAGGCAGGAGGCCAGTAAGGACATCCAAGGACCACAAGATGTCCTGGCCGGGCATGAGCAAAGCTGCCCCTGCCTCTCTGTGCTCCCCGGAGCAGAGTTTTTTGGCAAATGGCTGCTAAGGCCGTTCGACTGGGATATTTCTTAATTAGAAAGATTTTGCCAAAGGGTTGTTCGGCACTTCTGCCAACCCCTTTCCCTTATTGCTCTTCCTTAAACGTCATTAATTTTACTTGAAAATTTACGTTGCCCCTGGGCAGTCTGGTCCCCCCCCCCCGAACCTTCCGTAAGTTCTAATTCGACGACCCTTTTTGACGTTTTTAAGGGTTTAGGCCATGGGTTCCAGCTGGATACGTGACATCACTGTCCTTTTGGCGTAATTTATCGTTTTGGGGGACTTGCGAATTTTTAGTTTTATGAAATTGTTCCGGTCAATTAATTGTGGAAATTACGGGCGGCCGTTTAAAGCTTTAAGTTGCGAGTTAGAAGCAGCCAGCACAGCCAGCAGCCAGAAACAACCAGGAACAGCCATTGCCCAGCCTCCTTTGTAATCCATGCCAATCCATCTGCCAGCAAAATGGGCGGTCTGCAGGCCGGCCAACGGTCCCGAATGCATTTTCCCCAAACGAAATTTCCAGGCTTTGAAATTGCAAAATGCAGAAATTTTTGCCATCCTATTTTCAGATGGCGTTGGCTAAAAAATTTGCATTTTTGCCCCAGCGAGCTGGCCCAAATGAATGCACATGCACGCACATAGATGCACTCGAAAAAAATCCACACACACACATACACAGAGATACTGAAGGGGTTTTCGGATGGAGGTGGCAAGGGGATATGCACGCCCAGCTCTTTGCCTTTGTTGCATTTTTGCCTAGATTGCAATTTTTTGCAGCCCAATTGAAACTGCAAAAAGCCCGAAACCCCGATCCCGAAACCAGACGCAGCACTACAAATATTGTACATCAAACGTGCGAGTCCTGCATCCATGGTTGTGTTTTAGAGTGGACCGGTAAAGAATAAAATTAGGAAGCAGAAATCACTGTTTTATTAGTTTTTTAATTTTTTGTTTCATATTTTATAGTAGTTCTATACCCGGAAGAGAAGATTACTTTAGTACAGAGTGTGTCCAAAAAAGTATTATTTTCCATTAAATGCTTAAAAATTTTTTTTTTTTAATTTTATTATTAACCTTTTTAAAAATTCATGGAATTGAACTATTTTGCTTTCAAAATTTTTCTATTTTACTTAAAATTTAGACCCATGTTGAATATGTAAAATTCGGCTCATGACCAAGGTCCACCCCATTCGGCCTGTGTGGGTTTTTGTGTTAGTCCTGAGTCCTGGGCTCCATCAGCAGGACGAGCCAATGCATTTGTCGAGCCCGAGTCCGAGCAGACAGATCCGGAGTCACAGAACCCCGAGTCGGAGCCTAAAATGCAGTTTTTGGCATGCAACGGGTGCCCGAAAAAGAGGCAAAAGCGATGGGAACTGCAGAAGGAGTTGTTGAAAAAATTTTGAAATTGCATTTCAGATGAATAGACGGGTGACAAGGTGGGTGGGCGGCAAGAGGAAGGTGCACAGAGGGGCCCCAGTTCCATTCTGGTAGGATCCCCCGACCTCCGAACGAAAAAGGACTATTGAACAACGGATGCTGTGACGATAGATGGCCCAACTGGCCCTGGTTGTGTGAGTGACACGCATGGCTGCCGGAGCATGGCGATGGGAAGTCCCTCCTCCAACTGAATCGCCCCAGCTTTTTGTCCAGGCGGCCATTTTGATGCAAATGCATCTCGGAGTCATGTTTGTTGCTTTTGCATCTGGTGGCTATGGAGTAAGAGGAGTAGGAGAAGCACCACCCCCGTTCAAAAAAAAAAAAACAAGGAATTCATTGGATGGGAGGGAGAAACTCCCCAGACAAAATGGCATGCAAATGACTTTGCTCAGATTTCTCCTAAAAGAATTGTCAGTGGTTAGTGCTCTTAAGTCGGCTCCCCAAAAAGATGCTCGTATTTCTGCAGTGTCGTTGGAAAATTGGGAAAAACAAAATCTGTTCTGCATAGAAACAATTTGCACTTTGAAGCAGTAGAGAAATGTTTGTTTGGGCCACAATAAATCGGAATAATGCTCTTTTGATTTACGATTTTCGCAGAATGCCATTGCAGAATGGTTATCTCTAAAAAACCGCAGGGTGTACATCCTAAATTTTGTTTAATTTTTCATTTAAACGTAGCTAGGGGCAACCTTAAAGCACTCAAATTAGCCCGTTTTTCGCGATAAGGATTTAATTTATCCTTAACGTGAAAAGCGCTGCATATTTGGATTGTATTTTCTTTTTTTGTGCATTGTTTTTTTTTTGGCTGGTTTATTTTGATTGGGATTTTCAATTGTTTTGTCATTGCGGGGTTTCTCCGTTTCCGCGATTCGCTCTCTGTTTTCCCTTTCTGTTTTCACTTCCTTTTCGCTGGCTGTTTGTTTTTGGGAACACCCAGTTCTCTGCCCGCACATCCATCCATTTCTATTAGTTATTTGTTTTCCGAACGTTTTTGTAATTATTTGCCCGCCTGCCGCATGCTAAATTGCCTGAGTAAATATTTGACAATTTTGCATTTGGCCAAAGCGAATCGCCAGACCAAATGCACTGCCTAATGACACTGAATTTCGGGGGGAAAAGAGGTGATTTCGATGTGTTTACCTTGGCGTTAGTTCGATTAACCACACCCCAGGAAAATGAGTTCAGTTCGGAGAGCAATTTAAGGCAGGTCAATCAATGACAAGCGATATTGATCGGAATGGCGGAAATTCCATCCTTTTCAGCTTCTAAGCACTCCGAACTATTTCAATTTGCATTCCAATTAAAACGCCAAACTTACCCGTAATATCTGCAAACAGAGGAGAAATATTCCATTAAAATAATTGAATAAGTTGCAGCTGCCACATGAGAAGAGTGATAAAATATGGCTTAAGTAAATCCCCATGGAGTGGGGCGGAAGGAAAAGTTTTTCCATAGCTAAAATCCTATTCATAACTTTTGTTTTGTTGCAGTTTTGATTGAGTGAGCATAATGGAAAATTTGCCATGCGAGTTCCTGCACGTTTTCAACCCTCCCCCCATTTTTACAAGCTGTCTCCGCGGAGAGTGCATTCAGTCAGATTAGGTAGCCCCTTCCCCGCAGCCAAAGGGATACTCCATTGGTCTGCCCCCCATCGAGCAATTGCCTCCATCAGAAGCAGAAGCAGGAACAGAATCAGAATCACAATCCATGGGGTTGCCAAAAAGCATGCGGCGATTTTTTCAAATTTCTTTTCTTCTGCCCGCCGTCGACTACATCAAAATGCATTTTGGCCAAAAACGGTTCCGCGACGAGACTTGCCCTTCCCCTTTCGGCCAAACCAATCCCGAAACAAAGCATCGAGCAGCACTCGGCAAAAATTGCAAATTTACAATGGACCCGGGCAAAGGGAAATGGCCCCGTGGATCGGGAGTCCATGGATTCGTACATTTCATCTGCTGCCCCATCCTGGCGCTCCCTTTCCGCATAATTTGTATGCGCGAGCCGCATAACTGTCTCCCATTCCGAGGAACCTATTCACCTTTGGAACCTAACACAGGAAAAAAGTTCCAAAGGCAAGAGTTCTGAAGGATAGATAAGAATTCTTTCGATGAAATTCATAGATAACTCTGAAATCACTGGTGTCTAAAGGTAGTATTTCGATTATATCACATAATTAAATCATTTAGTCTCACATGTTTTACAATCTAGTTCATATGATTCAAGATCAACTGTCATATAATTGGAATTTACTCTAAAAGTGTTTTTAGTTTGCCCTTATAAAGTGATTTAAATTATATAATAAATCAGAAACCTGAATATCATAGAAATTAGTGCATTTAAAAGCAGCTAGCTGGTCTTCAAAAAAGTTTGCACTTTCAAGATAATCGTAAGATAGTTGTTTCTTGAATTAGACTAAGTATCCTTTAAATATTTCAAAATATTTTCCTCAGTGACTGCCTTAAATATTCTCCTCCTTCGTGCATGTAACACTTTGGGAATCAGTGCAATGGCCAGGCTGTAGCAACTTTGCTGGCCAAAGTCCTGGCCAAATTACAATGAAGAAAAATTGCATTGCCTGGGTGGCGGAGATAGACAGGAAAAGGCGGAAAAGGAGAGGGTCAAGTCTCAAATCCCTCAAGGCAGACGTCTGAGTGGGCACTTTTTGCATATTACGCACTAGACATCGTCACGTTAGCTGCCCCAGCGAAATGTTCATCAAATCAACGTTGCAGCAGCTGCGTCTCGCAGTCCCCAGCCCCCGGGAAATGCCAACCCCCTGTCCCTGGCACCTGCCACTGCGACTGCCTTTTGCCCCCTTTTTTGGTTCACTTTTGTTGCAACGTTTTATGCATTTTTTCAGCGTCTGCATTGGCAACGTCTGTTGTTTCAGCTCCAAGACAAATGCCACAGTATTAAGGCCTGGGCCACGCCCCTTCCCACGGCCGCCCACTTCCCCGCCAGACGCTGGAAAAAATGGCCAAGCTTAACAATCCGCGTTTCTGGATTTTCCATTTTTCCACATTTACCCCAAACTGCCAGCATCGCGTACGTGCCGAAGTCGCCTTGTCCCGTTGTCCTGAACTAGCCCACAGCCGGCAAATGCAGCTTTCCTTTTGCATACAGTCCAGGCCTCCTCAGAGCCCATTCCCCCAGATCCCAATCCCCCAGTGCAATAAACACAAAATGCACAAATGCCTGGTCGGGCACATCTTCAAGGCGCCCACTCACCCATTTACCCCCACGCATTTTTTGCACTATATGAATTGCATTGCCAACCCTTGAAACCATCGCCGAATAGTACACTGAGCCGAAAGTATATATTAATAAATATTTAAATATTTTTAGAAAACCCTATAACTCTAGTGCCATAATTATTAACTATTACCTATTTATATTTTACAAATGAAATTAAAGCCTTCTACACAAAAAAATCGATTTGAATCGTAGATCGATTTTACATCATGTAATATCAATTTTAACTTGATTAACCAGGTAAATTTTATTTGCTCAAAAAGAGTATTTCATGTGAAAACGATATGCGTGTTGCATAACCCAAATGTTACATGCGCATATCGTTTTTACGGCGACATGCTTTTTTTTGTGCGTATACACAAAATCATGGACTAAAAAAAATTTAAGAATATTATAAGAGAGAATTTGGAGTCCTAAAGATAGGATTTTGGTAAGAAATTGATTGATTGTTGGCATTTGGCACTATTGATATAACAAAAAATAATTTGCAATATTATGAGTGAGATTTATGAACCCTTGATCTCCTTGATATTTGCTCTCTGTGCACCCAGTGGCACCCCGAACCCCCACATATGGGGCAGCTGAGGCGTCTCGACGACGAGTCCGTTGATTTGGCATCGCTGCAGCGCCGTGGCCATATCCCGTGTCCAATCCAATTCCACTGGCTGGGCCTAACAATGTGCATCCGCCTGGGAGGGGGGGACTGGGTCCTTGGACTCCTTCGTCCTGCCACCACTGATTCGTCGTTGTCCTCCTCATTCGGTTTGCTTTGTTTGGGTTTGGGTTTTGGGAGTGAGTCGCACGGCGCGCTGCTTGTTTTGTGCCATTTTTACTGCAGCCTTTGGCTTGCATTTTTTCTTGCTGCCTTCACTTGAACTGAACTGAAGTAGAGATACCCAACCCAGCACCCTACACCCATTTCCCTGCCCCTTCCCATTCCCTTTCCCCACCCATTGTCCCTTCATCCGGCCGTGCTGCAGTTTTTGATTTCACTTTTTGGCCACCCAAACCCGCCCCTTCATATTTTCCTTGGGAGTGGAGCTGCACTGAGCTTCGATTCGGCAGGGGGCGTGGTACTTGTGCCGCCCCTTTGGCGTCATGCAACACTTTCGTGGACGTTGCATACTTTTTTCGATGCCGTTCTGCAGCAGTAGGCAAATAGCAACATTTTTTGCTCGCGCCTTTCTATTTTTCAGCTGCAGAGTTTTTCGCATTATTGTGTACCGGGGAGAATACACTGAGTGACGAAAGGTTGTGGATCTTGGAATATTTGGGAGTTTATTTTGGTAATTAGTAATTACTACTTGCACTTTTGTCATAGGAGATTTTAGAGGCCCATGGCAGAACTATTTTTGATTTAATTGTAGTTTGGATTGTGACTTACTTATGAATCTTCAAACCATTAAAAAAAAATAATTGAGAATGTTATTAGAAAAATTTAAAATCCTTTAGACATGGGAAAAGTGTAAGAAAAAAATGTAAATTCTAGTAAAAATTGTTTAACATTTAAATTGATTAAATCTTTGTTTAGAAAAAAGCCCTTTTTTTGCCGGATATTTATTTAAAAGTTTATTTAAGTTATTCAATAAAATTTCCAAATTATTATGTGGTCAAAAGTTAAAAAGTTTTTGATATTTAAGGACATGATCTGGCACTACAGGTTACAGAGGTTCGGGATCCGGTCTGCTCCTGAGAGGGATCCCCATTCTGGCGGGCAGAATTCCTAGTGCACTTGCAGGCTTAGTCCAGTCGAACAGGTCCTGATTTTAGCCCCAGTACGGGGGCTCAGAGGCAGCAAAAGCAAAACACATTGCTGATTGCATTTGCTTTGTCTGCCCCATGCCGCTGCAACCCCCTCCCCTGCATATTTCCACCCTGCGGCTCTGTGTCTCTATGTGTATGTGTGCGAGTGTGTGTGTGTGGAAACTTTGGTGCCCAACTGCAGTGCCAAAAAGCAAACTTGTTGTTTACGTTTTGTCCCATACCCGAACTCCACATCCTCAACCCCCATCCCTTGATTTTGCCGCCTGCTAGGCTCATGTGCAGTCTTATGATGCTGACAGTTGTCGCCATTGCTGCTGGTCCGCAGGATCCTGCTACCCAGCTCTCCTGCAGCCATTTTGAAATGCAGTGCAGGCGGGAGTGGGCGATCCAAACGGGGGAGTGGCAGTGGGTGGCGGGGCCAGGACATTTCATTTCTGAAGAATTGCTTTGTCGGCCCAGCAACGTCGTCGGTCTCATCCAAAACAACAGCAACAGCTATGGGAAAAAGAGGGATGAGCAGCTGGAGTGGGTGGCAAAGGACGCAGGATTCAGAATCCAGGACCAGTGCATTTGCCTCTGGCCAGGGGGGGCGGTTGCGAAATGCGGATCCATGGTAAAAAGGAGTGCCGCACGTTGCACAAATGAAATTTTGCATTTTCAATTTTTTGAAATAGGCTTTTCCTATGCCCCAGACAGAGAGAGCAGGACATCCCCATCCAACCAGCCATCCACCCATCCATTCGTGCTCCCTTCTGTTCGCAGGACTGCGAGCGGCAAGGAAAAAACTCCCCATGATTCGGCAAAAACCTTCGACTTGTCTCGTTTCGCTTTTGTTGTGTGCACGGAATTTTATTTCTCGGCATTTGATTTTGTCGCTTTTCGCTGGCCTGCACATCCTTCCATGCCTTCCTCCTTTTAGCCCATCCTGGCAACTGCATTTTTTCCTTTGCCAACTGCACTCGTCCAATGCATTTCTCTCCCTGGGCCTTCTTTTCTTTATTTTCCAGAACGGGGCATCACAGTCAGGGGGTTGGGGGGTTGGGGCTACCCCTGCGCACTTGTTATTCAAAATGGTGGCCACCATGCATTTTGAGTTTTTTCTTTGCATTGCTTATGTTTCAGTTTTGTTGCCATGGCTGCCATCGCTGTTTGCTCTTTGGGTTTTGCTCTGTTTTTGTCCTGTTTTGCTTTCAACTGCCGGTGCAACAGCAGTGGGGGGGGGAAAGAATGCAGTTGTACATAGGGGGGGGGGGGGGGGGTTGGGTGGCTGGTGCATCTGCATCTGCAGTTAGCTGTGCGAATTCTTTGCCTGCTCTTATTTTTTTTCCCCGACAGTGGGTATGGGGGGATGGTCGCTCTGGGGAAGGCGCCTGCAATCGATAAATTGAAGAAGACTGCTCCCAGCTGAGCGCACCACCCCCTCATCCATCAGTGCCAACCCCCCAACCCCCCAGCCCAATCCCAACCCCACGGGCATGGCATTCGCCTTTATTAGTTTCTGGCTGGGGGACAAAAACTGCATCCGCGGCGAGCTTTGTGAAAAAATGTGAACCTGCATATGATCCCGATCCCGCTCGCAGTTCGTTAGCAGCACATCCTGTTTTCGGGATTTGTGCCCGCTCAAAGGACCCTTCTGCATTTCGTGTGCGATTCGGTCTTTTCGATTTCTGATTTGTATCTGTGAACCATATTGCCTGAATCCCTTGAGACCATTAGGAAATTATGAATACTATTTTATGAATTTTCGGTTTTAAAAATATTTATATTTGATTTGAATCAAAAAATGTTTATTGATAATCCTCACAAACTAAATTGCAGATACTTCTTTAACCTATTGAAAGTAATCGCATTATCATCGATGACCTTTTGGTTTCAAATTTATATCTGTAACTATACTTTTAGGAATTGGTTCTTTCGGAAATCTGTATTATTAATCCTTGCTTTTATGCTGCTATGAGTAAGAGTTAGAATTTATTAAGAATTACATACACATTCGATTGAAGAGTGAATCTGATATTGTTGTGATGCCTCTGTGGACACCTCCTGGCTGCAACAATGGCAATCAATCAGCCGTCGGACGGCGTTTAGATAAATTACAAAACCGGACAGTCGGCAGCAGGACTCTGGCAATTACACGGCCGGCATTATGAGTGAGTTTCGGGTGGGTGATTGGTCCGGAAAATGCATCAATTAAAATTAAAGCTGCCGCATCAGCAACGTGCAGTGTGGCCCCAACTTTGATTAGATAGGAGTGCATTGCTCCGAGTACATAGAGAATGGCCGGATGGATGGGGATTGGGGGATGGGGAGTTGGTTTCTATGTGCTGGACCCGCATGCATGCATGCCGTACATGGAGCCGGGCTTACGTGGCGTATGAAAATGCATTTTGGCAAAAACATGATTTCTGGCCCGGCTGTGAGGGGGAGGACAACTGTAAAACCAAAGGGCAAACATTGCAGCCTTTCCTTCCACATCGCCATCGCCATTGCCTGGTCAACAATGCAAATAGGAAAGCCGGAAAAACGCAATGCACACACATGCACACGGCTCCAAAAATAACACTGCACTGGGTGGAGGCCTATAAATTGGCAGCAAAAAAGGATTTGGGTGCGTGGGTGTTGTGCTTAGGTGACTCCTCGCCTCCCCTCCCTGTGGAAAATCCTGCTGGACAATGGACGCAGACGCAGCGCAGATGACATGCATAAATTGCATATCAAAGGTGCATCAGGAGCAGCATCGAAATCGGAATCGGGATGGGCAGGAGGAGCAGGAGGCGTGTGGTGGTGCATAAACCTCCTCCTGCTATCCATAGATTTATGCAGCCTAGTCCAGGCAGAACCCAGAACCCGGAGTCCAAAGCCCCTGCCACATATAGTTATGATGCATACCCCAGAGCTACTGCCATTGCAGCTGCAGCCGATGTTGGCTGGCCTCTGGCCATGGTCGAAATGGTTTTCGTTTGTTTGCCCATTTCGTCCCCAAAAGTTTTTGATGAAAAATGATGCACTTGCCCCGGACTTGCCCGGACCACTCCCTCCTACTCCGCCAGCTGCTTTGTTTTGTTTTGTTTTTGGAAAATTTTCAATTTGCCGGCGTCCAGCGGAGCCCAAATTGGAAAAATGCCACGGCCAGGAGACTAGAGCAGCGATAGAGGATACTGAGCCCCAGCAAAAACAGGGAAATCAGCAACAACAGCAGCAGCAGCCGAATATTATTAATGAAAATCAATACATAAATTCTGGCCATATTTAGATTGTTTCGGTTATGTGTTTATTTTGTATTATAGTTACGTTTATTATGGAGCCGCGGCTGAGTTGCCAAGGCAAAAACAATGCCGGTCATTTTGGGCCGGCCTGTATTGGTGTTTTGTGCGAACGGGCTCGCTGTTAATCTGGCCATCTGAATAGTCTTTAATTTATTTGAAATTAAATTGCACGCTCTTGGGCAACGCATTCAGCTAGGTCTATAGATCATGACGGAATGAAAAAGCTTTGAGCGCTGCTATTTTAAAGTTATTCAAAATGGGGTCTTTAGTTTGGTATCCATTGCAGCTAACGTTTAGTTATTATAAATACTTAAGAAACTGCGGAATCGCAGAACATTTAACTTTCTTTACATTGTAAAATTTTAATTACAATTTGGAGTGTCACAAAAATCTCAAGAGATTCAACTAAAAATATTCAGCTTATAAAAAAAGCTTCAGAATATATGAAAAATGTAATGTGTGTAATATTTACATTTATTTAGTTAATAATATTATAAATCGATATAATATGCGAGATCATGATGGATATGCAGCTTACTTTTTCAATATAAGCCCCAGAATTTCCAAATAATTCCCAAAAACATAGACGCTTTTCCCATTTTCAATGATCTTATCGTGTTAAACTCCCAACTCAATCACGCATACGCACCATTAACTTCTAAGGATGCCCAACATAAAACCAAGACCAAACACACGCATCCTGGCAAGTGAAAAAGGAGAGGAAAGCCGTTTAAATTATATCCCTGCGTTTGTGTGCCTGTTATATACATATGCTAATACAACCACACACACAAACAGCAAAATGCGAGTGAAAAAGGAGAGCGTTTCTGGCATTTTTGTGTGTGTGGCTAATGTCGAGGACTCGATTGCAGCTTCGGGTATATAGAAAAAAGAGGATGCAGTCGAATAAGAAGAAGAAGAAGATTTGTTAGAAGCCAGGGTATATCGAAGAATCGAAATAAGTCCTTGCTAAAGGATATGGAAGAATAATAAGGATGTCTTTGGCCCAAGTCCTGCGATCTATTGAAAATCCATTTTTTCAGATCGATATGAAGGCGCACAGGCCACCCACTATCTCTAAAAAGTCAGCTGCCACCCATTTCGTACTTCGTCCTGTTGCTGCCGCTCTCTCTGTCGCTCGGTCGCTGGCCCTCTCTCTCTCTTTCGGTCTCTCGCGATGCGCAACGATGGCAGTTCGGCTCGCTCACCAACACCAATGCGCAGCGTTTTTCTAATGTCTGTTTCTCTTTCTCGCGCATTAGTTTTAGTGTTTTGCCTCTCGCTTTTTTGCTCCTTTTTGCCACGGCTCACCCATACAGTCGCACACAGCGAGGCTGCGCATGTAAAGGGCTCTCATCCCCCCAATCCCCACCTCCCCCTCGCCTTGTACATAAAACATGGGCGTGTTTGTGCCGTCGACGTTGCTACCGACTGCGCTGCCGGCGCTCCAAAATTTTGTGTACTTTTTTAGGATACCAAATAGGGATACGCACCGACACAGACGCAGGACCTTTATATACCAGTGTCCAAAAAGGGAGTAAAAATGCATTCCGCCTGCACCAACTAAAAATGCGCAAGGCACAAAAAAAAGGGGCTAGGGGGTAGGTGGGTGGGTGGACCACCCCAGTGGGTGGGTGTGTAAAACTGCATGCTGCTGCTGCCATTTTAGGCTGCAGCTCCAAAAACTCCTCGGCTCTAATGCACCTCTGCCTGCGTCGACGTCGCTGCTATTTTTCCATTTTCCATTTTGCCACACCCAGAAAAAGTGCATTTTTCTACGACAGTTTTTGGCATTTTTGCACTGTTTTTATTTGGCTTTTATTTTTCGTCCCTGTTTCTGTTTTTGATTTCCCTTCGCTTCGGCATGGCCATGTACAACAAATATTCACTTGCCACTCTTTTTTCTCTATGTATATACGTGCATGCATACATGCAGGCGGCTGGGCAAGTGTGTGTGTGTGTGGAACTGCATTCGGTTGGTGCTAAAAGTTGCACTCTATATGCACATTTTGTGTGCGTGGCCAAAGCCAATCGGGTGCCCGCTGCAGTTTTGTGCTGCTTACTTTTTCTCAACCCCCCCACCCCACGCCACCTTGGGCATCCCAAACCAGAGCGACTCCAACTCAAGCCCCTTTCCTGGGTCCTCGAGCTCAGGAAATAGACTCCCCACGCCCACCTAGACTTTGGCCTTTCCTGCTGCATCGCATCGCATCCCAAGCTGAAATATTTGCAAGCTATAATTTTCCATCAGCAAACGATGATGTGAAAACATTTTTGAGTAATTGAATGTGTCGTTAAGACATTTCATCTGATAAACCTTCAATAGCCGATTCATCTTGATGTGATTGGCAATTAGGCAGGGTAAACTTTTGGAGTTTCGAAGAGATTGCTCTTTAATTGCGATCAATATAGTAAGGTTCGTTTCAAAATATGTAAATCAAAGTGTACGGTCAGTTTCATTAGAGTATTTGGCTTGGTATAAAAGGTACTTTTTCAGTGGAAGATCCTTTTAAAATATATAGGTATCCTTTAAAGGGTTTCCTTTTGCTAGAGACCATAACGAAAATCTGATTATTTTTAAGGAGAATCATGTATTTCATTCTTAGAAAGTCTAATATCATTTAGTTTCAAAAGCTTTGAAATAGTTTGGATCCTTAACTATAAAATCATAGGATCCAAGCCAAACCAACTAAGTTTAAATATAAATATTCAAATTCAAATATATGGAAAATTCCAAAAAAATTAAAGTCATCTTCAAAAAGATTTCCCCATCAAAAAAATATTAAATGAAAGTCTAATCCTTCCAGATCAATGGACTTCTAGCCCCAATCTCCTGCCCTTTCACAGACCCTTCTTTATCCGCTGACTAGAATTGGAAAACAATCGAGGGCAAACGGAGTCAACCGCATTGGAAACAAATCGGATCGGCGTCAATTAATAACGAATTAAAACTCCTGCCGGTAATCGACCTCTGGATTCTAATCAAACAAATATAAAGCGACCGTCGCAAAGTCAGACCCACAATGAGGTCTAAAAAAAGGATATAACGTAAAAAAAAGTGAAAAAAGTCATCGCTGCGCCCACAGAGTAGTCGCTCAGCTTATTCACATTTATAATATATTTTTTTCTATATCCTCTCGCCCATTCTGAAACACACACACACACTCACATATAACACACACATGTCCTGGTGGGTTTTCCTGATTTTTTCGCGCGACTTTTGTGCGGGGGTCGGGATTTGTATTTTTTGCATGCTGCCATTTGTTTGTTTGGGTTGTTAGAAAATATATTTTTTGCGAAATTTACGACAGTGGGAAAGAGGAGGGGGAGGGAAAGGAGAGAAAGCGGGTGCCGAAAAGGAGAAGCGGCAAAAAATATGCGATATGTGGACGCGCCAGGAAGGAAAAGGAAAGCGGCAACAATTTTTTCTATGCTGCTGCGTTTCGTGTTTTGTTTTGCTCTGTTCTGGTCTGGTCTGGACTAGCTTGGGTTTTTTTTAGGCGAAGGCGAAGGACGTTTGAGTAACCTTGTAACCCTTTTCTCGCTCTCTCCTTTCCCCACTCTCCATTTGCCGTTAGCCTTTCTCCTGCGGTCTGTCGAAAGTGTGTCCTTTAAGCGACTTCCGCTCGCAGTCCCCCATTAAATTGGATAGTTTTTGATTTTCAAGTGCAGTCCCCAGTTCCCGAATTTCCAGCGGAGGGACTCACCAGGATCAGAAAGGCAGCAGAGAAAATCCGTCGCTCAGCTCCGCTTCGATCACATCGCGTTCGCTGCTAAATTCCAACTGATCTGCGCGGAAGGTTGGCCCAAATGTCCGGACCCACAAAACAGATCCTCATTTCAGAACCAGTTTCAATCAGCGGATTTGGGTGAAAAAATTCATTTTTCAGCCCAGAGATTTTCTTTTGTTCGACCAACAATTGATGACGGAAGATCTTCGCGTTGTCTTCAAACTGGTTTGCTCGATGGTCAGCAGCGCCTCACCTTTTTCACCCGGTTCACCCTTTCAGCCTTTTCCCAAAACAATTTCGGTTAATAACCTTGACAAGGGTGCCTGCCGGGGGGAGGGGTATGCTTTTTGCCTGGGAACTAAAAATCCTGTCAAACTAGTTCCATCGCCTATGAGAAGTAAAAGTCCAGTTGCCAAGGACAACGGAAAATGTTTATGGATCCTCAGAGCTGTGATATACAAACAACACTTGGAGATTATTTGGCAATCCCGCTAATTGGGGTGGCTCATTCCGATACGGGATACGGCCGCAGGAGTCAGGAGTCAAGGGTTAATTGATCTCCACACCCATTCGGGATGGGTTATCTGCGTCCGGGACAGACATCATCCCTTAAGTGTGGCCAGCACGCGTGCGCCCTTCGATCTGGACATTCCAAAATGGGACCCGAGCTGAGAATAGGGTTAAATACAATAGCGATAAAGATACAAATGTCATTAAAGTATAATGAATGTGGTTTTCAAAATGTAGAATAGACCAACTAAGAAGTACATGTCTTTTATTCTTTTTATTAGAATTCTTATAAAAATACTTTTCAGTTATTGATAAAACAAATTTTACCAAACTAAAATAATATCCTTTAATATATTAAAATTATTACCGTTAAATGTTAAAGGTATATACATATATATTCAATAGAACAGAAATACCATATTGTAATTGTTATTCGATTTCTTTTGGTTTGATTCATATTAAAATTTCTGTAATTTATGTTAAATATTTTCCGAATTAACCATAAATCAATATATTGAGGTCAAGAATCGGAACAAAATTACTACCTTTGGATTAACATTAAACATTAAAGGTTTTTAAATTATTTCAAGTAATTTGTTTATTTTAAAATGAATTTGATGTAAATTACAATGTGTTCTTTAATTTGATAATTTAATTTACTACTTGGAAGCAATTTTCTTTCAATTTATTCCCTGAACTACACTTTTCGTGTGTTCCCCTGATCATTTGTTGGTTGGCTCTCGCACATTTAGCTTACATTACAGAAACTGCATTCTCTAATGAAATATTTTCTCGAAATTGCTTTGCTCCGGCTCCAAAGACAAACTTTGTCCGCAGGATGGGTCTCCCTAAAAAGAAAAAAGTTTTAGTTTACGCTTTCAAAAATAATAATTATGAATATGATTCTCAGCTAATACGAGCAGCATCCTTCCACACTGCCAACTCCTGCGCCCGCAATCCCTACCATGCCGAGAAGATTGAGTTCCTCGACCGACTCCGTTTCCATCTGCCCTCGAGCTTCCAGGCTCCCGTGTTATTAACATTCTAAAAATATACATTTCGTGGCCCGTCTGGCTTCCACATCCTTTTCGGCTCCCTGGCTGCAGTTTAGCCAAAGGTAATTTACTAGAAAATTTGTTTGCAATTAGTGCAATTTAAAACGCTGTATGAGCAGGGATTTTCGCTGCGGATGTGGATGCGGATGTGGCTGAACTCCCTGGCCCTCAGCTAATGCTTTAAAATTTAAATAACTCGAGGAAATTTCCGTTCGACATCGATCCGGGCGTTGTCAAGGGGTTAAACACAAGCCAAGTCAAACAAAGAACATTAATAAGAAAGGCGCTTCGCCCTCGCTCTCGTCCTTTTTAGTTGGTTTTGCAATTTGATCCGGCAATGAAATGGCAGCCCAGCGCAGGCGAGGCCATCACAGACCCCCAAGGACCCAACTTCTTAATGTCATTAATTTTTTAAGCTTACTTGGAATGCAAATGCCCTGACCCCGGGTCGCATAAAAATGGCAGGCCATCAAGGAGTCGCCACCAAATGAGGCGGGACGAGGGGATTGGCAAAGTAAAACGGAACGGAAAAGGGTTTAATTGTTTTGGGCGCCAATGAGGTGGGCCCCGGGTGGCAGATTTAGTTTCAAAACACACTTGAGCCTACCACTGGGCATATAATTAAAGGTCTCCATCCGCCGGGGGCGGAGGTCGAAGGGGTCGAAGAGGTCCTGATGATTTATTGTTCGAGAGACACAGAAGTTCCAGGACAACGGCAACGGACTGTTTGTGTTTTAGGCAAATTAGAAAGGGTTCTTAGCTGTCTCCGGCAGCTGGGGAGTCCGTCTCCTTTCCAAAGCACCCGCACCACCAGCTGTTGAGGTTGGAGAACCCCTTCGAAATCCTCAGTCCTCAGTCCTGAGTCCTCAGCACTTTTACTTCGGTGCTTCCTTTCGGTCTGTTTGCTGTCACGCTGTCTAGCTATTTATTTATATTTAGTGTTATGTTTAATTTAGTAATGGATTAGAGCCGGCAAAAGGAAGCTGTTCATTACCAGTCACGTAGTGCTTCTAAGGTCAGGGTGAGTCCGTAGACTCTGCAGGATCCGGCCGAACCCATCGCTCTTTCTCTCTGGGGGCTGAAGATTTATGGAGATTGTTTCTTAGAATAATGATATGCAAATGTAGCATTTATTCAGCACAAAGGGGATGCTAAACTACAAATCCTTAATAAGAAAATATCTAAGAATAAATCTGTATAAATTCAATACATTTCTGAGGCATTCTAAATTAATTTTGAATGAAATTCCTTCTCTGGTGGAATGAATTCCACTCGAAACCCAAACAGACAACCAAAAAATTAGTTGGGGTTCAAGGAAATGACGTCCTTTTTTGGCAGCGAAACCGCTCGAAATACAAACAGAAGTTTAATGAAGCAGCACGGCACACAGACCATGGATTGGTTATTATCTTTTAGTTCAGTGCATAACTTTTTCACTCTGCATGTAAATTTTATGCCACAAACCAGAGTTTTGCCAACGTTGCCCCCGCTTTGTTGGCTGTTGGCTCGCCCCCCTTTCACATCCCTTTGGCAGCTGCCCGATTTCACGTATTTTTGGCGAAATTATTTTATAATGAATGTTCGTATTTAGCTAAAGTTTTATGAATGGCTTTCATTATGGACGTTGTAGGAGCCGGCTCGGGGCCAGCAGCTCTCTCTGAGCTCTGAAGTGAACCACAAAAATATGAAAACCACATTTATATTGTACATCGGGCAGCTGTTCCAAAACTTTGTCTGTCTCCCTATGCTGGCTGTTCAGGTTGGTGTCGGCCATGGCTCCACTCAGATAGTGGATAGTGGTTCTCATGGTAGTTCGCGGTGGCTGTGGGCTGGTGGGTTGGTGGGTTGGATGGGCAGAGGCAAAAGCGGGGGGCTTGTGCCTGCCAGCGGCGCTTTTTGGGCCAAAAACACAGTTGCTACTAGCTACCAGCTAACAGAAGTGGGCGAGTGCACTGATTTTGGTTGGCGAACTTTCGCAGAGTGGTTTTTCGAAAATGAAATGAAATGGCATGGAATGCGCCACAAAGGATGGCCGAATTGATGAAGAAATTAAAGTTTCTAATGGAACGTCCCCGGTTGCGTTTAAGCCAGCATTTAAAGTATTTGTTCCCGTGCTTCCTGCTCTCTTTACCTCGCACCACCCAAAAGGCAGTGAAGCAAAAGCGTAACGAACATTTCAACTTAAGTAGAGGTTGAATGGGGAATCTGGGGGTGGCAAGAGAGTGCTGACAACCCTTTCAGAATTCCGACTTGACAATTAAGTAAAATAAATGAGGAGTCTACGGCATCGGAAGCCCGGCTACGTGACGCAGCCAGCAGAAGATGCCCGCAACTTTGACACCCCACAAAGGGCACTGGGAAATGGGAGATGGGAGATGGGAGGGGAAAGCCCGGGTGGTTTTCCAGCTAGTATTTGTGGCAGATTGTACCCCAAGGTACACGGCAAGTGCTGACCCCCCACATCCCTGGCTCATTCTGCTGCTGCTGCTGCCGTTGGCAGCCATTATGGGTAAACTTATATTTGCACTAGGAGGGCACAACAAAGCACAAGTCCCATTCCACCTGACCGGGACCACCCTCTGCCTCCGTCTCATCCTTCTCCTGATTATCCTTCCGCTGCCGCATGTTTGTGCGCAGTTGCCGAGGTCACTAATGTCGTAAGATGAATCCTTTCGGCAAATGCCTTCAGGGTGCAAAAATAAAACATGCTAACCGTAAGCCCTTCGCCCACTCTCCCCTCAATTGTGACACTGGAAAAAAAGGTTGGGAAAGCTTGAATTTGCTTCAATTTATAATATTAATACCCAAAGAAGGGGCTTTTCTCTGAAAAATTATCGATATTTTCGATATTTTGACCATATCTATTCGATAATATCGATGTTTTGAAGGTAAAATAGAGGTTAAATATCGAGAAATAGCAAACTGTCGACATTTTTTCAAGCTCTAACCAAATAATCCACTTATGAATAACTTTTCTTAAGTTGGTTTTCTATTTTCTTGTTTAAATCAACAATGTTATACAGAAATCGTATTGAAATACAGACTCTATTAATTGTTAATTTAAAATTATTTTTGAAATATATTTTTTACCATTCATAAAATTCATTAAATAAAAGAAAAATTTCATACAGCTTTCGATTTTTCTTTTCTGTGCACTCTAAAACCCCTTTACCAGCCAGCAGCCGCGTTTTAAATGTAGATTAGTTGTTGTTGTGGTGGGTGCTGGCCTCCTGACATCCTCGCATCCTGGTCATCCTCTCCTCCGCGTCGAGGAAAATAATGAAAACAGCAACTTTCATAATGAAGGTTGCCGTCCTTCGTCCTGCGTCCTCAGTTACCCCCCAATTCCCCCACCCCCTAAGCGAACGGAGCTCAACTCAACCGTTTCTGTCCTGTCCGCTCGTCTCTTTTGAAATTATAATCTGCGCCACGGCGCCATTCCGGCATCCATAGCTCCTCCGCCGCCCTGCTCCTTGGCCACGTTGCGTTTATTTAAGGACATGCGCTCGTTTTACACGCTTTTGCTTGGAGGACTCGAGTCCTCGAGGACTCGAGGGCGCCACCGGTCCACCTCTTTACGCCGGGGTACTTTGTTTTGCCCGCTTTTGTAAATAGCTTTCAGTTTTTCGGCTTCTTCCTTGCGAAACTCATGCCCTGCCTTAAATTTATTCAGCAAATGTCCTTAGTCGACTAATTTGCATGCAGAAATCAAATAAGCTGCATGTTCACATAATGAACACACACAGAGAAGTTGGAGCCGGAGTTCGCAGTTCGCAAATGGGCAAGTACTCCGGATTCGGGACCGCTTTCCTAATTACTTTGACGGACAAAAGCAGCTCGAAGTTTGAGCGACGCAAACAATGGCCGATGGACAAATCAACATAAGCGAGAAAATTGAAAAGTTGACTGCGAATTATTTGCCAACTGGCATCTGAAACTATTCAATTTCCTGGGCCCGAACGAATTCAATTTGCCAAAGGACCAAGGACCAAGGACCCGGGGAAGTAAGTTTTATTGCCACCCCTTTGTCGGCAGAAGCCAAGCCCACATTGGTCCTTTTTCTGGGACTGGGATGCCTGCGCAGACGGAAGTCACAACTATCCCAAGTCGGCATGCGGGCCCGCCTCCTCTTCGTCCTTCGTCCTGCGCCCAATCCGAATCCCTTTCCATCCCCCCAGAAAGTTGCGACTTTTTGGCCACACCAAAGACGCCATATTAGATTGGTGTTTCCATCAGTAGGAGCGGGAGGACAAAGAACGGGCGGCTAAATTCAATTTGCATTTTACTGCTAGTTACAAATATTTGTCTGGATCTCGTTGGGGGCCGGGGAATGAGTTATTGAATTAGTCAAGGGTTTCGTGTGTCTTGGCCAAACCTCCGCCCTGAAAGTGAGTTATTAAATGTGGTGGAAAGGGGAACCCTGTCTGGGGACTCTTCAAAAGAGTCAAATGGCCATTAAAGTTAAATTAAAGTTCACTATTATTAACTAAAGATTGGAAGTTAGTAACGGATCCTTTTTGGGTCAAGCTATTTAAAGAATTCACTTAATAAGCTGTGCAAAGTTAATAAATATTATATTTCATTATTTTTTAAATTATTAATATTATTATTTGTACAGGGTAGACTTATTTTTCAAAAACTGATTAAAGCCTATAAATTATTATGTTTTGGTAATCAGACTTTTAAGAACGGTAAGAACCAATAATTTATAACCTATGAACATATAAAACGGAATTCCCTAACGTCCTTACTTAAAATAAAACTGACTTCTTAAATCAAGATCAAGAAGAATGCATCCTGATTTGTGAATGTTAATATTATGTAATGTTCTCAGTTAAGATTACTACTCCTCTGTCTGAGAATCTCTTGCAAACTGAGACTTTAAACTTAACGATTTTGGGAAAATTCGTCGGCTTCATCTTCATCTTCAACCCGTTTTGGTCTGCGTGGATTAACCCTTTTCTCGGGCTAATGTGTGCACCGCAAATATTGCCTCAGACGGTCGGATGAACTCAAGAAAGGAAAAGAAAGAAGGGAAAGGATGCGCCGGCAGGAGGGAAAGGAGCAAAGCCAGCCAAACCAGACAAACAGTGAGGCGATGGATCAAAAACAGGCCGGGAAACAAAAAAATAGTGCAAAGGAGAAGCTAAGAAGATGAAGGGTTGCGTCTGGTCTTAGTCTAGTCCTGTCTGGATTGGGTCTGGTTTTTTTTCGGTACCTTTGCTTAGACATTTTCCTGCTTACTTTTCCGCTTTTTTGAGGTTTTCATTCCCCTCGACACGCTTCCAACTCGGGACTCTATTAGGTCCCATTTGAGGACGTTTAGCACGTGGCTAAAGTTCAGTTCTTTCGGGGTGCTTGAACTGTCGTCTGTAGTAAATAAATGCTGAAATTGTAATTAGTGCAAGCCGGGCAAATCCATAAATAATCCATAAAAATGATTAATTACTGATCGATTCCGTCTGTGGGTGCAGCTTTTGTCTGCTGTCCATCCAGTGCATCCTGCAGCCCATTAGCCAGAATTTAGCAATTTATGATTATGGGCGAGAAATTGCTGTGCCGTCGGCAGCGGCAGCTTCACTTTGCTGCTGATTCGGTGGCCAGGACATGCGCAGTTCGCCGGCGTGTGTCTATGTATCTATGTGTCTAACAAAGCAACGGCCATCCTGGGCCATGGTTTCCATTTAACCCGCGTCGGCCATGGCGTTCGGTCGCATCGCAGCTGCAACCCACGCCTGCCCGAAAGCCGCCCTGATATCCTCTATATATGGTGTTTCACCCACCCGATGATGATCCCACCTTTTCGGGCTGAGTTGGCAGCCCCTTTCGGGCGGTGTTCTTCCCACCCCCTGGACAGCTCTTAAATCCAAAGGCATGCTTAGTCTCTCTTCGTTTATCCACCTCCCATTTCTCTTAGCCTCAAATTCTAGTTTCTAGCCACCCAGCAATAGGGGGCGCCTTTCTAAGGACTCGGGGTAAATTATCCTTAGATGAGGCCTGCGAAATAAATAGGGTTGGTTTTCAATTGCTCAGCGAAGGGGAAGTCATAGTTTTTTTCGGGAAATTATCTTCGGGGGAAATTAGTAATAATAAATACCTTTTGTGAAAGCTTACGTTTGTGAGGTATTTTAAATGTGTTCCTTTTTATTTTAGAGTTCTAAGAAAATTTATGTGAAAATAAAAAATACTTTTCATAAAGTTGCTTTATTTAAGGATCTTTTAATTTCAGATTTTTGCTTTTGGTTTAATTATTATATTTCAGCTCATATCATCAAAATTTCTTTTAAGTATTGAAAACTGTAAGGTGTTAGAACTAAATTTTAAATAAATAAATAAAATTTATTTAGTATATCATAATTCTATTTTATTGATCAATGCATTCCAACCAGTTGCCCTTTCTCTTTGACAGTTCAATTGATTTTCATTTTAAAATTTTTCCCCATTTTCCCATTTTTTTTTTGTGCAGTTTTTTGCTCTGCTTTGCTATTTACCTTGTCATTGTGTTTGTGTTTGACTTTCGACATTTTTTCGATTAGGCCCTCAACCCCCCGGCAATATGTTTGCTTTTTGTTATAATTCGCATCCCCGTTGTCTGCCTCAAATAATGTCGAGCCGGAGTTTTGGACAATCGCAGTTCACCTGCCGATGCCGTTCGACTTTTGTGTCCCTTTGGTTTTGCTAGTCAATTTGCTGTTGTTTTATGCGATTAATCCACGACTATGGAGGCCACTTTGGCGCACATAATTGAGGTTACGTTCGGCTGCGCAAATTGCCAGCATTAATTGATTCTGGTTGGGCGGAAAGGCCCAAAAAAGAAATGTAATAATCGGATTTTTCATGGCTGCATTTTGGCACATTTAATGTTTTGAGTGGCCACATTTTGGCTGCTCCTGACCTGCTCAACGAGTCCCAAGGATCGACCCCGGTCCCATTGTCCTGCAGCGGGAAACAACCACCGAAAAAAAAACAAAAAAAAAAAGTTTGCGGCATGTGCTTGGGTCGTTTTCATCCCCACCTCCTGGGCATACTTATGGTTTTTTAACAACTCAGATTTATGGCTCATCCGCGAACCCAGTTAATTGCCTCTTTTTGATGGCCGATTTGCTCATCTTTCGATCTTTCAAGCCGGAATCTTAAATCTCGCGGTTTTCGACAACAGTTGACACTTACATAAATTTTGCCTGGGGGCAATGACAATTTTCGGCTGTCCGTTTTTTTTATGACCAAGATGATGGTAAATTGGCCAATTAAACTTTTTTCATATTTGTTTCACATTTTGTTTTCTTCCAAGTTTTCATTTAATGACTAATGTGTTTCGCGTTTTATTGGTCCGGCGTGACTGACATTTAACTGTAGTCCAAGAATCAGAGAGAAATGTCGCTGAATTAGCGACTTTTGTTTTATTTTTTAGCAGATGCAAGGCGTAAATCCTTGGATATGAAAGGAAATGGGGGAGAATGTTACAGTTAAATCTAAATTTACAAAGTATCGGCTTAATGATCTTATTGGTAGCCACATTTACTTGAACATAATATTATTTTGTATCTGAAAAATAAAAAAAAAACATGTTTAAATGCCAATCGATGGGCAATTTTATATTAAGTCTAAGGACGTCCGACAATATATTTTATGGTCTGAATAGAATACAGATATTTTAAAGTTTAAATTCAGAACCAGGACTTTTGGAACAACTCAATAATTTTGTTGGTACACCGTTTAGTAATTAAGTACAGCGAATTCCAGGTTATCGATAATATTATTTTCATTCAATAAGGTATTCTTTTAAACTTTATTTAAATTATTTCTTTAATTTTTAAAAAAGATATAAATAAGGAAGACTTTACTCAAATTTTGCCAAACCTTTCGACATAATTATGATTGTTTTATTGATATATTTATTCCAGAGTATTAAACAACTTATCCCTAAAAGTCTGTTCACATCGGAACAGGGAACAATGGCCATCACTGGTGTTGGGTAATAATCCGTGCATCACTCATACGAGACGTTGTCGGTGAGTTGGCAGCATAGCGGCAGCAGCAACAACAACAACGAAACGCACAAATTGCAAGTTGATTTAGCTGCTTTTTTTATTTGCCTCAAGTGCAGTCGTCTAAAAAGTGCAGAGTCCGTGTGCCAGTCGCATTCGCATTTGCAGTGGCGGTGGCAACGCATCCTTTTCAAAAAAGAGTCCGAGCCCGATGTCCTGTTGGCCTGATGGCGTTGGTGTGAGCGCGTTTTCAATCAAAATCGCTCAGGCTCTTGACGGCAACAACAACGGCCAAAACAACTGGGTAGCAGGAGCATTGGCAGTGGCAGGAGCAGCAAACTTCAGGGGATTGCACTCGGCAGCATTTTGGCAAACTCGCCAAACTCTCGCGGCTCACATGAGCGCACAAAACAAACAGTGTGCGGCTGTGTGAGTGCGTATGGCACTTGGCTCTTTATCTTTTTGCCTATAAACGTCGCTGCACCCCCCGCCCCCCTACTGCCGAGACTCAACCCCTTGAACAATTTCCCGCCTTGGGGTGCTGAATGCATTTTTGGTCAGCTGCAGCTCGCGACTGGCATTTTTTCTCGCTGCACTTTAAGTGCAGTTTACCTCTTTGGCAGTTGTGTGTTTGCTTTGCCCTCGTGCCACGCCCCCACGCTCCTCGCCGCCCCGCCAGACTGTCCATTGCCCGAACGCCGCCCACCACCCACCACCCACTCCACCCCTTTGGCGACTTTGAGTGTGCGGCGTTAGAAATTGGGAGAAAAAAGTTTCGCTGTGCAAATGAATTCTTACAAAGGACATGGCCCCAAACCCCACACACACATGCCTACTCTCACTCGACTGCATTGCCATGGGCGGGGGTCAGAAGGGGGTTAGAAGGGGTTCAGAAGGGGGTCAGAAGGGGGTGGCAGCAGGGGTCAGGGGGCTAACTGGCATTGCATTTTTGTGCGTCCCTTGGTTCGCTGACGACCAAGTGGCATGTGGGATTAAACCACTGCGCTTAAGTGCCACTGCATCCCTTCCGCCTCCATCCTTCCGCCCCTCCGCTCTTGCGGCCTTTCCTCGCCGCATTTCTTTTTCATTTAATTAAAATTATTTGCCTTTGGCCGCGACGGCCACTCGGAACTTAGCTCTTGGGCCGCGATTTTGGCAGAGAGTCTTTGCCGCGTTAAGTGCGTGCGGCGGTGGCCAATTGTCAATTAGCCAGGCTGCAGACAGGATGCCAAATGCAGCGATGCATTCAGGCGGCACTAACCAAAGCCGAACCACGCACAAAAGTATCCGCTGCACAGCTGAAAAAATAGTAGGAAATTCATAGGCTAAAATGGATAGTTTTGGTTATATTTTAAAATTAGAAAGAAAGTAAAGATAATATATTACTATATTATTTATCTAAATATTTATAAGAATTAAATTATATATAAAACTATTAAGCCCCAACTAAAAATTATATATAAAACTATTACGCCCCAACTAAAAATAAGTAAATATTAAATAAAAAATTTAAATTAAATAATTGAGTAATTTAGAAAACCCCTTTTCTTGCTGTGCACAGCAATGTGTTTCAATGCAATTATTTTGCAGCACACCGCTCAAAAAAGAGAGGTGCACAAAAGATGCCAAATGGAAAAAATCAAAAGGCTCAAAACAGAAACAATTGCACGAAATGCTTTTTATGTTGCCAATTACAGACAACGCACAGGGCCAAATGAAAACGGACACTCGTGAGTGGAATGTGTGTACCTTTGACCAGGAACAGGAGCAGGATAAAAAGGGGCTAAAAAAAGGACCTTCTTGCCGGCAATTGCCATTACACATTACACACACATTGGACTAGTACTACGAGTCCATAACTACCACCTGGCTGGCCTCCTATTAATAATTCCAAGATGCGTAATTATTGATTTTCCATTAACACTTCGAGGCGAGCAAAGCGCAACAAAAACGAGCAGAAAAAAACGTAGGAAAAAACGGGGAAAAAGGTTAAGAGTAGCGAAGCGAGGCCCACGCATGTGGCCGGGCCTCACTTTGAACTTAGGCCGCAGGATCCATATCCCCAGATCCTGTCGGCCGTCTCGCTGCGGGAGCCTGGGAGAACTCCATCTCGCCCGTCACCTTTGTGATAATTAGTCGGCGTGTGTGCTTATTTATTAATAAATATTTTACACTTCGACGCGTGGGGTTAATTGCAGAGGATGTAGGAGGATATTCAGTGGAGTGAGAGATCCTTTAAGCTGCCTCGGTATCTGCCAGATACTCGCTCGTTGCGTAATTAAAAACTGGCCCCCGCCTCGGGTCTTTGTTATTAAACTTGGCTGCAAATTGAAAGTCAAACTGTTTAAGACAATGTACAAACACACTTTGAGCCGGAGATTGACAAGGGTAGGCTCATGCTGCGCTGGCTACGAATATAGCATCGCAACCCTTGCCCGTTGTCCATCCAGCCAGCCAGCCATCCATCTATCCAGCCAGCCATCCATCCATCCAGCTGGCCATCCAAACATCCACCGACGTGACGCTAATTTCTTTGATTACATGTGCGCTGGAGAAGAGTCGAGACTCCAGGAGCTTGAGACTCCGGGCATCCGGGCATCAAGGCATCCTTTGTGCTCTGTCTTACGGCGGAAACGAACCGCCTGCGATGACCAACTGAACTTCAAAACTTTGACTTGACCAGCGGCCAACCCTGCAATTCCGCTTCCTTTCGCTTGATTATCGAGCCAACTCATCCCGCATTCATCATCATCATTCGGCTTCCTTCATTCATCCACCTCGTTCGACGAGGGACTTTAAAATGTGTTAATTTCAAATTATTGCTGGATTGTAAGAACGAGGAGTATGCAGGCCATGCCATGCCAGCCAAGTGGCGGCAAATGAAAATCTTAATTAGGGCTAGCTGACCGGCTGGCCAGCCCATTCAACCTTTGACCCGGGGGCAGTTTCGAAGATGTGAGCTGCATTGGCGAGTGGAGGTACAAACTTTAGCCACACAGAAACAAATATTATTAAACAACAATTAAGCTGGTAAATTTAATAATATTTTACTAGCCTGATTTAACATACATAGTTACGAGGAAAAATTACAAACAAAATTCCTGTTTTTTAATTTTTTTCATAAAATCTACTCAAAAGCTATGTAAATCCTTAGTTTTAATATTGTTCAAACCAATTTATACATTACAAAGCGAAATATTGTCCAAAGATGGATTGTTATACCGCATTGAGTTCGTATCAAAATTCCCTTTCGCTTGATATTTAATTCTATAAAAATTAATTTTTAATGATTTTTGGCAAAAAAACGTGATGTAACCCCTTATCAAAAATGGAAAAATTGGCAAGAATATACATTTTATTATATATACCCAAAAGTGGTGGGGATTGTTAACATAGGTTATTACCTGGACAAAACAGTCATTAATTTAGCTAAGGGAACATTATTAACTAAATTACAAACAAAAAACTCAGAGAAAAGTATTGTTTTGCCTTAAGATTTAAAATTATTATTTATTTTATTTAGAATTTAGAAGTTTCTCTCACAAATGATAAAAAAATGCATTTTATTCCTGAATTTTTTTGCAATCATTGCTTTCATACATTTTTCTTTTCAAAATCAGACAATCAAGTAGATCCTCTCGTCGAAATGAAGGGTAAATCGAATCTTGACAGCCTCGCAATAGCAATCGCACTTGCAGACTCTCTGCTAGCTCGTTCAAAAGTTCTGGTGCATCCGAGTTGCAGGACGAGGCCAATGATTGATGGCTGCCTAAGCAGGATGAATTCATATTTATATCCGCACATGCATTTGCATTTCCATATGCCAAATGCGAAATGCGAAGTCAGTGTAAATAGCTAAGCCGAACAAAAAGACCTCTGGCCAGAAAGGAACTTTTGCCCACATGCACTTGCGGACTCTGGCCGAGCATAACGCTGGATGAATGCCATGGGATATGTGTGGTTCGCATTGGAGTGGGGCTGGTTAATTGGGTGGTGGGGGCTCAAAGGGTGTGGGCCGGAGTGGGCTAAGCTACTTTGCGCTCTTTGTGCGACTGCCTCTCGTCCGCCCGTGGAAATGGGAATTCTTTGGTTTGATTTTTTGTTCGGCTGTTTGCGCCGGTTCCGTCCGTCATCACTAAAAAGTTAATTGCACGAAAAATAAGTTAATACTCGACGCCTGCTCCGTGCCAGTCCACTTCGATGGCCGCTCCAGTCGCTGTTTAATTTAATTAGTCGGCCTCCTTGTGTCCCCCACCCACTTCTGAGCCCCCTTACCCCCTTTCCCCTCCTTCCATCATCGTACCCGATGCCTCATGTCCATGTGTGTGCGCTCCACAGTCCCAATTCGAGTTCCCTTGCCCACTCGCATCGACGCGACGCGGCTTCTTGTCGTCCTGCAAATGTGTGTGCGAGTCCTTTCGACTGTTTGTCAATGCGATTCCGTGGGCTGGGCGGCCTGCAAGTCAATTAGCAAGTGTTTTAATTGCCTTAAATTTGCATAATTCCTGTCAACAAGGCGGTCCTACTAAACCTTTCTCCTTTAGCAAGGGTTTTTTGACCTTCTTGTTAAGTTTAAAGAAAAATAAATAGTATTAATTTTATTAAGAATTTGATGTTGCCCTCCGAAGCCCTTTTCTCTGAAATTCACTATGCTTGATGAAGATTTGCGTATTAGTTTCAATTAGTTGATTCTGACAATGGGTCAGCCGGGGGAGCCAGAGCCACGCCCGGATTAATCCCTCATTGAGACCCTGCTACGGGCATTTCAATTAACCCGGGACGCACCTTAAGCGATGGCCAGCCGGAGCACAAGACAATTTCAATTCCATGAAACGTCCTTCCCATACGATCTGACCTCGTTTCGACGGGCAGAAGACGCACAACTAATTAGACACATGCCAGGACATTAGACACACATGTGCGGTTATGAAGCTACACTGGTATCGGTGTCCTGTGTCCCGAATCCTATATCCTATATCTGTATCTGTGACTGGGACTGCGACTGTGGCTGACTGACTCCAACCGCCTGCCTGCTTGACCGTACGCAAATTACTTGTGTCATAAATTCAGCCCGCAAAAGCGACAAGAAAAGTCGGGCGGCGGCAGCCCGAAATAAAACCCGAGGCTTATGGCTCACATGGCTCGCAAGTGGGTCGAAGAACTGGGGCTTGGCCAACTCGGGGTCTCACGTATTCGGTAGCGTTGTCCTTTTGCCGCCGCAGTTTATGGCCACAAAGTTTCGATAACTCAAAGGGGAACCAACCGGGCGACCTTCATAAAGATCTCAATCTTAACGATGACAATGCGAAAGTTTTCGGGCACTGGTCCCCTCAAGATCCACCGAAAACTATCGTCGCCAACTATTCATCCGCAGTCATATTCCCCCACTGCGCCGCCTTTTGTCTTCGCGTTAAGTGAGACAAAAGTGGACTTAAAATCCCAAAAACCGAAAGAGAATACCCACATGCACACCTTTCCAAACCGGTTGCTTATCGAAGCCCTTTGAATGCCTTTCGGGGGTTGCGAGATGCAGGAGCTGCGATAAGCCTAATATGCGTTTTCCTCGGCTGCTCATTACGTTCACATAGCCCAAAGGACGCGCAACTACAGTGCGGCCTCTATGGATCGCTGCTAAATATATTAGAGTTTCGAATATTTTTGTTATAAATAAAGTGAGATTTTAAAGTCATTTTTATAAATTAAATGTTGTACTATTATCGCCATTAATATATCATTTAAAAACATAAAATAATTAGTAGGGGAGATTCTTTCAATACCCTAACTAGTTTTTGTAATATTTAAATGTCCAACTATCTGTTGAACTTGTTGGTATTTGACTGTATTACGACACCAAATTCATAAACACTTTGGATAGTTGTAATGACCCACCCCGAGTCGGTGGTTTCACGAAACAAAAGGACGAAGGCCGTTCATCCTTCTCGGCCGTTTCTTAATTTGCGCTACGTGATGGAAAATAGAGCAAAAGGGGTATCCCATTTGGGGGCCTTTTGTATCCGAGACTCATTGTGTCTTCAAGATTAACATCGCACCAATTTCTTGCAGAGTTATGGCCAAAGTTGCACCAGTTATTCTTCTGCTCTACGGCCTGTCAATGAAATGACCTTACAACGATTTTTCGTTAATGGCGAAATCATGAATGAAATTGCGTAAAAGCGGTTGCCGAAAAAAAAAGAAAGAAGAGAGGGACCCCAATTGAAAGTGAAAGCGTGTGGAAAAATAATAACAATAACGAAAAAAAGGCGAAAAAAAGCGCTGTGGAAAAATGAATTATTTTCGCATATTGGGTAATCAATTAAAATTAACCGAAAAAAAAATAAAATAAAATAAAATGCACAAACTACTCGTACAAACGTTTGTGTATATAATATATATGTGTGTGTGTGCGGGGGGGTGGGGAGAATGAGGCAGGACATTGTTGAATGGGCGGTGGGAGGTGTTTGGCTAGCAGACAACCTCTGCCCGTGACCCCATTCCAATGGGGTGCGTGTTCATTAACCGGCATTCGCATACCCACACACGTGCGTTTACGCATATAAGTATATCCTTTGGCCCACAACCCCCCACCATCACTCTGCAGGTCATCGGACGGCGACAAGGACCTGTGCCGGCATTTTTATTTCGTTTTCCGCTCTCTCACACCATTACCACTTTCCATTTACCACTGCATGTCATAATAACAACAAGCGGCCACGGCAGCAGCAACACCAACAGCAACACCAACAAACAGCTGTAACCCAAGGCCGCCCAAGGTCAAACCATAATCGTTGATAATGAAAATTATTTGTTTCGTATTTCGTTTTTTCCCGATTTCGGACTCGCTCCTCTTTTTCGGTTTTTTACTCCTCTTTTTTTCGGCCAACAGCGTCCTTGCCTCGCATTCGTTTTTGTCACTCGTTTTCTTTAATTTCCATTTAATGCATTTCACGCCCCATCCCCCCTCCCACCCCCTTTTGCACACGCGCGCCCATGGCCCATTCATTGTGTAAATTATTGCCAAAAAAATAAAAAGCCAAAAACAAAGCGAAAAAAAATCGGGCGTCTGAAAGTATGCAACATAATTAAAAATCAATGGCATACAAACAGATAAAGGCCAGCGCCTGTTTTTGGGCGGCGGGGGCGTGGCAAACAGCCTGATTTCCACATTAACAGGCCACCCCCCACCCACTCCCTCCCACTGCCCACCACCATCGTTGCTGGCTGCAATTTATTTTTGATCGTTTTTTAATTTATTTTTTATTCGCATAAAAAGCGCAAAAAAAAAATTATGGAAAAAAGCGCGCGAACGTGCAGCACACAGCAGAAATCAACGTGGACGAAATGGGGGGGAAAAAAATAAAGGCAGCCGAAAATAAACGGAGAGCAAAAGAACGAAAAAGCAGGCCAAACAACGCCGGTCAGCGGCAGGAGCAGGACGAGCCCTGCAACAACTTCTGTTGTTCCTCCCACCCTTTTCTCTTCCGCGAGCTCAGGTGTAAGGCGACTTTTCTCGGGAAATCAGCTTAAACACCTCATGGGACCCAGCGAATCCAACCATGTGTTGCATGCTCGGATCGAAAAGGATGCAGCTTTTATCTTTCGCCCTCCAACTCCATGTCTCATTCACTTACATACATTTATTTGCATTCCTCTTTTTTTTGGGGCTAGTGTTGTGAGTGAGCGAGTATCCTTTCACCTTCCATTTGTTTTACCCGGCACTTTTGTTGTGACTTTTGTGCAGGCCTGTAAAAATCACGCGAAATTGTTAAAATTGCAAAATAATGCCGGTCAAACTCATTATATATATTAATTCGTGCCGGCTGTCGATGCTTTTTTTTCAACTTACTCTTTTTCGGTGAAGGAGAGTTTCAGTTGGAATTCGTTGATGATATAGATTGCAACAGCTGTATTGGAACATTGAAATGATAACATATTTTCTTAATAAATATAACATAGAAAACCCTATTTCTACTTGGTATACAAAATAAAAAAAATCATCAAAAATTTTATGATAATTTTCATGGCCAAAAATACTTTCAACTTTTTTTCATTTCGAGAAACTAAGTAGTAGGATTTACTTAAGATCCGGTAATACATTGTTTAAAGTTTTGTTCTGAAGTTAGAATATCTGAATATTTTAAGGATATCACTCTATGATTTCTTGTCTTGAATACTGTGTCCTTAACTCTTTTAGCTGTGTCAGAATTGCAGTCTGCTGCTCGTGGCTGGGGTAAATTGCAGTACTCAAATTGTTACGGGGTAGTTAGCCCCCATCAGATACTCCCCCACCACCTGTGAAATCAGTAAAATTACGACCAAGAATCACCGGGCTTTGTTTGTTTGCCATCAATAGAAGTTTTTAATTTGCTGCACACAACCCTTGCCGACGACTTTGCCTTTGCTTTAACTCTTGCCTTCGATTCTACGCTATGTTTTAGGCGGCAAACTGCAGTTTCGGCCTGCATAATATGCACTTTGCACCGTTTTCGGGCCCAAGGGGTTGTTAGTCTATTATCCTGTCCCCTTTTTGGACGCACGACCCGTAGAACGCAATTACCCAAACAAAACTCCATCGCTGCACCGGTTTCTTCTGCCGACATGTGTGCAATTTCATGCAACTTTGTTTCGGGCTGCGTTATTTTGGCAAAAAGTTTTGTGTAAATTGCATTCCGAAATTGCCTTTAAGATTAAAGTAATGCGAAAGAGTTGGAAATTAGTTTCAGCCGGGAGTTGGGTGGAGAAGGGGCGCCAGGTGGGCGAGTCGTGCTGTCATGACGCCACTTCTTGACCCCGAAAGTAAGTCATTCCAAGAGGGGTGCGGCCGGGTTACTTACGAGTTACTAGCTGTGTAACTGTGTGCTCGGGCTGGCGACACTTGTAGCCAAATTGACACTAAAACCCGCTCCCACCACCCACTTTCTCCCCGCTCCCCCCGAAGGACCGGTCCCAAAGGCTTCGAAGACGGCGTCGACAACTTTGGCCGCACCTTTGCTTGCCCACATGTGGCCAGTCGGGTAAATAGTGCTCCTGCTCAGTCTGGCTGAGTGTGTGTGTCCATGCAAAGTAAATATTTTCACTCGCAAGGATTTCATTATCCTTATCACATGACAAGCGGAATTTTTTCGCACCACACAAAAGCGCAAAGGCGGCTAAAGATGTTACGGCTCCGCGTCGCTGGCGACCCAAAGGCGATATGGATAAATGCATGTATGTAGGTTGGGACGCCAGGACGTCGCCTTGCTGTCGTGTAATGTCCTTTAAGTCCTGCTCGGTTCAACTTTAATTACACAGCGCCGCCTTCGAGGCGAGGTATTCACTGGGTGTGCTGAAATTATGCTGAGTAGAATGGCTTGCAGAATTTCAGGGTTTCATTCACCTTTCGGAGCCAAATTGTGGAAAAATATCTTGGCTAATTTAATTGAAATTATTTAAGTAAATTATTAAGATTTTTCCGGAACCCAAAAAATCTTTATCCGATTTTCTATAGATTTTTTGAGCGTGAAAATAATACAACATATTAGATTATTCAAATTATAACTTGATAATATAATAATTGTTTAAGAGTCTATTTATGGTTTTTTATTATATTATTTATATACTAGTTGGGTTAGTCAAAAGTCGAAGACAAGAATATAAAATTAATATCTTTGTTCTTAAGATATTTTAAATATTATTTTCTTTACAGGATATAACTTTTTCTGTCCTTGGCTTTGGTTACACTGAAGTTTATGTTGCTGCTGTTGTTGCCTTGGTGGTTTCATTGTCTCTTGAGATATTCCTTTATGCGTGTAAGTGTGTGTGTGTGTGGGGCTGTGTGCTCGTGTGAGTGGCACTCCTGTGTGCTTATCCTTAACGGCGGTTGAGCAACTTAACTATTTGCATGTTCGTCCTTCGTTGTCGTCGCTGTGGTCTGTGCCTAGTTTAGAGCCCTCGAAGATGACGTCGTCGCGTTTGTCCTTTCAGGACCCAGTTGTTAATTACCAGCCAGCACAAAGGAGTCCCGCTAACTTAATTGAAATGAAGTTCTGCTCCGCTAATGTCTTCATTAAAAGTCCTTGCCAAGAATGGAAAAAAGTAGAGGAGTCACCTTAAACCAGTTAAGTAGAGCAGAGTCAATGCCAATTATTTGTCAATCAGCGAGGGGGGATGGGTGGGTGGTGCGCTGTTTGGGTGGCGCAACGGAAACGAAGTTCGCTTGCAAATTGCGGCTAAAAGCAACTGCCTGTGTGCCATAGACAACAACAGCAAGAAAAGCGCCAACAACAATGGCAGGGGACAACAAATTGATATATATGGACAAGTCCGCGGATTGACAAAGCAGCTGCAGCGTAAAAACCCAGCCATGTTGCCTGTCCGTTAAAACCCTTGAACCGCCCCTCCTTCCTGCGAAATGTAGCATTTGATGCTGCTGTCGCGAAAAGTGCATTTTGTTGAACGTCGAACGGGGCGTATGAGCAACGCATCGGAGGAAAAATAGAGGGGGCTGCAGAGAAGGGTTGTAAATGAGAAAAAGGGGGTCGGTCGTAAAGGAAACAGAGCCGCTTCGGCGACTGTCGCAGTTGCATTGAATTTTTGCCATTGCAACGATGGCTGACAGACGCCAGCCGTCAGCCAGTGCTACCACCACCCCCCCAATCCTCTCCCTAAACCCTAAAAAACCCCCTTACACACACACACACACACACATCCGGCGCCTTTTTAGTAGGCGGGGCATTTTTGTATTTTTTGCCTTTTGTTTTTCAAACGCAAGCGCGCATTTTAAATGCAACAACAACGCACAAAGTGCAGGCCAGAGCGAGAGGGCAAGATGAGAGAGCAGGATGAACGGCGAGTGAATCAGTTTTATCCCGGCTTAGTATTTTGTTTTTTTCCCACCCCCTCGATGAGGCACACTGCTGCTGCCAGTGGAATCGCAGTTAAAAATATTACACATCGAAAGTTCAAAGTTCGGTTGTAGGGCATCCGTTTGCATGTCCTTTGAGCTCTCGGCTCTCGGCCCTCGGATCCGCTTGATTAATTAAAAGCAAAATATGTTTATGGCCAGCAACAGTTCCTTGGGGGATAACCGGATGCTGGCCGGGTGTAAAAAAGCGAGTGTGTGTATGTGTGTGAGCCATGAATTATGCAGATGGCTCTGGGTAGCTGGTAGCTGGTCACCCGATTCCCAGATTCACACACTCCGCGGACAGGAGGCAACTGTACCGCTTGACACTTGGCAGGACTTTCTCCGCACAAAGGACTAAACGGCAGCCCCTTCTGCGTTCTGCATTCTGCTTCTTCCTTCCTTTCACCGAACATCGCTGATTGCATTTGCTGCAACATTTTTCGTTTGGTTTTGTTTGCCTTGCCTCCCGAGGGGGAGGGGAAAGGATGTGCTGCTGCTGCAACTGCTGCACTGCCTCTGCACTGCAATGTCCTGGACATTCGAATGGACTTTTGTTGTCGTCGTCGTCGTTGTCCAAAATGCAGCTGTCGCGATGCATGACCCTCCTGTCTCCCAGCCTTCCTGTTGCTGCTGCTCCTGCTTGTTTAGTTTTTCGCGCAATTTTCCGCGCTGCTTTTGTCATTTTTCGGGCTTTTTTCCATTCCGCCTGCCGACCTGCCTGCCTGCCAGGCGATATTTTCGTTATATAAAGCCCTGGACATTGGACCCATGCTTTTAGGCAACGGGCGGCGCATGCAAATGCAACTGCAACTGCAGCGGCGCTTTGGGGAATATGCAAATCAGCCATCAGCAGCGCAACTGCAGCTGCAGCAACAAAAGGCTCAAACTAGAAATGCTTTATGTGGCCATCCTGGGTGGGTGGGAAAAAAGCCTACCTAAACCACATTTCCCCACCCCTTCGCTTTTCGACGAAAGGCGAGCGCATAATTGATGCTTTTCGGGCCACGACCAGCTTTGCACGGCCATTAATTTGCTATCGAATTGCTCTCAACTAATTGAACAGCAGCATAATTCGAATTTAATGAAGATCGTCGTTGGTTTGGAAGGGCAGGGGGGAAAGCTGATTAGAAACCAGATAATAACAAAATTGATACAGACATTTTTTTGTTGCCAGGATTATGCAATCATAAACACGAGGATTGTGACCGTTTTTTTGTTTCTGATTTATTTTTTACTGCGGCTTAAGCGTAAAGTCATTCTCATTTACTTTTTTAAAGATAATAACATCATATAGCCATAGTCCTTAATTTCCTTTTAAAAATCAGTATTTTATCCAAAAACAAAGCAAAGAATTGTCCAAGTCTAAAGTTTTATATCGCGTTGAGTTCGTTATAAAATTAACAATCGATTGGCATTCAAGCCCAGAAACTTCATTTTTGTACGATATTTGGCAAAAAAACGTGATGTAACCGCTTATGAAAAATACAAAAATTTGTCAAAAATTGAATTTCTATTAAGTCTACCCAAAAGTGATGTGGATCGTTGGCATATGTTATAAGCTGGTCAGAACAGCCGGTCTTTTGGCTGGGGCACCTACTTTTCCAAAATAACGGCGAAAATACGAAAACAATGTTTCCTGTTTTTTCCAAACATCCTTAATTCTAATTAAAAAAAAAAAAATGCAGTATTTCATTCAGAACAATGCAACAAATGGTCCAAATGTAGAATGTCATACCGCGCTGAATACGTAATAAAATTTCCAATCGAATGGTGTTTAAATCTAGAAACTTAAAATTTTTAAGATTTTTGCAAAAATTTGTGATAAAAAAATGAAAAAAAAAAATTTGCCAAAACTTAAATTTTTTTAGTTCTCCCAAAAGTAATTTGCATCTTTTGCATATGTTATAAGCTGAACATAACGGCCGGTTTTTTGGCTGGGGTACACATTTTAGCAAAATAACAGCGAAAATACAAATTCCAATTTTCTTGAAAAAAAAAACAGTATTTTATCCAGAACAAAGCAACAAATGCTCCAAATGTGGAATGTCATACCGCGTTGAATTCGTAATAAAATTTCCAATTAAATGGTGTTTAAATCTAAAAAATTAAAATTTTTCAGAAAAAATTTTTAAAAAAATCTGGAAATAAATAATACCAAAATTGGGCCAAAATTGTATTTTTTTGTAAATCTACCCAAAATTTATGTGTATCGTTAGCGTATGTTTAAAGCTAGTCACAACAGTCGGTCTCTTAGCTGTGTCATCTATATTTCCAAAATAATGTAAAAAAACCCAGTTTTTGCACTTTTTTTTACCCTTTTATAAAATTTTCATCAAAATATTATTTTTAATTTGATATATCAAGTTCCACACCAGCTTTTTAAAAGTTCGTATTTCAAACATGAGCTATAATTTTTAAATGTTGTAATTTATTTTCTCCAATCAAGCAAAGTCAAGAATGAAAGCATATAATTTTATGCGGTTTGCATATATGCAGATCAGTATTTCGATTCAGTGAAATCGAAATGCCCTAGGAGTTCCATTCCCGGTTCGCTTCGATTTTTAATGCGATTTCCAAGTATAGTCATTCAGCGGATGAGCCGATGCCTGTTGCGGCCCGCGAGCTCATTAATTAATGATGACTGGTCAGGACGGCAAAGGACGGAGGGTTTTCAGACCGCAGCAGGTGGCAATGGGCCTACCTACCCCCCGTCCACGACCTTTACATTTGTGCATAACAACTTATGAATCCATAAGCTATCTGGCAATCTCTTTATGAGCAGCATACCAAATTCCTCTCCGGTATCGGACCAAGCCAAACCAAACTGATACCAAACCGAACCATAGCAGACCAAAACCATTGCAAGCCCGAAGCAAAAGCAGAACGGGCACAGCGGCAAAGTCAATAGCCAATGCCATCGATAAAGCCATAAACTCCGTGTAGCGGGTGGGGATTGTGGGTGCTGTGCCTATCCGGCCTAAACTGCGCCATCGCCCCCGTCCCAACCTCGCGTTCAGGCCATTTCCGGGAATACGCGGCGTATGAGTAACGAGCGCGATGCGTAGGATTAAATGCAGGCTCTGCCTAGTTCCGATCTGTCCCTCCGCGTCTATATATCCCTATATACACATATATATCCCTACATATATCTTTGAGCACGTACATAGAGAATTGCAGTGGCTGTCGCTGCATTCGCCCACCAATTTTTCTCCGCTTTTTTGATGCGCTTTCCCCCTCGACCACCACCCCCCTCCCCCCCGTCAGTTTTCCACGAGTTAGTGGGAATTTATGCTGGCTCTATTGTTGTTGCTCCTGTTGCCGCCGATCCTTTTGGCGGGGTTTGAGTGCGGATGACGCTCTATATTTTTTCCAGCTGCACTTTTCTTTGCTGGATATTTTAATGCCAACTCCGACGATATACCAATACCAGTGCCAATAGCCCAACACCCATAAAATATAAAAAAATAAAAAAATAAACAGAATAAAAAAGTGTTTCATACGCGCAGGGGCAACATAGAAAACTTTTACGTTTCGCTTAGGTTTTTGTTGTTTTATTTGTTGCTTTCAGAGTTTCCCTTTTTTTTGTACGATTTTCATTTTGTTGCTTTGCCATTACAAATGAAAACGAAAAAATTGCATTTTCCCCGCATATGGATGTGTGTGAGAAGCACGAAATCAAAACAAAACATGGCCACATGGCGGATCCTGTGGGTTGGGTTTCAGTTGGGGGTAGTGTGTGCTGTGGGTTGTAGCTTGTGGGTGCTGGGAGGAGCAACAGCTCCCACAGCTGCCACACTGCCTCGCGATAGATGTGGATGCAGATGTATCTGTATCTGCGGAATGGTGTGGTCAATCTGGCTGGGAGGGGGCTGGGTTTTTAGGTACACTTAGGTTCGATGGCTGCAGTTTTTCGCCACCCACCGAAGAGTCAGCCATTACCAGTGCGAAAACCACCTCATCAGCCGCTCGGGGGTTTGGGTGTTCCATACTTTTTGGCGTTGTTTGATTTTTAGGCGCAGCAAAATGCGTTTTGCTCTTGATTGGAAGTGTGGAGAGTGTGAGTGTGAGTGTGAGTGCGATTGTGAGTGTGAGTGTAAGTGTGAGTGTGCGGTATGTGCATTGTCCATGTCCTTCTCTCGTCATGTGCATGTGTTGGTAAGGACGCCACACTGCTGCTGTCGTCGCGCTTTGTTTTGATTTTTCGCGACTGAGCGCGCGTTGCTGTCTGTTTCTCTCTGTGTTTTTGGATTTGTCCAGCATTGCATATGTGCGCCCACTGTTCTAGTGTGTGTGTGTGTTGCATGTGTGTATGTACATTAGCAGGAGCAGCGCTGACGTCGCAGTCGCAGCAATTTTTTGCGCCAAAGCCAAACCAAAAAGGACGAGGACAATTCGGTTGGCGCTGCTGCCGTTGCCTGCGACGTAGCCGCGGAATTTTTTTGCGCGTTTCGCGCCCGGCCAGCGGCCACTTTCATCCGTATCCACGTATCCCCATCCGCACATCATCCTACTGGCAACTGGCGTCCCTCATAATCAACGCGCTGCAGCGACGTCGCCATCGCCACGCCATCGACAGCGGCTCTTTGGCTATGTGACTCTGGGGCCCGTCATCGTTAGCAATTTTTGCCAGGACATTGCAACAGAAAACTGCTAAACGCGAAACAAGTTGCGGCGCTTTTTTCTGCTCCTCGGGTTCTCGTCTCCCTGTCCTGGCTGGCTGTCCTGAATCGATTCGAACTGAACTGAACTAAACTGAACTGAGCCGTGCTGCCAGGATCAGGCGGCAGCAGGCAGCAGGCAAGGCACATCAGTAGGCAGTGCAAGGCAGGCAGGCAGGCAGTCGGCAGGCAGGTCGCCACTTCTCGCAGACTTCTTCGCATCTGCATAAATCAAAAACCCAGAGGCAGTAGCAGTAGCAGAAGCAGAAGCCGAAGCAGAAGCAGTTTTCCACCCCAAGAAAAAACTCTACAAAAGAAATACAAAAAATCGAAAAGACAGACATAGCAAAACAGAGAAGAGAAGGTGGGAAAAAGTGCCAAGTGAATGTGAAAGTGAAAGTGTGTGCAGAATGACTTGAAGTGCAAGACTAGACACCGACACCCAGCAACCCATCCACCCAGCCCGGCCCCCACTACGTATACGCAATGCGGCCCCGGCACTCATACGCCCCGTTGGCCCGCCAGCCATTCGAACTAAGACTCGGGCTGGGGCTCGAGCAGCCATCGCTGGCCACCATGCCGTCTTGAGTGGATCGCAACCCGCCAAAAACCCAAAACACAACCAACCGGCTTGCGCCAAAAGACAATGTAAGCGCCGGCACTAGAATGTAGCGCAGTTTTTTCCTCATTTCCCAAAACTAACTAACAAAACCAGCCAGCCAACAACAAATAACAAAATAGACAAAGTTACATTTTTACCAATATCGATAATATTAATCACTTGATAATCAGCGCCAGTCAAACGCAGCATTTCGTTCGTAAACAACAACAACAAGCAAGCAACCAAGCAACCAACAACAACTAGCTAACAACAAAAAGTCAAAAGCCAAAGAGCAACCAAATAAGCAGGCAAACAACCAGTCAGTCCATAAAGTCAGAAAAGCAGAAAATCGAATAGAAAAAGAAGTAATAAGATTGAGTAACTCCAGTTTCAGTTCCGCACCGATTCCGATTTGAGCCAAAATTAAAGCGTCTGAATTTGATTTCGATATCGTCTGGCCCGTTCCGTCTTCAAGTCTCGGCCACAGGTTCGTCATCGTCCCGACACACTCTCAGTTTCTACAAATTCAGACGTAGATCCTTAGTTAATTCACCTTTTGTATTGTGCATTTCGGCCACAACTATTTGGAAAACGATCCAAGAGAAGTCAAAACAGCAGGAGAAGAAGAGCAGAAGTCAACACTCGAAATCGAAAACTACGAAATTACCTGAAAATTTTTAAACAACCAAAAAGTCTATGAAGCAACAAAAATTACACGCTAAATTTTACAAGTGCAAAATTTTCTTATAATAATTTATCAAAAAATGAATAAATAAATTTAAAAAAAAAATTATATAAAAGGGGAAGAATACAAAAAAAAAACGGAACTATAGTGAAAAAATTAATCAAAGTTTAGAGAGAACATTAAACGCAAACGGAATATCAAAAATTGTTGTGATGTGATATTTTTTCGATGTACTTTTATTTGAGGGTAAGTAAAGGCTATAAATTTACTATAAACTTACATTTATTATACTATATTATATATTTATCTGATCCATTTTCTCACTATGACTATAATCGTTATCGTATCTTCAAAAATGTAGAATTTTATACAACATTTTCTTGATTAGTAATTGCTGGGATGTAATAGTTTAATACTCTATATCGGCTCTTTTAAACAATCGTTGGACCTATCATTACATTAACACCTTTAAAGTTTTTCTCAACAAGACATGATATGAAGACTAGCGATCGCGGGGTCAAATCAATATAAATGATTAAAGATTGTCTGTCCTTGTAGAATATGATAGATGCATTGCCGATGCCGCACGGAGAATAATCGGTTGACGATCCCACATAATTCAAAAAGCTATCAACAATGGATACTTTTATGTATTATATTAGATCATTTAAACATCTTTGAAAAATCGATTTTTCCGCGTTGGATCTACACAATTTAAAATTTTTTTTCTTTTTGCTATAGATTCCATTTTTGGTTTTAATTGACAATGACAAATTAGTAATTGCCATTTCCTCTTGATCTGATGAATTCCCCAAGCTTATTATCTAAATCAATTTAAAACTTATTTAAATATTTCAAAGAGTAACTTTTACACAATTTTAAAGTTTTTTATATTTTCAATTATTAAGAAATCATAGATCAGGGAAATATAGTATCCAGGGTTACAAATATTAAAATTAAATTTGTAGTTTATTATTTTACCTTTATATTAAAAAAAATTTAATATGAAAAACCTGATTCCTTGAATTTGCCATTAGCATCGTATTTAAATTAGAAAGGCCTTAGTTTTGACTTTTATTGGTATATTATTCTTATTTGTGTTATTTATTGAAAGTAATTATGTCTTCAGGACAAAAATGGCTGCTTTGAGTTCCTTAGTTTAGTGGGTCTGAAGATCACAGAAGGCTGGCCTTCTCTCCGCTCTTAGCTCGGCTCCTTTTCGCAGGACTTCGTGTCCTGTCGTCGGGTGATGGAGCTCAGCTGCACCAGCAACATGCAACAGCAACAGCATGGTGTTGCTGGTGTGCGTGCCCCTCTCACCAGCAGCAGAGGCAGGTTTAGTTGTAGTTGTAGACTTTTTGCTTTTCTACATCCTCACACACACGGATACGAGTGCAGGAGGCGAAGTTTTGGAGCCGTGCACATAATGTAAACAAGGACATGCGCAATGCATCGCTTCCCCAACAGGAGAAGTGCATTGCAGGCAATGCAATTGCCAACTAGAAGATAGCAGCAGCTAAAGGGGCAGTGGGTGGCTGGGTTGGGTGGGTGGCTGGGGGCAGCTTCATTTACCAGCGGCTGCACTAGTAAATAGCAGTTGGCAGCGCAGTCGGCGTCGGCAGCGCAGTCGACGCCAACTTGCCACAGTTTAGATGGGAAAAAAGGAAAACTCCAAAGAGCCGGAGAGAAAGACAGAGTGAAAGAGAGGGGCAGAGAAAGAGAGAGAGAGGGCTGCGCAACGAGAGCTGCGAGTGCAGCCGAAAGGATGCAACGCTGCAAGGCAATTGCACTCCAGGACTCTCACACACACACAAACACAGGGGCAAGCAGCTAGACTGAGGCGGTTGCTTCTTTTTTGGTTGTGTTGTCTCTTTTCGGCTTATTTTTAGAAGTCCTTTCCCCCTAGCCACCCCCCGATCCTCTCCTCCTCCCTCTTGGCTGCAGTTTATTTACTTGACCAGGCCTCGGAAATTTACATGGCAGCCGGGGAAGGAAGGGGGGGGGGGGCTGCATCCACAGCATCCAAAGTAGCCGTAGCAGCTGTTCCTGGAGCCCCAGCACGTGCAGCAAGCAACTGCCCTTCAGCCACCCAGCCACCCAACTGCCTGCGTGATTTGTGCGTTGCCAGCAGGACAACGACGATGACGATGGCGATGATGATGACGATGGAACTCGTAATGATCTGGGGCCCAGAAGGGGGCAAGCAGGAGGTGGCGGCGGTGGTGCAGCTGCATTTCTTTGCCAGCATCGCCGTGCGTGGTTGGTCGGCTCGAAAAAGGGTCGACGGGGTGGTGGATGAGGGTGGTTGGGTGGCTTTTTTGGTTTCAAGTGTGGGCGCGTAGACATTGCGTAGAGTTGGAGCCAAGTTTTTTCTATTTCTTGATGGGCAGCCTACCCATCCACCCCTCCACTCCCATCCCCTTTCAGGCCGCGCTTCATTCGCACATCGAGTGGTCAAAGTACATAGAGATACCCGGGCCCATGTGTGTGTGCGCTTTTTGCGCGCGCGAACTTTGGCCAAAGGAAAAAAACTTAAACAGAGCTGCCTTTACATACGAGGGGGGGGGGGGGGATGGTGAAGCAGGGGGATGCCTCGCTGCATTTTGCGCGTCTGTAGCTTTTTTTGGCGGCTGTCGATGGGGGGTGGGGGTGGTGTTTCGCAGGGTGGAGGCCATGTACGCGTCGTCGTTTGCCAAAGTCCGTGTCCGTGTCGCGATGACGGAACGCCGAACGAACTGAACTGAACGCATCGCAACGCAACGCATCTATCGGCATCGGAAGGCATCGGCCGGGCACCGCAGTTGGCATACGGCTTTTGGACGTCTTTTGAGTAGAACATTGCTTTTTTATATTCTCGGCTCGACGCACCGCAGCGAGCAAAAGAAGTAACGCCAGCGTTAGCGCCAACGCCACGTAACGATAGCTGACGATAGCTCCAGCGAGGAGCCGCAGAGTTGGTCCAAGTCGTCGACGGTTCGGTTCAGTTTCGGACTTGCTTATTTTCTAAAAAATCCAGCTAACCAGCCAGTAGTAGTGGCACACACACACGCGGTGGAGTGGAGTGAGGCCGCATTATTATATATAAAATATATATATTGCATATATATATATATATATATATATACGGTATAGAATATAGATATATATACATATAAATGGGTGCAAAGTGCGCGCGCGTTTGCCGCCCCCAAAGCCAAAGGCAAAGCCAAACGCCCACGACCCCCAAAACGCTGAGGGGCTGAGGCTTCAGCTGCAGTTCGAGTGCCGTCAAATACTATTTATATACAATAAATGAAATAAAATATATATCTAAAAAGATATATGCATCCGGCCGCGAGTGTCCTTTCGTGTGCGTCCGTGTGTGTGCGTGCGTGTGTGTGTGTGTGCGTCAGCGGGTGTGTGTTACAATAACAGCTTCGATTGAAAGCAAACAACGAAATTCTAATGCAATCAACTGATTTTTTTGACACAACCAATTGATTTTTGAATAATCTGCCGCTGCCCCCGTGAAGACCAAAATTTAAAACGCTTTACTGACACCTTGAACCCGAAGAACCCAACCTCGATCCAAGAACAGTCCAGTCAACGGCGTCCACTCGTCTGCGTCGTCGTCTGCTGTCCTCAGTTATCCCTGAAATTAATTCCCCTAAAAATATGCTTAAAATGCTAACCTATAGAAATCGAAGTCCCTCGATAAGCAAGATGCAATTTATTGAATATTAGAAGGGGAAATCCGAAAAAGTCCACTGACTGACCTCTCATGTTTGCACACACTCTGATCCTGGTGAAATCCAAACGAAACTGCGAGGCACTGCAACCGATTGAAAAGCCGCCAGAGCCTCATCGCGATCCTCTGGAGCGGCTGGCTCGGCTCATCCAGCTGGACCGCTCGCATCGCTCCGCGTTCCCAGCGACGGCGACGCAGACAAAGATGCCAGAGTGGCCAACGAACTGCCCAACTGCCGCAGGACTCACCGGGATCCTTGGGATCAACCAGGCCGTTGCCGTGGACACGAGAGAGAAACTGAACACCGCCATGGATAAATAACATCAGTAAATTGTCCTGTACGTGATCAAATATCGAAAATCGCATATGCCCCATGTTAAAAACCACAAAATCCATCACAAATTGAAATCATCCGAAAATTAATTCTCATATATATTTAGAAGGATTAAGGGATCTTTTGAAACAAGTTTTCGTAAAACATTGAATCATTATGGGATCTAAAAGTATAGGATTTACGAAGGTAGAATCATCTCGGGCTAAGAATGGTATAACATTTTTCGGGATCATTGAATTTTTATTGTTTCTCGAAATACAAGTTATATTTTTAACACAAATTAATTTAAATATTTCAAACTTAGCATTACCCAAAGTGTATTTTTAAAAGATTTTAAATTCAAACTTTTCTTTTTATTTTTACTTTTTTCATAAAATTTTTTTTTTTAATAATATATTTTTCAAACCATTTCCATATTAATTTCGTATTTTCGAGGCTTTACTTTTTTTATGCATTATTTTTCGGCCAAACTACTTGTTAGCTTCATTTGAGTACCTCTCAAACTTAAGCACGTGTGAGCCCTTTCAACATATAGACAAATCTCTGGGAAAATGGGGCGAACCTCTAGGAACACGCAGGATTTAAAGACATAAGACGGGAGTCCTTTCCCCATCGCAAGTACCGACGGCAACTCTGAGTGCTTTCTTGTCAGCAATCTCAAAGAGTAGGGTTCCGATTTTGGAGTATCGTGTGGAATGCAATTCGAGCATTGGGGAATCTTGAGTAGAGGAGAATGTCCTGAGAAAGTCTTCCACCCCTTTTTGGGGGGATGCTCTTTCTGCAGTTCTACCCCACACTAAAATACCGACTCACACACACACATAGAGTCACTTGCCCATTCTCCATTTTGTTCGGCTGCCCCAACTGGCAGCGACGTCGACGTCGGCAGCGCTGCCTGCCCCTCCGAGTATACGGGTATTTGAAATGCGCACTAGCTCTAGCTCAAAGAGCTTATGTGTCTGTGTGAGCTCCCCTCTGGCTTAGTGGTGTGTGTGTGTGTGTGTGTGTGGGTGTGGGTGGTTGGGGTGGTTTGGCGTTGTTCGGGGAGTCCTGGCAGCGCTGTCGCTGATTTTATTTGCAAAACCCCACTGTGTGTGTTTGCAGTTGCCTTTGGCTTTGCAATGCCTCCCTGGAAAATAAAGCCTCCATCGCCTCCCCCCGGACATTCGCGTATTTTTTCGCGGCTGCGGCGGGCAAACATTTTTTGCTGCCAATACACACACATACCAGCGCACTCGCACCCATACACAGACACATGCATTGGCTGGGGCAGAGAGTCGCGGCAACGAGAACGACAACGCAACGACAACGACACCGTCAGCGGTCGTCCTCGGCCTATTCGCGGCGAAATAATTTTTCGCATTTTTAGTACAAAGCTTCACATCAACGTCGTCGTACAAACAAATTTTTATTTTCGGATTTTTCAATTACGTTTTCATTTATTTTTAAGTATTAAGTTTGCGTGCACTCAAAAACAAAACAAAAAGCAACTAAAACTCGAACAAAATCATAAGGAAATTCTTACCCAGAAAACAGTTGATAGATCGTGTGTCCAAGCATCGAAACCAAAAAACAAAAAGAAAACCAAAAAAGGAACTCATTCAGACCAAAAAGAATCGAACCACATTTACCGGCTTCCAAAGAACGATTCTCAAGTGTTTTTTCGCCGTCTCTCCAAAAGTCTCGATTAAACTCTCAACCGGCAGGAACTCTCGACGATTCTCAGTTTGTTATTTGTTTGAACTTGTTTGCCCTCCCACAACACAATATCATCAGTCCATTTTAGTTGTTAACGAAGTATCCAAAAACAAAAACGTAACGAACTATATTTAAAGAAAAAACATACAAAAACATTACGAACAAAAAGTCGCGAACTAAATGAATAAAAGACACCAAATGAACAAAGACACAAGTTACAAAATTCAACTATAAAATCAAAAGTACAAAGCAAAAAGATTGTTGGCAACATTTTTATAAGTATATATACGTATTATTATGATTTGTATATATTTTTTATACGAACTCGAAACTACAGAGTCCAAAACTCAATTTTGATACGCAGAATTGCTCATGTGATGCTCCGAATCCTCCGACGGGTAAGCAAAAAGTGTGTTCAGTTCTCTTGAGAAGAAGACGCTGGGGCAGAGAGAGAGCGAGCGAGCGAGGGAGAGAGAGGGATTCTCGGACTGCTCCTTTCGAAAGTCTCTGAACGGAGCCGGCAATACGAAGACTGCCAGCCGCAGGCTTCGGGTCCTCGTGCCTTCGTGCCTGATTTTCGGCTGCTTCGTATCCTGCTGCTGCCTTCTAATTGCGTCCTCTCTCTGCCGGCGTCTGTGTGCCTGCGTGTGTGTGCCTGTGTGTATTTGAGTGCATTACATTATCCTGAGGCAGCGGCTACACCTACACCTACGCAACAGCTTCGGCATCCGACTTCCGATTCCGAATCCGCTCCGATTGCGACTCGGCAAGGACCTCGACTTGCTGCGGCCGCTGCCTGCCTGCTTCTTCTCTTCTAGTCCTTCTTAAGCTACGCGCGCGTACGGTCGTACCGCCCGCCCGTCCCGCCGCTCGTCCTCTCATCCCGTTCGTCCCGCTCGTGGCCCGTCGTTTCGGCCATCGGCTCCTCCTTGGAGCGCTTCTTCGTGCAGGTATGCGTGCGATTGTGTGTGTGAGCAGGCGCACACTTACTTGCACTTACTGCGTGTAGGAAATTATCTGCTGCCTCTGCCGCTGCCGGCGTCGCCTAATACATATATAAATAATATATATTATTATATGGGATATACATATATTTAAAAGCGACGACGCTCGTGTATATAGAAAAGGCAGCTCGTTATCGCAGATGCCCAGGATAAGGGATGCCGGGGAGTGGAGCGTGGCTACTAGGTAGTGGGTAGTGTGTAGTAGGTAGTAGGGTGTAGAAGGACCTCCTGCTTGCCTGCTTGCAAGAAAGTGTAGCACACTTATGTGGGCAGGCGTTGACTGAAGCAGCAGCATCAGCATCAGGCAGTAGCAGCAGCGGCAGCTGAGACGGAAACGGAAACGGAGACCGAATCCTCGACTTCGACTTCGACTGAGGCAGCGCCTTGGTCTTCTGGCACTTTACTTTCGCAGGCTAGAATACAAAATTCAGTACGTTTCCAGTCACGCGCGCTGGCAGAAGTTTTGCTTTGCGTATGTCTTCTATCGACGACGCCGACGAACGCCGCCTCGACTTGTGTAAAAATTCAAATCACTCCAAATAAATTATTAAAATAAAATAAAAATAAAATATTAACCAAACAAAAAAAATATAAAAACAACTAAATTGTATAGCCGTGCTTAAGCTGTGTGTCTGAGTTGAAGAATCAATTCAAATCAGTTTTAAATCAAATAAATAAAAAATAAATTCATATAAATAAAATAAAACAAAAAATAAATAAATTTGATTATCAAATAAATTAGAAATAACCAATTAAAGCATAGTTCAGCCAGCTCAATCGTCTCGCCCATCGAACCCAGTCACAGATCCTCCTCAATTAGTTCAAGTGTCGCTGTCTTGTGGTACGTGCAACTTGCGGCGCCTTTATTCGCTGCCTTCTTTCGCGATTAGCCAACCAAAGGGCCACACACACACTCCAACAAGACGAAAAAAAAAGAAAAAAAAAGCTAATACTAAAAAAACCATCGAACAACCCAACACCAACATACACACACACACGCAATCGGTCGCCACTTGCTGCTGTTGCTGCGGCATTGGTGGCCACATTGCGCATACGACATGTTAGCCCGCAATTATCCTGCCTGCGCATTGGCAGGCGCCGCGTCTTGGCTTTGATGGGGAAAAACTTGGCAGGAAATTATCTAAAGCGGCCAAGGCAGCCAGAGCCTCAGATTCGCCGCAGCCCCGCTCAACTTTGTCAGCAACTTTTCACAGACACCGAGGAGCATTCACACACCAACAGCAGGACGTACTTATACTTATATAGTTGAGATACAGCGGGTCGTGTCTAATTTTATATAAATACTCTCACACAGACACTGGCACACTCGGAGCCGAATATAAAAGCATTGGGGCTTCGTTTCTTGGGAGACATTTGATCGTCTTGGCTTGCAGCGACAGCAGCGCAGCAGCAGCGGCCAGTTAGAAGGGTCAGCCTTAGTCAGTTGGTCCCTCAGCTAGGGAACAACAACGGCGCAGTCACCAGGAGTCAGTAGTCAGTAATCAGTTACCCGTTTGCCCCATAAGTCCACAGTTCGATGATGGTACGTGCCAGGTTTGGGGGATGATGCGAGCATCTCAAACAGAAAATGTTCAATAAAACGCTAATGCTAATGAATAAAATAGTTTCCTAAAACTGTGACAAAGTGAGCCCAAATTACGACTGTGAAAAACAACCAGAATTTATCAACTCAGAAAATAAATATTGTGAATTAAAATCAGTGTTACAAATAATAACAATAAATAACTAAATAAAAAATAAATTATAATAAAAATACTTTGATTGTTAAAAATAAAAAAAGTTACTGTTTTATTTTAACTTAGAAATTTCTTTCCTATTCATTTTAATTAAATTATGTTTTCTAAATTTCAACAATATAATATTTTATTTTTTACATCTTAAATTTTTGTTTTTATTTAAATTTGAAAAAAATGTCTCATTAAAAATTGAAAATGGTTACAATGTGCCAATTTCTTTAAATTGTATTTAGTTTTATTTAGTTTATTTCAATATTTGATTTTCTATGTTTTGAAATAATAATTCATATATAAACGAAATTTTTTATTTTCTCAAAAATAGAAATCCCAAACCTAGAAAAATAAAAGTAAACGAATAAACCAGAAGAGAAGTCTGACAAAATAAATAACAAAGCAAAAATGCTCAAAATTCTAAATTAAACTTGTAAAATCGAAAGCGCTGCGGCAACAAATCTTTGGAAAGCCCTTCCGAAAGAAACCGTTTAAAATAACTAAAATAAAAGTAACTAAATGCAAAAAAAACCGGAAATGATCTGAAACAGTGAAAAGTGTGGCATAATTCTCGGTGTGCCTCGCAATGAAGTGACAAGAAATGTAGCAAGCCGTGCGGCGGTGCGTTAAATAATTTTGTTAGAAAAGAAATGAAAGAGAAAATGTGCCCATTAGTGACCCCTGATGACCCCAGTCCCGGCCCCCGTTGACCGCAGCGCTAGAGTGAATTGTGTTCGCCTCCCGAGTCCCAAACAAAAAAGTCCCCCAAAAATCCAAAAAAATCTGTGCACAACGAATCGGCCTGAGAAATGGGCCGCCCTCATCCGAATTCCGATCCGCATCACCAGCGACCGGAGCGGTCCGCGGACTCTGCCCGCCCGCTCCTGCTCCTGGCAGCGGTACAGTTCCGCTCCTCGGGAGCGACTGTCGCTGCCGCCGCTCCTGCCGCCAGCTGCCAACGCTGAACACACGGCCGCCATGAAGCGGGGCGATCCTCTGAAGCGGCTCGATTCGCACTCGCCACTGGCATTGTAACTTAAATTAAGGGTAAAATATCGCAAATGGTATTGGTGCAAAAAAAAACAAACAAAAACCAAGAAAACAAACCAAATATTTAGAACATTTCCCCCCAAATCAAACTGAACATTCAAGAAAATCATATTTTGATTAGAACAATATATTAAACTTAAGTGTAGGCAGTGAAGAGCTCAGATAAAATATAGTGAAGCTGCAAGTCTATTTTACATTCTAAATTTTATAAATAAAGTATCTATTAAAAAATATTTAAAACTCCAATCAAATGGAATTTTTGACAATCAAAAATATTTCAAGTTATAAGCTTATATAAAATCTATTACAGATTTTTTAATATCACGCCCCATAGAATCTATAATTATTGATTTTCATTTGTTTTTGTTTTCCTTCAACCTAGTAATATCGAAATTATTTTATTTTCGCTTGCAGCTTGTGACTCGCAAACCCATCCAATCACTTATAAATATTAACCCTATAAAAACGCCAAATAGCTCGCACTTAAAATAATACAGTTGAGTTAGCATTTTGTACTTAAGAAATAGGTCTTGTGAACCACTCCCCCATTGAATTCTCCATAAACTCTTTCAGCTTACCATCTGAACAAATTGACCAGATTACTAATCTCACATTTACGTTGCGCCCTGTGCAATCGTCTGCTTTTTACTTGCAGGTTACACCATATCGAGAAGTTATCCAATGAGAAAGCCGCTTAAATTTTGGTAAGTCGCCCTCATATCTCATGTATATCCTTTAACTTTAAGTCTGCGTCCAGTCTTGGACTAATGAAACGCCTTTGTGCTCGAGTGGACTTCATTTTTTAATTAGAAAGTCAACACACACAGACACACTGGGTATCCTTAATCGAAAAGTGCTGCCATATGGAGAGGCGCCTTTGTGAGCTGCAGGACTCGGCAATCCTCCTCGCTTGTTTTCCTTTGTTTATTTGTGTGCTACTTAAGATGAAATGGCAAAGAAAACTGACAGAGACGGTCGAGAGGGGGTTGCATCTGCATCTGCCCTGTGTCCGTTTCAATTTCTCCTACCAAGTCAGCCCTTCACGCAGACATTTTCTTTGACTTTCCACCCGCCAGACCTGCTGGGAGGAAATAAAAAAGGAAAACAAACAGAGGCGTCTGGGGCTAGAAGAAGGCATAGAAGAGTGTAGGGCACAGTGCAGTGCAACAGCGGAAACGGAAATTGCTGAAGTTGCATGTGTGTGTGCCGTGTGTCCTTTCCCTGCTCTCCGCGTGTGTGTGTGTGTAATGAGGCGCCGTGTTATCCTTTTGCTGACAGCAGACGCCGCTAGTTGCTGCGTTGTTGGATTTACAAGCAGGCTGCAATTATTTTCAGCTTAAGCGACAACATAGAAGGAAGCAAGTCTTAAGCATTTCCCATTTTCCATTTCCCAGCCTCGTTATTATCCAGCTCGATGCCGTGTAAATGAGTTTGCTGCCGTTCTTACTTGTTATTGCCAACTTCAGTTTGCTTTTTTTTCTCTCTCGTTTAATTCCACTTGGAGGCGGAACTTTAACCCTACGGCTTGAGTTGCTCATGTGCAGCCATCGCAACCCCTTCTTCTGCTTCCGCCTGTTTTCTTTTCAGTGCATAAGTAAGTGCACCTTAGGCTACTTATGAAAAATGCTAAATTAAAGTTGACTTTTAGGCGTACAATGTTCAGCAGGCATTTCCCCTTTTCCCCTTTTTGTTGGCCCATCCAAGTCCCGGCCAAGTTGCTGTGTTTTTTGTTCCGTTTCGTTCGCTACCAAGAAAGTTTCACTGCGACCCACACGAAATGTTTAGCACATTGTACGGAACTCTGGAACTTTGGCCAGCATCCAGGTGGAAATGTCATGTAGAAAGTTTCGGGCCTTCGAAACTTGGCAACTTCGAAACATCGGACCTTTCGCCATGCACGGCCAACTCCTCTGATGGTCGGCCGGAAATCGTTTTAAGAACGGAAGTGAAAATTTCTACCATGCAGCTGAGCGCAACCATCTAAATATACATCTATACATAGCCCTCGAATAATCTCTTATTGAGACCGAACAATATAAAAAAGTGAGGGGCGAGGGGGCTGGGTAGCTAGTACTACAGAGGCAGACCGAAACGCAAATTCATTCAATTGCGAAAAGAAAATTACCCCAAAACGCGGCACAGAAAAAGAGACAGAGACAGAGAGCCAGCAACAAGTCGCGATGATTATCTGGAATTAAATAAAGCACACACTCGGTGCATATAGTATAGCCCGATTCCGATTCCGATTCCTATGGCGATCCCGAGTCCGAGCAAAATATCTGACTTGCGCCGGCCAATGGCAGAGCTCACTTGAGCGGCGGCCAAAGTTGCACGCCTCGCTGAGCAAATGTCGCGGCTCTTGTCGAAATGACCCCCACCACCCACTACTGACCAGCCCCCGATCATCTCCCGCCCCCCTGGAAACTACAGCAGTCTGCCCGGTTCCGTTCTATTCCGTTTCAAGCGCTGGAAATTAAGTCAGCAAATGACTTGTAGAATATCAACACATGTCCAGGGTCTGTCGGTCTGCGATACTCTATTTTCTAAAAGGGTAAGTCAACAGGTAAATCAGGGTGAAAAATATTTGATAGAAAAAATCTAGAGTGCCCTTAACTCGTCATAAATTACACAAGTACATTCCTGTGGAAAATAAATAACGATAAACCATAAATAACAACACATATATTTAATTCAACAGAACTAAACAAAAGATAAGATAAGTTTATAAAAGCAATTAGTGTATTTCTTATCAGCTCTCGATAGTTAAAGTTAGGTTATCATAAAAGACTAATATGATCTAATATACAATCTTTACTGGAAAAAATATTTTATATGCATTTAGCACTATTTAAAAATTAGCTATTCTAACCTAACCATTTTTTCTTAAAAAAAATAAAATACTTAATCTAGAAAAAGTAACTTTAAGTTCTAGAAAACATAAAAAATAATTCGAGTGCATTCAGTGATCTTAAAATTTGACTATTATTATTCCATATTTAATCTTTACATAAAAAATAAGCAAAACAATATATTATTTGCATTTAACACTCTTTAAATATTTATAAAACAATACTAATAAATTATAATCGACAATTTTTTCATGAAAACAAATGAAATACTGAATCTAAAAGCTATTGGTTATTTAAACTGAGGGCATCCAACCGTCGTAGTGCTGGCGACACTTGATCTTTCTTGTTTTTTATTCGCCCATTTCGGACATGGACAAACTATTGCAACAGATCAGCAGCGGTTGAGCAGCAGCCAGGCGAGCAACAAGATAATCAAGTGTAATTTATTTCGTATTTGGTGCGCGCCATGCATGAGTTCGAGCACGACGACAAGTGCGAGTACGAGTACGAGTACGAGAGCATCTGTTCGCGTACGATGCCATCTAGTTCGAGTATCTAGTATTTGGTATCTAGAGAGAAGCACACACAGACACCAACCCATTCGTTCATAGACTTATATAAACTAGCAGGCGAATCAAGCCTCAGCCCAACCCCCAAAACTAGACCGGATGCACGAGCACTTGGCGTGAGGCGATCTGAGTCGATTTGGGCTGGTGTCGCGTCTCATATGGCAAAATCATTCAAGCATCCCATGTATCCCACCCCCACCTCACTGCACTGCGCTCCAGTCGGATCTAGCTTTATTCGGCGCTATCTGGATCGCTCTAATGCACTGCACTGGTCATGCCAAGGCTCAAAGCTACACTTAAATAGAGGCCCCTAATTAACTATATTTTATTTGCTAGACTTTATTTCAAGCTAATCCTTTTCTTATATAATTTAGGTACTTGATTTAATGTTACTCTATTTAGTTAGCTTAATTTATAATTATAAATAATTCTTTCCTATTTTCTCTAGATAAAGCCTACCAAATATTGAAGAATTCATTTTTATGTTTTATTAGCCTTTTTACTCATTTTGTGTGACTTATTTTACTTACTTTATTTAAGTTTTAGAAAATCGACTTCCTTTTGTTCAAAATTAATAACCAAATTGTCAAGTATACATAGGCGGAAGCTCAATGCTCCCATTTGCATCGATAGCCGCTTTCCACTTTCCCACGTGCTCCGGCCGACAACAAGTGGTCGAGGCGCACCCTCTGTCCACCATTCCCTGCCCCCGGCACTCCCCCCTTTCCTCTCCCATTACCGTTCTCCCCCCGCCAGGCAGCACGCACCAAAGTGGCCGAAAGCAGAAAGGGAGAGGCAGCACAAATACGTATTAAAGCGTTAATAATATGCGAGGGCCAGCAACTCATGACAGCCTCAGCCCGCGAAAGTTGCCGGGTGCGATGAAAAGCCGCAGACAGAGCAGCCCAGCCATCAGCCATCCAGGCAGCCAGCAAGCCAGGTGAAGGTGCCCGCCTGTCCAACGCAAATCTTTCAAGAGTAGTTCCGCTTTTTTGTTGTGCCCACAGTCAGGGCGACACTTCCGCTGTTGGGTTTTTTTATATTTCGAAGGTAGAGTGGGTGAGTCGGTAGTCGTGGAGGTGGATGGGCATGTGTCACCAAGAACTCGGGCACCTGAGCTGCAGTTTCTCCCCCGCCACGCACTGATTTCGGGCCTCTGATTATCTTCATATTGTTTACAATTAAAACAATGACCGCTTTTCAAGGGGCGGGGGCGTGAAATGTGCGGCACAGACCAAGTTGAAGCCTCGCTGGGCTCCCGACTACCAACTACCGACTACCGACTTTGGGTAATTACTTTCGGGCCGGGCGGAAGTGCTCACCATTTTGTTTGTTGTTTCCTCGACTTTATTTCTTACTGCGTATTGGCCAGTAATAATAATGCCCAAAGTTTCCGTGGGCTGGGTCCAAAGTTTCGTTCTGCCAGTTGAGCAGACTGAATGTAAGTTTCGATTGGTATAGTATGGTATGGTATGGTATGGTACGGCTTGGTTGTTTGAGAAGGGGCAGGGAAAGTGGGTGTATTTCTTTGCGCTTCCGTAAGCAGCGAATCGGTATTTTTCTATAGTCTACAGCGAGAATGAGACGGAGAATTGATTTCGCCGCGCTTCGCATTTGTTGAGCTTACTTGATTTAGTAGGGGAAGTGAAGCCCCCTACACCGGCTCAATTATCTCTCATAAAAAACGATAGAAAGAGTCTCATTGGTTGTCTTTGGGGAGGGAAAGATAGAAGAAGAACCTCCTCCGGCTAAAGAAAAGTCGGAAGGTTGAGAGGGATGTCGTCGTCGTCGTCGTCTGCGACCACAGAAAGTTTGACCAGGCCGAGTTCTAATCAATAAATCACTTCAAGGTTTTCTTAATTAAAAGTTTTCCCTTGCACCCGACCACAAAAAGACTTGTCTCCCCTGCCCCCCTTTTGAAAACATACTTGTAGACTAAACTTTTTACACAATCCATGGGAAAAAAGGACAAAAAATTGATTAACTACCGGGCGACCACAAAAAACAAGGACGCACACACAGGCAAAGTTCCGAACCCTTTCCAATAAGAAAAAGTTTCGACTTGAGCAAGAAAAGTGATAGCCAAAGAAGACACTCCAACAAGGATCGCAGGAGCAGGGATACGAAACTATGGCACATAAAAACTGAAAACTATTAAGCGCTTAAGTCAGGCGGAAAATGAGACAAAATAGTTGGCCAACTAACCTCGGGCTGAGACCGAGGTTGAGAAATAAGCGAGCCATTAATTAAGGGTTGGCTAAATAAGAAGCTAAAAAATCCTTCGAGTGCTGGGGCCACGAAAAGGACATTCAAAATCGCATAGGACTAATTGGCAAGCGCGAAGAGAACAATGGTAAAGAAAACGAGAAAAGATGAAAAGCCTGGAAAATGTTTCTTAAGCGACCGCAAAAAGGCAGGCGAAAGGAAAAATGTGAAAAATCAAAAGAAGCGACGGCCCCACTTGACATTTCAGCAGGTTAAGCTCCTTTGCCCAGGACTCGGTTACAGTTTCTTGTGGCACTTCTTGGGCCGTAAAATATTTACCCAGGGTAAACAATACAAGCCGCCCAGGGGAAATGGCAGGGGGTGAACCTTTTGTCACTACCAAATCTCGGCTGGCCCTGAAAACTTGGCTATTGACATAATTGTGGGTGGCAGTGGAACAGGATTCAGGACTCAGGACTCAAGACCCCGGACCCAAGTCACACTCAAGGCGTTGCCTGCAGACACTTGAAGGCGGTCCAAGGTCCCCCCAAGAAACGAAGACGAATCCACCCTCAATTAGATGTCAAGAGCCTTGGCTTACACTTGGCCAATTTGGCACCCAGCCCACTGGATAAACGGGTTTTAGCTGCAGTTACAGTTAAACTTTCATTTACATGCTCGTTACGAAATGTTTTGCCGCAAATTAACCGGAATCTTTGTTCTGCGAGACGTTGCTGATTAGTCCTGGATGGCTTTCTTATTGGCACTTCCGGGCGAAACTTTTGCTGCATACTTTCCGGCCGCTTTCAATGGGATCCAAGGCTGTGTATGTGATATGGGATGGGCTATCTTATCAGATAAACAGTCCTTGATAAACCTCGACTGTCGCCCGTCTGTATCTAATCGATGGCGCGCGCTTTTAGTTAAATTATTGACTCGACCTGTTTGCATAGGCACTTTTATTTGCCTCAAGTACTATTTCGATTTATCAGCACCATCTATATATGCATATATCTCTATCCATATCTATAAATGCGAGTGCGGTTTACCCTTAAAGCAAACAATCGAAGCTCTGCTCCGTTCTAGTCCCATGCAAATAGACCGCGGGTATTTTTGTTTGCATTTCGGTTTTTGGTTTGGGATTGGGAATGGGAATAGGCCCAATCTTATCAGTCGGCCGGAGAGGAAGGGGGCTAATTGCGAGTGTATTGTGGGAGAAATTTTCCAGGAGTGGGCGCATGCACTTTAATGCACCAGCCGGGAGTCTAATTTATGTGCGACCTGTTACTTGTTTTCCACCGTCACCTTCTTCCGCCAGTTAACGAATTAAACGCTCTGCTTCCGCTCCCAATGGGTCCAAGTCCAATCAGTCCTAAACCACCCCTTTTTTGGCCAGGCAAAGGTAACCCACCCCTGCAGGCATCCTTTTTCCAACTCGGTTCCCACCAAATGCTAAAAAGTCGGCGGCCCTTCGGCGGAATTTCCCGTTTATTGGTTTCTTTCCGGATATTGTTATGTTCGGCTGTGAACGCCTTTTCCTTCCGCCGCTCGACGCCTTCGAATTACCACCCCCAACCCCTCGAACTAACCTGTTTAGTTGGTTCTATGTTGTTGCCTCGAAAAGTGCAAAATGATTGCGGTTTCGTGTTGCTCACGGGGACCTCCTTCCCTAGGTTTTTCCATTTCCAACCCCCTATCCAAATCCATTTAATGTCAAAGCGACACGCAATCTAAAATTGTTGCTGCTGTTTTGTGTGAACCCTTTTAATGTTCCAGCCAATTGGCCAAAGTTCCTTTCTTTCTGGGTGATCATTCCTAACAGGTTAACGAGAATAAAATATTAACACATTCTTTTTTTACATTTATACTAATTAAAATTTATTGGCATTAAAATCTAATATATAAAACGAAAATACTAAAATGATAAAGCGATCGTCTAAATTTATTTTAATGGGTTCGACAGTCAAGTTTCAAGATCAGTTCAGAACGATCACCTCAGCTCGTTACACATTTTATATCCATTAAATCAACATTTATTTGAAATACTAAATTTTAGTCGTTTTCATTAAAAATACCAACTAGACACAAGGTCGGTCGTCCGTTTTGGGCCAGGGTCTGCTGTATCACTTGCGGTTATAATTATTCTTGCCCTGATCGGTTGTGTCCAGGTGCTTTCCGTCCTGCTGGATCGACCTTCGACCGAAGCGGGCGGACAACTTGGAGAAGAATCCCACTCGCGTGGTGCGTTTAATAACATCTGGGGTTGGGGTTGTGGGTGGAGTCTGGAAGTTCGACGGCGACTTAAGCACCATGAGGGGCGTGGCTGCCGGCTCTGCCTTCCCGTTATGGGTCGCGGATGTCCTGGTGGACCCCGGAGTTTGGCCGGAAGACTGGAAAACGGGATACTGCAAGCGGAGTGGGGTGCTGACCATTTTCTGGGTCTGCGCCAACTTTCGCTGAGCACTAAGCAGCGTTGGCTTGACATCCACGGAAACACTGGCTCCTCTCTTGGGCAGTGCGGTTGGCGGATGACTCGAGGGCGCGGATCGCCTGTGAACGTCGTCCAAAGGGTTGGAGGTCTGGCGAACTGTGCGTCGTATAAATTTGGTAGGCGGCTCCGCGGGAGGCGTCGAAGAGGGCGTACTGAGGACGTTGGGCAAACGAGGAGCTATGGGACGACTCGAGCGCGAGGCAGAGTGGGTGGGCCGATTCTTGTCCAGAGCGAAGGTTAATTGAGTAACTGTAACATTGGGCGAAGTGGTGGGTACAGGAATCCGACTGCCAACTGGCAAGGAAGTCGGTAAATCCCCCATAGAAGCCACCGCATTGGGTTTCGAGGAACGCGGCTTAGCCAAGTCCAGGAGCATATAGGTGCAATAGATGTCGTCGAACTGCTGACCCTTCAGCGACTGCTCCACATCACGAAGCTTGTGACCCATGCTGACCAACAAATGCAACCGGTTAAAATCCTGGAGATTCATGGGCTTCTCCTGAAAAGGCCTCAGTCTGTCGCCATCCTCGTGACCCTGGTTAATCCACTTATCCATCATGACTGCCGATAGAGTGGTACGCTTGGCGGGATTCAGCACCAGGAATTTCCTAATCAGGTTCTCGCAATCTATCGTGATGTAGTAGGGCACACGGTACTTGCCTCGCAGAACCCGATCGCGTAGCTCCTTCAGATTGCCGCCATCGAAAGGCAGGGATCCACTGACCAGGGTGTAGAGCACCACTCCCAGTGACCAGGAGTCCACCTCCGGTCCAGCGTATTTCATGCCCCGAAAGAGTTCAGGCGCCGCATAGGGTGGACTTCCGCAGAACGTCTCCAGTTGGGCATTGGGATCGAAGGTGTTGCCGAAACCAAAGTCCGCAATCTTGATGTTCATGTGCTGGTCCAGCAACAGGTTCTCCGCCTTGAGATCGCGATGCACAACGGACTTGCCATGGCAATACTGAATGGCGGACACCAACTGGCGGAAGAGCACCCGGGCATCGCGCTCCCGCATCCTGCCGTTCTTCACCAGATGATCGAAGAGCTCACCTCCGCTGGCGTACTCCATCACCAGGTAGAGCGTCCTCTCCGATTCGATCACCTGGAACAGGCGCACGATATTCGGATGGTTCAGCAGCTTCATGATCTTCACCTCGCGATATAGTTTCTGCCTAGCACTCGTGTTTAGTTGGGTCTTGTCGATCACCTTGATGGCCACCTCCCGACCGGTTGGCACATGAATCGCCAGCTTGACCTTGGCGAAGTTTCCCTTGCCCAGTGTCTTGGTGATCTTGTACACCCCACTGCCATTGCCATTCACATACGACTTGAACTGGGGTGCCGAGCTGGCCCCATCCTGTCCAGCTGCTGTGGGAGTGGCCGTGGTTAATGACTTTGAGGTGCCCGGTGAATGGGCATCCGGTTGGTTCTCCTTGTTGGACGTTTTGTCTGTGTTTGCTGCTGTCATTTCTGGTAGGGCTACTTATTTTCCAAATCTCAGCTATACGTTGAAAGGTAAACTGATTTCTAGGTTCTCCAAATCGACTTGGGTTCAATTGATTATTCGGGCAGGGCCTGCTGTATCACTTGCTGTATCACTCAAACTTTCTCTCACTCTCACTCCATGGTGATGCCCCAATCCGCCGGACACCTGGCTATTTGGTGAGGTTCTTGCGCTGCTCGGTGACATCCTTCTCGTTCAGGTGGATCACCCGGCGACCGAAGCGTGCGGTCAGCTTGGAGAAGAAGCCCACTCGCGAGGCGGGTTTGGTGTCATCAGCGGATAGGGGTGGCGTCTGGTAGTTGTCCTCCTCTGCGCCACCACCACCACCGGATCCACCTCCACGTTTTCCACTGCGCGCCTGGCCAAAGTGAAAGGTGGCCCGTGCCACATTGTGTCGGGTGAAGGGTTTGTCCGAGGTCTTCTCCACCGCTCCCACTCCCACTCCGGCTCCCGGAATCCGTTCCATCAGTCGTCCGCCAATGGCCGGCGACTTGGGCGCCAAAAGGGGTGTGACTGCCGGCTCCGCCTTCTCGTAGAGCGTCGTTGGTCGTCTGGCGGAACCCTGGGCTTGTTGAGGAGTATGCGAACCCGATCCGGGGTACTGAAAGCGGGGAGGGGTGCTGGCCATCTTTTGGGTCTGGGCCAATTGTCGCTGGGCACTCAGCAGCGTGGGCTTCACATCCATATTGGCACTAGCCCGCTTGGATTGCGGGGTGTGTGGGAGACTCGAGGGTCCTTGGCTGCTCGAACTGCTGGTGATCTTGCGGCCAGGTGTCCTTCCTGGAGTGCGTCTGGTGGGCTTGGCTGGCGGTCCCGTGGGCGGCGTCGAAAGGGGCGTATTGGGCACATTCGCCACACGAGGAGCAATGGGACGACTCGAAGCGGAGGAGGTGGGTGGATTCTTGTCCAGCGCGAGCGTTACCTGAGCTATGGTCACAGTGGGCGTGGTGATGTTGGGCAGCGGACTGCTGACCGAAGGAACAGTTAGATCCACTGTTGCCACCACCTCCGGTTTCGCACTGCGGTTCGAGGAGCGCGGTTTGGCAACTCCGAGAAGCATGTAGGTGCAGTAGATGTCGTCGAACTGCTGTCCCTTCACCGACTGCTCCACATCCCGTCGCTTGTGGCCCATGCTCATCAGCAAGTCGAACCGAGCGGCATCCTGCAGCTCCATGGGCTTCTCCCGAAACGGACGCAGTCGGTCTCCCTCCTCGTGACCCAGATTAATCCACTTATCCGACATGACGGCCGAGAGCGAAGTGCGCTTGGCGGGATTCAGGACCAGGAACTTCCTCATCAGGTTTTCGCAGTCCATGGAGATGTAGTACGGCACTCGGTACTTGCCCCGCAGGACTCGTTCCCGCAACTCCTTCAAAGTGCCGCCGTCAAAGGGTAGCGAACCACTGACCAGGGTATAGAGCACCACTCCCAGTGACCAGGCGTCCACTTCCGGTCCTGCGTACTTCCTGCCCATAAAGAGTTCAGGCGCCGCATAGGGTGGACTCCCGCAGAACGTCTCCAGTTGGGCATTGGGATCGAAGGTGTTGCCGAAACCAAAGTCGGCGATTTTAATGTTCATGTGCTGATCGAGCAACAGGTTCTCGGCCTTCAGGTCGCGATGAACCACAAACTTGCTGTGGCAATACTGAATGGCGGACACCAACTGGCGGAAGAGCACCCGGGCATCCCGCTCCCGCATCCTTCCGTTCTTCACCAGATGATCGAAGAGCTCGCCCCGACTGGCGTACTCCATTACCAGGTAGAGCGTCCTCTCCGACTCGATCACCTGGAACAGGCGCACGATATTCGGATGGTTCAGCAGCTTCATGATCTTCACCTCGCGATATAGTTTCTGCCTAGCACTCGTATTCAGTTGGGTCTTGTCGATCACCTTGATGGCCACCTCCCGGCCGGTGGGCACATGGATCGCCAGCTTGACCTTGGCAAAGTTGCCCTTGCCCAGGGTCTTGATGATCTTGTACACCCCATTGCCATTGCCATTTACGTATGATTGGAACTTGAGTTCCGTGTGGGTACTACTGCTAGCTCCATCGCCCACATCCTGGCCAGCTGGTGGAGTAGGCGTGGCCGGTTGGGCGGCAGTAGGCGTGGCTGGCTGGGCAGTGGCACCGGTGGTGACAATCGTGCCCATTAATTGGGGATCCGGGTCGTTCTCCTTGTCTGACGTTTTGTATACGTTTGCCGCTGTCATTGCTGTCTTTTCACTCTCCTTAGCCAAAGTGAAGTCTAGAATTCCCAAGCTGTTGTCCACGGACATTGTAGTACTAGAAATTTTGTGGCTTCCAATCTGAACCCGAGTCTGAGTGCCCAGGCGAGAGTTGCTCCCGTTCGGGATCTGGAAGTGTGTCGAGCACGCGTCGTTGGATGGAATTTATTGCCGCCCCTCAAGTCGCAGTGCCTGGTTTTCGTCAGTCATCAGTCATCGGTGCCGTTGTTTGCACATCTGCTCTATTTCGTCACCCTCCTGTCGGGAGGTCTGAGCTTTAAGATAAGAACGCGCGTTTGCAACCCTCAGCCACCCCGCTTGCCATGCATGGCTGATAGCGGTTCGTCCTGCTCCTTGCGGCAGGATCACTTTGTCTCGACACTCGGCTGTTTGAGCATGAGTCGGTATTTCTTTCAGGAGGCGCTATCACCAACCCCCTGGTTCATATGGCACGAGCCCTTTGTGATCCTCCGATGCGATCGTGTGCCCCTGTTGTTCTTGTTTGCGACTGGTGAGGATATAACCCAGCTGGTGGTGTTCGGTTTCCTTCGTCAGCCAGGAGTAGCAGCTGCCTTCTGTTGGGTGGAGAAAGGAATGATTCGATTAGAGGTTACAATCGGTATAGGAAACTCAATTGTGGGTCTTAACAGGGAATGCATTAGCTATGGCAATTTAATTAATTCCATGAATTTAATCATTTTATTTTTGTTAAATTACTTTAATAAATTTTCAAAATTTAATTTATTTAATTTAATTTAAATTTAATTATTTTGTTTTAAGAAATCAAGAAATTTGATCAAAACAAACAATGACTAATTTTTTTAAAATATGTGTTTCACTTATCGCTTAGAAATTACACATATTTCTTCCCAAAATTTCTCTATATTTATAAAGAAGCTTATCAAATAACACAACATATGCAACAGTCATAAGTAGCTGAGGTTATTGCTTTCTTTCCGAGTATTCCACTTGATATCCAATATTTTTTAGATATTGCACCACTGTGCACTAAGTAATTTACTCTCTCCCCTAACAACAGATTTTCAATCGACCTGAAAAACTAATCTTTCCCTTTGTCATAAAGTATTTTCTTCAGTTCTCTTTCCATTCTGTTCTTTCTATTTTTTTGCATGTCCTGCCGATCTGTACCTCTATACGCACACTGCGTTACCTAGGAGGGAACTACCCTAATGGGTTTTACCTACCTATGGATGTATTGTACAAAAAAATATTACAAAGGAACGGGTCCTTAATCTGCCTTTTCTTTTAGCCCGCTCGTTCGCTTGCATTTCTCTCTTTGGCTTTGGGTTCGAGTAACGATTTCAGGTTTTCTCTGCCTGCTCCTTTGTGAGTGCGTCTGTATGGGAGTGTGTGTGAGTGCCTGCGTGTCCTTGATCCTGCTGACTTGTTTTGCTCGCAACCTTTTCTCGTCATCCCTGCTTTGCCTTTTGTATCGTCTCCTTTTCGTCTGGCTCTTCGCTTCCTTTTTCAGCTCCTTTGCCTGGCTAAGTGTGTGTATCCCTCTCTCTTTTATTTCGATATGTGTGTGTTTGAGTTTTTGTGAAATATTTGAATTGCAGCTGCCACTTTTGGGTCTTTGTGTTTATTATTTTTGCCTGCTCTTCTTATTTCGTTTCCCCTCCATCTTCTTCTTTCCTCTTTTTCGCAATAACAAGAAGAGAGATCTGTGGAAATTCGCCATAACAACAACTGCAACAACAAGTACTTGGCTTGGCTTGGTTTTAATTCTGGGAACTTGTGATCTGTGATCTCTTGGTTGGGTTTTTAATCGCCCCCTTTTGCCACCCAAGTTCAATGCACCCCACCTAGGGTTACCCCCACTTTTCGCCGCCCCTCTCTCGATTTTCCCAAGATACCAACACATGTCAGCATGTGCGGGTCGTCTCCCATCTAGTTTTCCCCTTTGTTTTTTTTGTTTTTTCTCTCTGCCCATGGGATCTTTGGCTTGTTTTTTCCGATCGCCTCTCCTTCTGGTTCTTCTATTTTGATTCTGGTTCTCTGGTTTTTGTTCTTCTTGTTCTTTCCCCAACCGATGTTTATCCGCGCCTGCACACTGAGTCATCGGAGACTTTGGGGAACTTCACCAGGCGCCCCATGTCTGCCACTCGTTCGTTAACACACTTACTACACAAAGCGATGATATACATACAGTTGATCCATTAGCTGACCTTAATAAAACGCCTCTTTTATTGAGAACCAAAGAACGCCCCCCTTAAAGATGCACGATAAGGCTTCTGGGTCCCCGAGGGATATGATCTGGCTTATCTAACCGTGGCTACGAAACGCTGAAACTGAAGTCCCAACCGCGTGCTTGGTTAATTACACACTTTACTTACGCATCCGACCATTGGCGATCCCCCCTGGCGGCAATCAAAAACGAATTAGCGTTAATCCAGTCCACAGATGTATGGTATTGTATGGTATTGTATGGTTCGGTATCGTATCCGTTGAGCGAGAGCGAACTTTCAGATACAAGGCGCGTCGTATAACTGAAACGCATTGAGCGGAGTATCTGAAGACAGGTCTTGAACGTCTGAGACGGCCTGCTGAGAGTTCGAGAGCGAGAGTAAGAGAGCACAGAAGAGCGTCTTCTGGCGCTCTTCTTACGCTCACTGCTCTTCCTCCATTACCTGCTCTTCCTTCGCTCACACTTCGTCACATCGCCCATTACCCACTCATTCGCCGCTGGCTGCTCTGAAGGTCGTTTCCTTGAGCGTTTCTTGAGGTGTGACGTCACGGCTGCGAAGGGGAGGCACTTTGTCTTCGGCCTTTGTACTTCGTGCTCTTCGTCTTTGCGGCGAATTGGGCTTTGTAGTGGTCTTCGTATCCGTATTCGTATTCGTCTTCGTTTAAGTTTTTGGTTTGGTGTGGGTTTTCTTGTTTTCTTGCGGTGGTGGTGGTTGCCGTTCTCTCGAGACTTCCCCATTCGTCGTCATCAGCTGTGCCGTCGTCATCGGTGTGGGAGTAGCCGATGGCCATATCTGTCTGAGCTGTCCGAGCGGTGTTGGTGCACCAATAAGAATCGGCCAGTGGTTCCACTTCTTGAACATCAACCCCCCTGCCTATCTCAAACCCCCCCATTCCACCCATTTGGTTCGACCGCTTTGTTTGGTAGGGAATGATTAAAAAGTCACCACAACAAATAATAATAATAAAATGCATTTCTTTTGGCCCGCAAAAATTTCTTTCATTTGGCATCGCTTTGGCCGGCTGAAAGGAAAAATTATAATGACAAAGTAGGCGACAAGAAGGGGTGGTTGGGTTGGGTCGGGATGGGATGGGATGGGATGGTCCGATTGCAGACGTAGACGATGATTATAATAACAGTTTTCTGTGATTTCTCCTCGATTCCCGATTCGTATCCGTGGTCCCCTCCTTGAAGGCAGGCTTAATTAAAAAGCTTTTGGCCATCCACTTGGAAAAAAATTAACCCTAACTTCTAGAAATCTCCCATTCAAATTGAATCGCTTACAAAGGCAAGATTAAAAATATTTTTAAGTAAAAGTAGAAATATAAGAGAGATTAAAGAATTACCTTAAACCACTTGGAAATGTTTTAACAGTTCTTAAAAATAAATAAATTTTGTCTCAGTGCCCTCTTAGCTTGGCAGTTAAAAATTCACATTATTCTTTTGACTTTGAGATTCGTAATTGAAAGTGTTGGGGAATTTGAGTAGGGGCATTTGCATTTAGATGAGCCAAAGAAGCCAAGACAAGTAGGACAGAGTTACATGTTAATGATGAGGCGGGTAATTCGGCATGCAGTCGATAAGGCAGCCGCCTTTTGGCCAAAGTAACTGCCAGATACACGTGGCACGCACACCAGATGACGCCCCAAAAACAGAACAGAACATAATGCGATTCCGACCGACAAATCACAGTTGGCCACCAGCGGACACGCGCCACCTGATCGGGATGCTATATCTATAAAGAGATAGTTCTTTCTTCGGCAATATTTGATCGTGCTGAATGCGGAAAAAACAGATTGCAACTGCAGCTGACTTCGGCGAGGGACAAAAGGATCTCCGGCAGACAAAACAGCCACAGGATATGCGATACAGGCACTTTTGCACATTGCCCCGATGAGTTATGGACTCGGGATCGGGACATGGAGATCTGGCAGAAAAGGGCAGCATCTTGACACACAAATGCGGGTGCATATCGATTTCGACTGAGGTTGCAGGAGCGATGACTCCTTGGGCCGTGATCTGCATTTTTGCGTCCTTCTTGCCGCATCGCGAAAGGTGCAAAATGAAGGACGAACGTGCCGCAAAATGTGAGCGGCGACTTAGGTCTTTAATTGTTCCATGCTCAACGTTCGCTGTCGATATTCAATAACAGCTGGCTCTCGGCTAAATACACAAATTAACCCGTTCAAACAATGCCTTCTTGGAAAGTGTCAAATTCAACCTCCGATCAAGGGACCAAACAATGGCCAGTCAAATGAGGGAAATGGAATGCATATATATCCCAGACAATAAAAGAAGAATCACAAATTTCAGCTGTCAAGGGACGGGGTTAAAATCTCCGATTTTCATCAAGAAAACGGCTGATTTTCTCACAGTTTTACTGGCTTCAATTTTCCTCAATCATTCGTCGTCGTCGGCCACTTCAGCCCTTTGGTCGTGGACGAAAATCCTTTGCACTTACTTTGCATCGCAGTTAGATAGTTCATTCATCCATTCATTCATCCAATCCCGACCTTTCAGAGGGAAAGACTACCTGCCATTGTCAAAGAGTTTTCCTTTCGATTTGGTCTCGCCGATCCACTCTGTGTTTTCTCGCTTTTTGTAATACTTTTGCATAGTTTTCGGCTTTGTTCCTTCCCGGGAACGGGGCAGAAGACTGCTTAGGGATAAACAATATTAGCTGACTGAAGGATTTGCATTCCACCATTGCATTGTTCAGTCGCCGGCCCGAAGAATTGTCAATAATATTTTGCCCATGCGGCAGTTTGGCCCCCCCAACTCCTCGGAATGCGACACTTCTGCCCGCATGCGGAATAGATAATGATGGAACTAATCCTTTGCCTCTAACCAGAATTGCGATGGCTTGGCTTGGCTTGGATTGGCCTAATTGAAAAGCGGCGGCAACAACAGGGACAGGAGAAGAGGCTCAGAAAAAGAGGCTGGCACTGAATGCATTTCGGCGTCGCAATTCAGAAATCTGAAATCTGCATAATGCAAGTGCATCATCTCATCTGTGCTTCGTGTGGGTGCACAACGAGAAAAAGATCTAAAAATATTGGAAAATAATACAACCAAAGAACGAAGTTAAGAAGGGGCTTGGAAATGATTTTCAAACTAACAAAATGAAAAAATATATATATTTATCTAATATATTTAAATAGAGTATTATTTTTTAATGCCTTTTTCTAAGTATTTCATTTTTAATAATTGTGTTCTCATAAATATAGAATTATTATTGTATTTAAATTAACTTTAAGCTTAATTTTTACATACTCTCGAGTTTCTTGTAAGCTAGTTTTCCGCCTAGTTTTCCTCTCAGTGTGCATGTAGCCTATGTAGGAGGCGCCTGGGGGGCAGCTTATTAGCGAAGATTGTCAGTCAGCCGCCGAACAACAACGGCAGCAACAACAGAAATTGATTACCAAATGTGCACGGCATTCGAGTGGTTTTCGGCTGGGCGAAGAAGGGGTTTTCCGAGGGGGGTGAAGGCCGGATAGGCAGCTAATAAGCACAAAAATCCACATAGAGCAGCAATTCCTTTTAATTGAAAATCTCTCTCTCGCGCGCTTCCCATTTCCCAATTTTTCTTTTTTTTGTTGCTTTCATTTTTGCAATTTCTTTGCGGCTGCAGTGCGTTTAGTTGATAGCGGGAGGTGGGCGGCTAAGGGGCGTGGCTGCAACTCCAAATGCATTCGATATTGCATTTTTTTTTCTCCGCCAACATGCAAGGATAATAAGGACTTTAGCCGGCTTGGGACTTTTTTGTTTTCCAGTTGCGTTTTTTTTTTTTGCTTTTTTGTGGACTGATTGACTTGCGAAGCGTCCGCTTAACCATCGCTGTTGCTCCATATCTCACTCCTGGTTTCTGGTTGCTGGTATCCTGGCAAAGTTGATTGCAGCAAGGACTTGCGTCTACATTGCGGCCCGAAAAATTGCATTGGATGCATTTGCTGGGCAAACAAACTGCCGAAACAAGAGTCATGAAAAAAGTTTAAAGCCCCCAAAACTCCGAATTCTCCTGCTCCGCGTAAGACTCGCTGCATGTGCAATGCATATTAGCCGAGTTGTGTCCTGCGTCCTGCCTTCTGAGTCCTGGATCCTGTGCCATCCTCGTCCTGTGCATTGTCCTTTTGGTCGAGCGCCTTTTGCCCCATCCCCACGGTGTTGTGTTTTTTTCTGCGGCTGCCTTTTGTTTGATTTGCGAAATTGCAATATGCTGGCTGTCTGGCTCAACTCGTCTCGTCCTGGTCCTGGTCCTTCTGAGACCCCAACCCACTCCTTGCCCACCCCTCCACACACACGCAGGATAACTGCAGTTAGACTGCAGTGCGAATGCAACCGGTTCCTGCCAGGAGCTCGCTATTTCGGGGTTAATCTGAATAAGCTTTGTATTGGCCAACTCCTTTATTTTAATTCTATTAATTTATTTGAATTGTCTAGAGCTTTTAGTTGAATGGTTAATAAATGGTCTGTCCTTTTTTTAAATAACCTTATCAAAAACATTTCCTTTTAGTTACTAACATTATTAATATGCCTTCGTATTGATTGATTTATTTAATTGGATTTCCCAGACATTTTACTTAAAGTAACAGCGTTATACATTTTTTTTCTGGTTTTCCCCCCTTTCTCCAAGCAAAATATTCACTTGTTCAAATGACAGATTATCCCCATAAATATTTTAATTTGATTCATTTGCAACCACTCGTAGTTCAACCCCCCAAAGCGCTGCTGCAGCCCCCGCCCCTGATCAGGTTGATGTCCGGTCCCCGTTTTCCAGCAAAACCTTTTAATTCGAGTGCGTTTTTCATCATCAACAGCGGTGGGCCTTCCACTCCAGCCGAGTCCGAGTCCCAGTTTTCCCCCAACCCCCTGGCCACCCTGACCACCCAGATTTCCGTTTAGGTCGTGGCGCACTGAAAGTCTTGAGGCTACGCCGGAGACCCTTCAACCGGCTGCGCCAAAATGCACTGGACGTTGGTCACGACGCGGAGCAGAAATCAAACAATCAAACAAAATGAAATCGCCGGTCTGCCCCTTTTCGCTCCTCGTCTCTTGTATTTTTCTCCCTTTTTTTTGCAGCTTCTGCTGCTCGCGAGTTTTTGTTGGCTTTGTTCTGCTGCTGCTTTTGTGCACACGCCCCCTCAAAGTCCAGTTTTGCAGTCATCAAGTTTTGGCCCCCCCCTCCCTTGGGCAGGGGGAATACAAAACCCCCTTGCTGGCGGGCTTCCGGCTGCCCATGCTTCTTTGGCATGTCTTCGCATCCGTTGCATCCGTCCATCTTGCCCGTCGCTCCTCTTCACTCCTCTTCCCGCCACTCCACTCCACTCGAATCCGCTGCAGTGGCTGCCAGACGAAGGAGCCACCCTTCGAGGACTTTTCCAACCCCCCCAGCACCGAAAAAACTCCAGCTCCCCCCTCTATATATTTTATTTTTAATTAATTAATGCGAATGCAAAGTACAATTTCTACAAGGAAAACTTGTTTTGCAACTCGCTGGCAACCCTTTTGGGCTCAGGCTCAGATTCAGGCTCCACCCAACCGCCCTTAGCCGCCCTTTGCCACCCCCTGCCACCCTTCACCACCCACCACCCATGCCACCTGACTGTGGCGCCTCCAAATATGCGGCGAAACAGCCGTGTGGAAGGCTGTGAAGAAATGCAGTTAATTTACTCAGAAGTAGCAGGGAATTGCAGTGGGAAAAGCGGCTTCAAGTGGGCGGCGGTGGGCTGAAGAAAATTGCTGCTGCAGAAAGTTGCTGCTGCAGTTTCTTTTGTTTTTGTGTGCACGCCGTAATGTATGCAACATAATTTTTGCGCTCTTAGCTGCCGCTGGATGAATTTTTGTTAGTACTCAAGGGGGGAAAATTCTGGGAAATGGAAGGAAAAGCGAGGAGTTGTTGCCTGGCTGGATATGCAGTCACCTCCTTTCAGGCATAGCTGCAACGCGCGTGTGTGTGTGAGTGAGTGTGTGTATCTGAGTGTGTGGGTATTTCTGAGGTAGTTGGCGCAGTTGAAAAACTTTGCTTCGGCAAGGTGAGTGGGGTTCGGAAAACCCTTACAGCTCTCGTTCTGTAGGCCTCCTCAGTTTTTTCAGGTTCTCATACATACTCTATATATATATTTCCATTTTTTTCGGGGGCGATGGAAAATGTTGCAAAAGTTATTTCTTCACGGGTTTGCCAGGGCTCTTAATAAAATATCTGCATGGATGCCAGTGGATGCAGTTGGCAGCAAAGTGGTCTCCACGGGTTACTTAATAGGCAACTGCCAGCTCACATGGCCGGGCAATAGACTCCAGTCGTACGTGCACAGGGAAAAATTTAAATGAATTTATACATAGGGGTCTCTGAGCTATCTTAAATATACCAAACGCGAATTCTTTAGAACCGTGAATTCTTAGGCATCATTGGTTTCAGCTCTTAGTAATCCACTTCCACTATCAATTAAATTCACTTCGATTGTAGTAGGCAATATATTTTTTTTTCAGTGTGGGCTTTAAGGCCGAATCAACTGGGGGAATCGGGCTGAAAGAATCCGGCAGTTCGGGCGACAGTTCAGCGACACGCTCAAAAGCCTCAAAAGGAGTGCGGGCGCGTCTTTCAATCTGTGACTTTTGCAACTAACAACACCCACCCACCCATCTCCAGCCACCCTATGCAAATAGACAGCCCTGCTCCACCTTGAGCAAAGTAGGATAAAAAGAAAATGCAGCAAAAACGCAGCTGCAGGGCCAAAAGGGGGAAATAGAAGAGGACCGTTGCCGCTGCAGACACATTTTAATGATGCATGCAACAGTAAACTGCAATCAGATATGCGCACATCGTTAGTCTTCAGCATCAGCCGCCGTTTGTTGATTATCTTAGAATGGAGAGCGCACGGCAAGAAAGATAACCATAACCCATACGGCCCGTTGGCCGCTCTGAACCTCTGCACTTTCCGCATTGCATGGAAATTTATTTGCCGTGCAAATAAACTGCAGCCTCCTGTTTGCAAGAAGTCGGTCCCCGGATTCTTGGCCCCACTTCATCCCTAAGGAAAAAATAGGATAGGAGGAGAGCAGGAGCCGCAGAGGAAACCCCTAACGGAGGCACTTTTTTATGCAACTTCTTCAGCTCGAGTGGTTTCCCAAGTTGACGTTTCAAATGTCAATTGTGTGCTTAACTGCATTCTTTTGACGTCTCCGTCGTCGTCGTCGTTGGCTTTCCTTATTTGCCCCCGTGTGTGTGAGTGCTCCTCGGAGTAGGGCAACCCGTCTCGCATCGAGACTCCTTTCCATCCTCAAGCCCAATCCCATTCCCAGTCCCATTCTCGTGTCTTTGTCTAATTTTGGTTTCTTTTTGTTGCAAATTGCGGCCTAAGCGGCAAAGGGGACGGAAAGGTGAGTGGAGGGCAGGAGGCGGTTCCTGGAGATCGCTTTCGCTGCTAGTTGCCAGTTGGCAGCTGGTAGGCACTTGCAGGGAAACCAAGACATCACTCGATTGATCGACCATTTTATACTCTATTTTTCCTGTTATTATTGAAAATTGTATAGAGTTTCTGTAATATGATTTAAATTGCTTTCGTTCTGCTTTTTTCATGGTTTTTTAATGGTAATTTGGACAAATTAAGGCACACAGCGATAAGACTGATTGTTTTGTGCAGCTAGCAACATAAGCTAAAGATCTGCATTACTTTCCGTAAAATATATTTTTTGACCAATTTTTACCTTTTTTTTTTTTTTTTTTTTTTTTTACCTTTTTTTTATTTACCGTTTTTTGCGAAAAATGGCTAAAATAAAAATGTTCAGATTTGAATGCCAATCGATTGGGAATTTAATTACGAACTCAAAGAGGTATGACATTCCGTGTTTGGACTACACTTATTAAAAATATCGGCTAAAAATCTGATTTCTTTTGTATTATTTAATTTATTTTTTTTTAATATAATTTTTTTAAATTTTAATTTTTTTTTAAATTTAATTCATATATATCTATATCGTCATATATCTAAGTCTTATATACCCCACTAGCAGCACCTTTAACAGGGCACCCGTAATTTCTTTTCTTTGGCTTTCACTTTGTTTGAGCAACGTTGCAGCGACTTTTGCCAAGTCGCTGGGAAAATATGCCGCATTCACACACACAGGGGCACGCGCACACTCACTCGCCGGGGAACAGTGGCCCAGAGTCAGCGAGTCAGACTGCAATCTTGCCTTCAATTAAGCTTTGACAAGTGCATTGCACACAGGAGCAAGGGGAGCGAGGAGGTAGGTAGGTAGGGAAGCCAGTATCCAGGATGAAGGTAGAGGAACGGCACTTAGACATGGAGAAGAAGTCGCCGGAGCAGGAGCAGTCTTCTTCCACAAAGCGCATAAATATGAATGAAGGCAGGACGATGGACTCCTTGCCATGAACTGTTGGCCAAAAAAAACGGAAGAAAAAAAGACGTCCGGCCAAAGAGCCCGGAGTGAAGAACTGGAGAAGGAAACGCAAATAAATGAATTGCACTTTTCCTTTGCTCGAATTTTCTTCTGGCGCCCCGTTTCAATGGGCCGCGCCTCAATGGCAGTGGAAAAACTTTGCATATTGTGTTTATTCTATGCCCGCGGAGATAAAGAGCTCGAAGCCAGGTGGAAGTCGCTGGCGGAGGTGAAGGCAGGGGCAGAAGCAGAAGGCAGAAGGCATCAGGCAGCCTTTAATTAAGCGGGTCCAAGTCGCAGTCCGCTGGCATTATGCCTAGATAATGGCAAGGCCGAGCTGAAAAGGGGGCCACTGAGCGAGTGGGGGGAAGACACAGATATGAAATGCAAATTATGCGGCGAATTGTGTGCTCATTAATTAAAATTGAACTGAAACGGAGGCAAGAACTGAGCCTGAGAAAGTTCTAGCCATCAAAGCGCCAGCAGCATCATTAGAGCCCCGGCCAACCTAAACCGGCCAAATCCTTAATTCTGAGTTCTGAATCCTGAATCCTGAATCCCAAGTCCTCCTGCCCAGAGTTCTCTCACTGTCCACGCCACTGCACTTTGAGGTGAACACTCAAAAGTTTTTTGCGCCACGGCCGGGGGAGATTTTCGTTTTTATCGGGCGGTTTGGGGGTTCTGGCAAAAATATTATACATATATTACATCTGGTCGGGGGTCTGAGTCAAAATGCAAATCTTGCAGATTTTTAATTTCTTTTCAACGAAAATTTGTATTTTCTGTTTGCACTTCTTGTTGTTCGCCCAGGACGTTGGCAGGACCAACCCTTTTTTATTTGCCAGTCTGCCAAGGATGCTGAAGGCTCTCGCCCCCCTCTTGATGCCCTCGCCCTCAAGATGCCATGCTGCTTTTAAGCTTTATTATTATGTATTATAGATTCATATTATGCACTTTTTAATTTTTTTGTCTGCCATCTCGGGGCTTGAGACTCTCCAGACCGACAGCCCAAAATGAAATGCGTTTTGATTGCTAAGCTTTTGAGGAATCAGCAATACTCTTTCTAAAATAATTATTATTATTTGTAAGATTTAAGAGGCAATTCCTTAAGAGGTTTAATTAGAAATATTTTAATTAGGAATTTATTAATGAATTAAAATTTAATTAAAACTAAAAATACTTTTAAATATCATACAAGGAAGCTTAGCCCTTTTCTTACTTACTCTAAAATGTTGGAAAAATATTAATTATATTTAATTTTATAATAACAAGTATGTTTAGCAATGCCCATTACCAGTCAGGGTATTTAATAAAGGACTTTTGGACTGGGTAATGCTGCTGCAGTCAGGCCTCGAATGTATTTGGCAGAGCCACCCTTCTGGAAGCCAAGAGACGGCAGTGTGGGTTGTCTTCTGGTTGCATTGCCACAAGTTGCTGCTCGAGATCGAGATGGAAACCCCCCAACCAACAAGCCACGTCTCCTCTCGATTCCGCCTCCTTGTTCTTGTGCAGTGCCCTTCAAGAAAAAGGCGGGCGCCTTTGCCTTCCTTGGTTACATTTGGGGGCGGCTTTTGGGGTTGCATCTGTGAGATACATTCGCGTAATGAATTCGGCCCGAGGGTGGCGACAATGAACTTGCCTGCATTCGCCACCTCCACCCTCCTCCAACCCCCCGAAAAATGTTAGGGCGTTGACATGTCAAGGCGAAGTATTCCGAAAATTACTTGCTAGGCTCGGCGGCAGAAAAGGAAACCCCGAACAGGACTTCACGCTTTGCTTGCCAGGAGGAGGAAGCCAGGACCTCGCGAGGGGGAGGAAAGGCGAGCATTGTTTTTTCGGCCAGCTGGGAACCAAACCTGCCGAATCATGTAAAGCTATGCCGGAAAGCGCCTTGAAGCAGAACCAATGCCGCTGAAGGAAACAATTTCCATTTCCATTTGCATGGCGATCTGCGATCGCAGATCACGGAACCCGGAGAAAAGGCGAGGGTGCGCTTTTCACACGGTTCCCCGAGGAGGAAAAGACCCTTGGGGTCGGTCATAATTTTTAATAATTTCCTTTGTTTAAATAGTTTTTCCTTTGGCATAACAAATTCCCACCGCCACAGCATTGGACAATTGAAGTGTTAGATGCAAAGATCCAATTGCCAGCAAGTGGCTGTAGAACAAACAGTACAGAGATACGCACAAGATAACTTGATTGCACTAATTTGACTGCAGCACCCGAAGAGCAGAATAGTTCCCATGGCGCACTAGTTTCATAGTTCCGCATCGGACAACTGCCGGTTCCTTCTTCGCCTGGAAGGGCAGTCCAAGTTGAGGTCTCAACTGGTCCGCTGGGGGCTGCTTCAATCAACTTCTGACAAGAAGTGTTAAATCTGCACTCGCTGCAATTGCGGCTGGAGGCCGCTTTATTAGAATATCCGGCAGCTTAGGCCGCAGACAGCCTGTCTGCATCATATGCCCTGGTCCACATTGTCACAATTCATAAATCAACTAATTCTGGAGTCGACAGTCGACGGCAGAAACAAATAGCTAGCTCCCTCCCCCAAAAACAAACCTAAACCGAATAAAAATCTGTGACCAAGTCTCGAAAAGTTCTCAGGCTCAGAGAACTCAGGAAGAAGACGAAACAATTAAAGGGTTTCGAGTTGCCTTAATGAACCGCAGCCAGCGGAGACAAAAGGTCAAAGACAAGACCATCATCAGCAGCGAAAACAAAGGCCTAGAAGGCCCAAAGGCCAAACCAAAGGCAAACAAAGGTGGGCCCCACACACGAAAAGGAGAAGGGAAAGGGAGAAGACGTCACGGCGGTTGCCTGCACTTCCTGGCAAGGAACAGAAGGCAGAAAGGCAGAAGACGCCGCTTGGCTTCAGTTACCGAGTCCCAAGATTTCCTCTCCTCGCCCCAAGATGAGTGACCTCCCCTAATTGAGCGTGAAGCGATGCAATACTTTGACACCTTTATGACACATGGACATGGACTTCGACGGGGCCATCAGCATTGCATTGACATCGAAATGGATATGAGGACGGTATGGACAGTTTGGACAGTGGATATATGTAACTATAGACACTCACTACCCCCTAAGACAGCGGACGGAACTGGCCAGTGGACGACACTAATGAACATTAATGTTCGTATTGTGTAATGTCGCGACTTTAATGTAAAGTGCAATGAAGCAATGCAAGGCAAAGGCAAAGGCAAAGGGGGTAGTGCAGCGAGTGCACCGGATGCACTCATTAAGTGCTGCAGCCTTTGACTTGCAGACCCGAAAGAACTGGACGCAAATGCGAGCTGAGTTATGATGCCAGCTGACGAGCTGTCAGAAGAGTCATCGTCATCCACCGAGGAGGAGGTGGGTCGGAATGGGTTACGGTGGGGTTGCTGCAAGTGGTTGTTAAGTCTGATTCACGGCTCGGTTCGGAAATCAGCGGGCAGCACGTGTTCCCCTGCCCAGTTCTTTACCCTTTGATCTGACCAGGGGCCACTCGGTTGGGTAGGGGCTGCTCCCCCTTTTCCTTCTCCCCTTCGCGAAAACCATTTTCCACAAATTTAATCCCATTAATGTCGCAGCCAGCTCCTTTCACTGCTCGCGCTCCTCCAGCGACCCTTGAAAAGTTCTTCAAATGTCAAGCGGAGGCAGGATTCTCCAGCAACTAAATTATCATAATGAATCTCGCAACTACTTGAGTTCTGTTTGCCCGACTGGCGAACTCAACTCGGTCCGAGGAGGGTTAGGCTCCTATCTCCAATCTCCTAACGGGTTTTTAATTGAAACTGTCACTTGTGGAGGAGCCAGGATAAAATTCACCTAGGGTGGACAACCCCAAGAACTCTGGCTCCTCTCCAGCTGAAGTAGTTTTCATTGCAATTACGAAGGAATTAAATGCTGCAGCAAGATGAGAAAACAAATCGCTTCAAAAGTTTTCCAAGAATTTCATCTCCGATGCATAAATCAACAATTGTCTCTGTCCCTGCGCCCCTCCGACATTTCCATTGTTTGATCAAGAAAATCTTTTCCATTTAATCCAAAAACACAAGGGATGCAAAGGAGGAGCCAGCAATGAACAATGGGAATTGAATTTTATGCTTTACAAGATTTTATTGCGACTTTTTGACTCGACGCCTCCTCCGACAGTTGCAGCCCCAGCTATCCAATCTCCCACTCTCGAATTCTTTATGAAAACGAATCGCAGTGCGCCTTTATTAGCAGCAAATTTCATTATTCAAGTCAATTTGCCTCGGAGATGCCTCGAAAACGAAAACGAAAACTTGCTCGATAGTGATGACCGACCCCCCACTTGGCTGGCTCTTTTGCCCGGGTTCAATTGAATTAAATACAATCAATTTGTTGATACGCAGATGAATTTAAACAAATTTAGCCCGAGTGTGCGGCCAACTGAGGCGACCGAGGATGACTCAGCCGCTTTGGTCCCAGGGTCCCGGGTCCCAGGTTAGTCACTCCGGCGGGGCAAACGACACCCAAGTGCCCTCCAAGGCTCTGGACATGCAATCAGAGCCACCTTCCCTCGTTGGATCCTCTGGTTGGGGGGCACAAGATAGACTAAAAGGCAGTACCGTGTACAACCTCTAATTATCTCAAGCCATGACATGAAGTCATTTCTCCTCAACCCACGGTACATGTTTCCTATATGAATGCCAGCGCTCACGCTGAAATTGAAACTTCAAATATTTGTACGCGGCTCAAGGACTCGCTGGCAGGACTCTGCCATGTGTGGGTAATTTCCTTAATAACCGCCAGCCTATCGCATTAACATATCTCTCATTTGTCATAAAAATAAGTCAACCACCAAAAGCACCCACCCACTAACCAAAGCGACAAAATGGCCCAGCTGGTCTCCGCGGAGGAGGCGTTTTGTCAAGGAACTGGGAACTACACTACCCACCAGGTGGGTGGAATGCGAAGGAAGGAAGTGTTTATGCCTGCTCATGTGCGTCTCGTAATGACCCCGACTAAATGGACACATTACGCGCCGGACACACGAAAAATTGAATTATTCAAGCGACTTTGGAGGCGTCGCATTTGGAGCCCAAAACGACATTGCGTGTCAAAGTTGTACTCTCTTACTCCAACTTATAAACTCTACCACTCCCACTCCTTGTGGGCCAAGAAATACGTTACGAAAGCCGAAAGGCAGCCGGCCAGCCCAAAAAGGTGGTCGAATGCCTTAAAGTTCCACTGGGTGACTTCTGAGACTCCGTTTACGCTCTATGCTCATGCAGCACACGCCAGAAGCAGAACCAGGACACAGCCCAAAGAACCCATTCCCCCACTATACCATTATGCCACTATAATGCCCGAACCCCGAGGAAATGTAACGGCCGACGATCAACGATCGACGACGACAGTTGTTGGTTTCCCAGAGCGTCTTCAAGACGTTCGAGGGGGTGACTTATTCGGAAAAGACTTTCGACATCTGCCAGCTGCAAGGGGTTCCTACCACTGATTGCAACCTTAAGAGGGTTACTGCCACGCACCAAAGCGGATGTTTTAGGGGGAAATACGAAATACTGAAATCACTGGGCGACTTGAAAACTCCCGAGAACTATAGGTACTAGAACTTTCATAGCTTGACGGGACTGTACCACAAATTAGTTGGAAGCGAGTGCAAAAAGCACTTACGATTAAGAGCCGGGAGCTTGAGGGGGAGGGGGCAAGTATCATTTGGCTAACGCTTGAAATTGGCTTCGTGACGCTTATCGCGATCAATAAATAATATACGAGCTGCTCTAGACAGAGACGGGTAGCGACGGATATACATAGATACACGAATAAAAACGACATCGAGGCGGAAAACAGAAAAAGTATCTGCCAGATACATTTGAGTAATTTGCGTCGTTAGTGCCGGAAAGAGAGGCAAAATAATAATAATAAAAGAAAGTACGCTTGATTACAATGAAAATGTTTTTAATGCCCGAGCTCCTCTTTCCCTTCTGACCCCCTCCCCCCTACACCCACACAGAGACAGAGAAAGATATCTGCATAGATAGGCGAAGCAAAAGGACACACGTTAGGCATGCATTTTCCCCCCTGTTTCTTTCCTTTTTTTTCGATATCAAAAGCGCGATAAGCACTAGACACGAATGTGGGGAAGTGGGTTGGAGTGGGCTGGAGTGGGTGGTGGGTGGTAGATGCAGGTGCAGGCTTGCAGGTCGGACAAAAGCCCAATGAAGAGGGGCGGAAGGAGGTGGAAAAGCCTCAAAGTCGAACCAGTCGCGACCAGCGACCACTGTCCAAACAAAAGTCGGAAAAATGAGCAGTGGGAGCCGACTTGGCCACATATGGCCATTTTCTGGCTGCCATTGCGTGCCTGGCCCGAATACTAGTATCCGTATCTGTATCTCGCCGTCCTCGTGTCTATATCCATAGTATCCCAGGCTGCGAGTGTACGAGTGTGCTATGCTATCTAATCAAGCGCTGAAAGACAATAAAAGCCAACAACGCAGCCACGACAAACAGCGACCACAAAAAGTGCTTATGTCTGAAAACAACAGCAGGACAAGACCGTTGAACTGGATGGAGACTAAAAGGATACCCAGGAATTTGTGATTTATGCAAGATCTAGATATTCGGAATTATGAATAAAAAAGTATTGATTATAAACCCTATTTTTGCATTTTTATTTTGTATATTTCATTAATTGATGTTCAATATTTTCATATAGTTGGTCTATTACTATTGCCAGATCCTCCCCTTACTGCAAATACCCCTTATATAAAATCACAGAGAATTCCAGCCAACCTACTTCTCTGCCTGGCTAAGTGCAGCGGGAAAACCTTTTCCTGGCTCCACTCGAAAGTATCGCACGGATGTCGTATCTATGGCCCACCATATGGCGACCAAACGCCGATATCTGTGAGAGTGTTTCCATGTACGAGTATCTGTTTAACTGTATATCTGTATCTTATCTGGCAGTCGGGGGTATTAGCCAAGGAGCGTGCACCTCAACCTCCATCCTCGGGGCCCCGAAAAGCAGAAGTGGCCATAATAACAATAACTGAGACTGGGCTGACATCATAATAATTCGGGTTTACTGCATTGCAAGCGAGACCTTTTGGCAAGTTCGGTGAAAAGTTTTCGCATAAAATCCCTGTTTGAGACAGCCACTGCGAGAAGGCTGGGAAGGACATTTTCTTTAAGCACAATTCGCTACACAAAGTTGCTGCCAATTCTCGTGGAAACGACTGCCAGCAAACTTTGCGGCAACATAATTTTAATGTGTTTGTGGCAGGATTAGAAAGCTGCAACTGCATTGGCAATGAATGCCAACGAATGCCAACGCACACGAGCTGAAAGGTGTTTCTGAACTTTATTGATGTCGTCGACTTCGGGCGACTTCCGCACCACCCGTTAGGCAAATAGCAAATAGCATTGGGATCAGGTAAAAATCGGTTCCCGTCTGAATGGATGGATGTCAAATGCCACCACCAAGCACGCCCCTTGGTTCCGTCTGCCTGGCTTCGCTTCTTTGCCTCCTCGACTCCTTCTGCCCCTGCTCCTCAAAACTCATCCTCGTCCTCCACCTCCATCTCCTCCTCCTCCTTCTCCTTCCTCCAGCGATCGCCAGCTTGTGCGCACGCGCATTGAGGCATAGACAGCGAGTCCAGGTGTGCTCCGATCATCGCTCGCCGCTCGTGGCTGCCAAGTACGTGCCATAACCACACTCGAAGAAATTACTAGGGAGCCTTAAAAAGTCATCTTTATTTAATTTATCTTTGAAAACCCTATAAAATTGTATCGAAATATATTTTTTAAATTTAAGAAACTCGATTTAACACCTAATAATCACACTGAAATCATATTTATTTAATTTATTATTATTTAAAAAAAATATTTATAGTTAGTTTTAATTAAAATGACAAATTTAAAAAGGATCTTTAATATTTTGTATGTACAATAAATGTCATAAAAACAAAAAAAAAATAAAACAACAGAAGTCAAAAATTTTGAAAAAGTAAAACACTGAAATAAATATTTTAATAATTCTTTTATTAATATTGTTAAAAAGCAAAAGCAATTTTAAACCACACTTTATCCTCAGTGTACCGAAACTCCCCTTGCTTTCGAGCAATCGCTTGCGATCATCAGCTGTTGGCTGTGGCGATCGTTTCCTTCCGCATCCGTATTCGCATAGGGGCTGCAGAATCCCTACCGGTTTCGCATTGCTCTTCGTGATTTCCCCCACCATTTGCCCATTTTCCACTTCCAGCGAATCTCAGCTCGCCAGATTGCTGTTTAATCTGGCAAAATGGATCTTTGCAGCGGAATCATAGTGCCTAATTGCCACTAGTTCGTTGTTGTGACATTTTTTTGTGTTTTAACGGATTTTAGAGTCACTTGACCGTAACACGATTCCACCTCGCCCCCTCGTAGGCTCTTTTTTTATGAGCCAAAGCATATTTTAATGATGACACCCGACCACGAGAAGGATAGGAATATAGAAAACAGAACACATGGCCAGCGTGCCACACTTCGGTCGTTTGTGCGATGAGTACATTACCGTGTGCCGCGATCTGTGAAGGCACATTCCAAAGCACACTTTGAGATATATGTGTATCTGTATGTGCCGAAACACTGCCCCTCCATAAAAACCCGGCGCCTCCCTCATTTCCAGCGCATGCAAAGTATCCGCCGAAGCCAGCGTTTTCCATCGGAACATGGAACGGAAAATGTGTTAAGGTCGTAATTATCTGCGCTGCCGTTTGTAGGTGGAAGTTCGCCTCAGCTGGCAACTTTCTTTGCTCCTTGTTCTCCTTTCTTCTCTTGGGTTAATACCATATGTTGCCCTCTATGCACAATGCCCTCCTTGCGGGGTTGAAGTTGGAAGTTAGGCCCATTGATAACGCTCCTAGACTAAGACCAACCCAAACCCTTGTCCCGAGGTGCATTGAACTTGGAAATGCCAACTGTCTATCGTAGAAGCAGTAGAAGCAAGTATCTAAGGAAAGCATTTCTCAAGGAAAGGTTGTCGACATAACGAGGCAATTAAGTAGTTTTCTTTGACTTAAGAATACGGGCACGTGGGCGCAATCTTCCTATCAGATGGTATATCAAAGAAAAGAGCCCAAGACTTACAGTATGCAATTTGTAAAGAAATACGAAGCATATTTAATCAAAGGAAACTCAAACCTAAACTTCTATAATAAAGATTCAAAACAACTTATAAAAATATACAAATTTTAAATCTGTGGATTCCATTTCTTATAAAGGTTCCCGTTCAAGAATGAAAAACTTCACTGAAATTGAATAATTACCAGATTGCAAAACACATTAATTCCGCTATTACCTATAAGTTTTAATGGATTTGCCTTCCAACTAACGTACTTAATTTCTCTTTCTATTGCAGGAGGATCTATGATGGACGACAGAGAAAAATAATGCTTTGTTTGTGGTAATTTTGACAATTCCAATATCCCGAACTGCTGTGCATAGGAATGCCCTTGCCCGTTCTCTAGACCAAACCCAAACCGAACCAACTTAATAAGTCCTGCATAGGGGTGGCTGTTCCTGCTCCTGTCCCTTTGCCTCTTCACCCTCTTCGCATTCGTTCTTGTCCCTCCTGGGTTGTCCTTGCAAGCTGCAGGCCCGAGAAAGTACAGTTGCCCGAAAATAAAAAGGATCGAAGAACGGAGGGGTGGCTTCCGTTGACATTGACTTGGCCCTACGGGCTGCATTCCATTGCACTCGCAATTGAAAGTCGAGGGGTCCGAAAGGGGAGGATTCTGTTTGGTGGTTCTTGGGAAATGCACATGGCCCCTAACGACACTAGCGATACGAAAAACGAGCATTTAAGATACACATACACATTAGAAGATAGTAAGTGTGATCGATAGTCGTCGGATGTCGATGCTTTGACGCATTTGGCTTTGGTCGGGGACTTTGCCCATATTGATTATTTCGAGTGCTTACGCATTCGACCCATGGCCATATGCAAAGTATCTATGTATCTGTGGCAGAGAAAAGTAAGTCAAACTTGTTTATCGGCGAAAACGAAGTGACTTATCTTTATTTTGTACAAAAACAGAAACAGAAAGGGGCGGGTACACGTTCACACACCGACCGACTGACTCACACCCCCACTTATAAGCACACACACACAAACACACAGATGGACAGAGAATAAGCTCAAGTGGAGAAATTAGATAAAAACCTGTCTCGGGTGGGAGGAGGAGGAGGAGGGTTGTTGGCTTGTGCTGAATTAAGGACACCACCCCGAAAACCCACCCACTTGCTTACAGCCTCACAGGACTTTCTGCCAGAACAGCCATCCCCTGGACAGCCCCCCAAACCGAGCACCAATCAAGTGGCCACCCAAACCAGAAGCTTTTGGCCAGCCACTTTTACTTTCCGTTTAAACACTCGCCCCTCTCTCAGCACCCCCACTTTTCCATTTCTCCACACAGCAGATATCATAACTTATGCCTTCCATTAATTTTACAGAAAGATTTTTTGAGCGCAAGCAAGGATTATTAAAAACGAAAACCAAGCCAAACCGACTAAAAACAACCAAAAAACGACAAAAATTGACAAAATAACGAAATCAAACGAACAAAAATCTCAAAATTCGGGCCAAGCATCGAAAACACACTTTTGAGTATCAAAAATCGAAAGCGAACAGAAATATAAACAAACTGGAAAGGAGCAGAAAGGACCTAGAGAACGAGTACGGAGAACGGGAGTAAAACGAAGGGAAATACAAATCAAATCTAAATAAAATTAAATGCAAAGGACATTCGCATGTGTGTGGTGGTGGAAAGAAAATTCAAAACAAAATTCACAATTAGAAAACGCAGGAAAAAACGTAGAAAACGCAGACACAAAATCAAGAGTGCCAACAGCAGCAACAACAAGCAAAAACTGTCAACAGCGGGAAGAATTTTGAACTGGAACATTTCGACCAGAAAGTTGGGCGACAGCAAAATTTCAACGTTTGGCGCACTACAACAACACAGCGGCAGCAACAGCAGCAGCAAGGACATCGCGGCCAGGCAGCCAGGATTGCAGGAGCGAGCGGTTTTGAAAGCGCAGCACACATCGATATAGCTCCTTCTCTTCGTCGGACTAGGACTCCCAGAACGGATACGGACAAGGATACAAGGATACGCTTAGAAAGCTAGAAAGCCTCAGCCAGGACTTAAACTTGAAATCACGCATACGCCGCGGCGAATTTCTCGCTCTCTTTCTCTTTGCCCAAAACGAAGGGGAAAAGCCCGGAGAAAATCGCAGCCAATCCGAAGAAGCGGAGAGGGTAACGACATAGGGTTGCTGAGGGGAAGGCAGGGAAAGCCAGGGAAAGCCAGGGAAAGCCGGGGAAAGCCGGGGAAAGCTGAGCAGCGCGAGGCGAGAGAGCTGCTGCTGCTGGTGGGCATCATCTTATGATGTCATCAGAGGAGTACGAGGCGGACTGTTTTGGTTTGTACAGCGATGAGAACAACGTGCTGCTGAAGGCAACCGAGCCGGAGACAACAGCAACGGCCAGCAAGCAACAACAGCAACAGCAGCAACATCAGCAACACCACCAGCAACCACCGCCGAGCAGCAACGGTCACACGTCACCAATACCACTACCGATACCGATACCAATACCCATACAAGTCAACGGCGACGGCAGCGCGGCGAATTGCGGCGAGAGCGGCAAGACCACTAATACCAGTACAGGCAGTAATTGCAACACCCATACAGAGGCAGACAAGGAGCAAGAGAGAGAGAAGGCTAAGGAGAAGGCAGCGCACGAAGAGGAGGCGAACGAGTCCGACGATTCCGACGACGACGTCGTGGTTGTGCTCGAAGGCTGCGAAGGCAACGCCAGCAGCAGCAGCAGCAACAGCAGCAGCAATAGCAGCAGCAACAACAGCAACGCCAGCAGCAACAACCACAAGGCGGCAGCAACCACGACACCGACAACGACGACGACGACGGCGAACGCGAACCATTGTAATCGCAGTGGCGGCAGTCGCAGTCATCGAAGCGCCCGCAGTAGTCGGCAAATCAGTCAGTCAACGGCCGTCGGCAAGACAACAACGTGCGCGGCTAAAAAACCAACAGCAACACAGGCACAAACAGTTAAGAACACGAACGTAAATTCGAACGTAAACTCAAACGGTAGCGGCAACGGAAACGGAAACGCGTCTAGTAAAGTGAATCGTCGTTCGCGTCAAAGATCCTTGAGCAAAGACATAACCATAAATTTGAACAATCAGCAACAGAGCAACAGCAATAGCAACAGCAATAGCAATAGCAGCAACCAGAGCAACGGAGCAACGGCAACCGCTGCTGGCTTCATGAGTAGCGCTGCCGCGGCTGCTGCGGGTGCCGCTGGTGGAGGAGCCCTGTTCCAACCACAATCGGTCAATAGCACGGCCAATAGCAGTAATACGAATAGCACTCCGGCCACCGCCACTGGCAGTGCCACGCACACCCACTCGCCCACGAGCAACTCACCCGTTTCGGGCGCCAGTTCGGCATCGTCCTTGTTGACGGCCGCCTTTGGCAACCTGTTTGGTGGCTCCTCGGCCAAGATGCTAAACGAGCTCTTTGGCCGCCAAATGAAGCAGGCCCAGGACGCGACCAGTGGCCTGCCCCAGAGTCTGGACAACGCCATGCTCGCCGCCGCCATGGAGACGGCCACCAGTGCCGAATTGCTGATCGGCAGCCTAAATTCCACGTCCAAGTTGCTCCAGCAGCACAACAACAACAGCAGTAGCCTGGCTCCCGCGAACAGCATGCCGTTGAGCAATGGCACAAATGCCTCGATCTCGCCGGGATCGGCCCACAGTTCCAGCCACTCGCACCAGGGTGTCTCGCCGAAGGGCAGTCGCCGGGTTTCCGCCTGCAGTGATCGCTCCTTGGAGGCGGCAGCCGCTGATGTTGCCGGTGGCTCGCCACCTCGGGCGGCATCGGTCAGTTCGCTGAATGGCGGAGCCAGCAGTGGTGAGCAACAGCAACAGCAATCCCAACTGCAACACGATCTGGTGGCCCATCATATGCTGCGCAACATACTGCAGGGCAAGAAGGAGCTCATGCAACTCGATCAGGAGCTGCGCACTGCCATGCAACAGCAACAGCAGCAGCAACAGCAACTGCAGGAGAAGGAGCAACTGCACTCCAAGCTCAACAATAATAACAACAACAATATTGCTGCCACCGCCAACAACAATAACAACAACAACAATACCACCATGGAGAGCATCAATCTGATTGACGACTCGGAAATGGCGGACATCAAGATCAAGAGCGAACCGCAGACGGCTCCTCAGCCGCAGCAGTCGCCACATGGCAGCAGTCACAGCAGCCGCAGTGGGAGTGGCTCGGCCGGTAGTCACAGCAGCCTGGCCAGCGATGGCAGTCTGCGACGCAAGTCCTCCGACTCCCTGGACAGCCAGACGGGACAGGATGAGGCGCAGGACGAGGAGGAGCCAACGGTGAATCGCCAGCGATCCGAGAGCCGTGCTCCCGAGGAACCTCAGCTGCCCACCAAAAAGGAGTCCGTGGACGACATGCTCGATGAGGTGGAGCTCCTCGGTCTGCACTCCCGCGGCTCCGATTTAGAGAGCCTCGCCTCGCCCAGTCACTCCGACATGATGCTGCTGGACAACAGCAAGGACGATGTGCTGGACGAGGACGACGACGATGATTGCGTGGAGCAGAAGCGTGACTCCAGCAGCGGATGTCTCAAGAAACCGGGCATGGAGCTGAAGAGGGCCCGCGTGGAGAACATTGTGTCCGGAATGCGATGCAGTCCCTCGTCGGGATTAGTGCAGGCTGGCCAACTGCAGGTGAACGGTTGCAAGAAGCGCAAGCTCTATCAGCCCCAGCAACACGCCATGGAGCGGTATGTGGCCGCCGCAGCTGGCCTGAACTTCGGCCTCAATCTGCAGAGCATGATGCTCGACCAGGATGACAGTGAGTCCAACGAACTGGAGTCGCCGCAAATCCAACAGAAGCGGGTGGAGAAGAACGCCCTCAAGTCGCAGCTGCGTTCGATGCAGGAGCAACTGGCGGAGATGCAGCAGAAGTATGTGCAGCTGTGCTCGCGCATGGAGCAGGAGTCCGAGTGCCAGGAGCTCGACCAGGACCAGGATGCCGAGCAGGAGCAGGAACAGGAGCCGGACCACAGCAGCGATCACATCGAGCTGTCGCCCTCGCCCACTTTGACCGGCGACGGGGATGTGAGTCCTGCCCACAAGGAGGAAGTGGGTCAGGAGCGACCAGGTTCCAGCTCCCCGTCACCCTCGCCCCTGAAACCAAAGACTTCGCTTGGCGAAAGTGCCGACTCGGGCGCCAATATGCTGTCCCAGATGATGAGCAAGATGATGTCCGGCAAGCTGCACAATCCACTGGTGGGCGTCGGACATCCCGCCCTGCCCCAGGGATTCCCACCAATCCTGCAGCACATGGGCGATATGTCGCATGCGGCCGCCATGTACCAACAGTTCTTCTTCGAGCAGGAGGCTCGCATGGCCAAGGAGGCGGCCGAGCAGCAGCAACAGCAACAGCAGCAGCAGCAGCAACAACAGCAGCAACAGCAACAGCAGCAGGAGCAACAGCGACGCTTCGAGCAGGAGCAACAGGAGCAGCAGCGACGCAAGGAGGAGCAACAGCAGCAGATCCAGCGCCACCAGCAGCAGCTGCAACAGCTGCAGCAACAGCAGATGGAACAGCAACATGTCGTGGCCTCGGCCGCAACAAGGCCGCAAATGCACCACCCGGCGCCCGCCCGCCTGCCCACACGAATGGGTGGGGCAGCGGCCCACACCGCCCTCAAGTCGGAGCTGTCCGAAAAGTTCCAGATGCTGCGCGCCAGCAACAATAGCTCGATGATGCGCATGTCCGGCACGGACCTCGAAGGACTCGCCGATGTGCTCAAGTCCGAGATCACCACCTCGCTGTCCGCCCTGGTGGACACCATTGTGACCCGATTCGTCCACCAGCGCAGGCTGTTCAGCAAGCAGGCGGACTCCGTGACGGCGGCAGCCGAGCAATTGAACAAGGACCTGCTGCTCGCCTCGCAGATCCTCGACCGGAAATCGCCGCGCACCAAGGTGGCGGACAGGCCCCAGAACGGACCCACGCCCGCAACACAATCAGGTAATAATGGTTCACTACTCCTAGCTAATAGTCAAATGCCCTCCCAAACGCCCGTCGCGAGTGGGTCGAGTGGACAGCAGCAGCAGCAACAGAATGCCCAGCAGCAACATGTTAGTAACGTGCAGCAGCAGCAACAGCAGACGCCGCAACAGCAACAACATTTGCAACAGCAACAGCAACAACAGTCGCATCCTTTGCTGCCGCCCAACTGCCAACAGCTGATCTCCGCCCCCCGCCTAAATGGCAGCCAGTTATCCTTCGCCTCGCCCGCCGCTGCTGCAGCCGCTGCCATGGGTCTGCAGATGCACCATGCCGCCGCAGCAGCAGCAATGTCCGCCCAGCAGCAGCAGCAGCAGCAACAGTCGGGGGATCCCCAAGCGAATACTAACCCCCAGAGCGGGCCAGCTGGGCCAAATCCCACTAACAATAGCTTAAGTTCCCTTAATATACCGCCTCCTCACATTCGTCCTTCGCCCACAGCGGCTGCCATGTTCCAGGCGCCCAAGACGCCGCAGGGCATGAATCCTGTGGCCGCCGCCGCTTTGTACAACTCGATGACCGGACCCTTCTGCCTGCCGCCCGACCAGCAGCAGCAGCAGCAGACCGCCCAACAGCAGCAACAGTCCGCCCAGCAGCAGCAACAGTCCGCCCAGCAGACGCAGCAGCAGCTGGAGCAGAACGAGGCCCTCAGCTTGGTGGTGACCCCGAAGAAGAAGCGCCACAAGGTGACCGACACCCGTATCACCCCACGCACCGTTAGCCGGATTTTGGCCCAGGATGGCGTCGTGCCGCCCACCGGAGGAGCTCCCAATGTCCCAAGCAACCAGCAGCAGCAGCAACAGCAACAACAGCAGCAACAACAACAGCAACAGCAGCAACAACAGGCGTCGAATGGCGGCAACAGCAATGCCACGCCCGCCCAAAGTCCGACGAGGAGCAGCGGAGGAGGAGCCGCCTACCACCCGCAACCGCCGCCACCACCACCACCCATGATGCCCGTGTCCTTGCCCACCTCCGTGGCCATTCCCAATCCCTCGCTGCACGAGTCCAAGGTCTTCTCGCCGTACTCGCCGTTCTTCAACCCCCATGCAGCCGCCGGCCAGCCAACGGCGGCGCAACTGCATCAGCACCACCAGCAGCACCACCCGCACCACCAGCCGATGCAGCTGTCCTCCAGTCCGCCGGGCAGCTTGGGCGCCCTGATGGACTCGCGCGACTCGCCGCCGCTGCCCCACCCGCCGTCGATGCTCCATCCCGCCCTCCTGGCCGCCGCCCATCATGGGGGATCGCCGGACTACAAGACCTGCCTAAGGGCCGTCATGGACGCCCAGGATCGCCAGTCCGAGTGCAACTCGGCCGACATGCAGTTCGATGGCATGGCTCCTACTATATCCTTTTACAAGCAAATGCAACTAAACACAGAACAGCAGGAGTCGCTGATGGCCAAGTGAGTTTCCACCTAGTCCATAGTGTGCAGCAGAGAGAAAGAGAGAGAGGGGGTTGATTCTATAGTAGTACTTAACCCTACCTCGCCCAGACCTCGCTTACAAAACGAAACCAATCAAGTGTCTTCTTCAGTTTATTTATTTCCCAACTAAATTCTTTTATAAAATGTAATCAAAACCTTATTTATTGCCCCGCCGCACACTTAAGCCCCCAAAGGCCCCTGCAGCCCCAGCCCCACCTTCCAAAAGACCCTCAAGTCATCATCATCATCGACTTGGCCTGGCTTGAGTTGCATTTCGCAACAGCCACAGAAATGGAAAAAAATCAATGACGAGCAGCCAATCGAAAGAGCTGCACTCGTTGGCCTCTTACTAGCCCCCCGTTTCCATTCCGATTGCGATTGCGATTCCGTTTCTGATTCCGATTTCCAGCTCAGCTTTTTCAATCAGTGGGTTGAAGGAGGCAGAACAAGCGGCCGGGCGGTGTGGCACCCTTAGACATTCATTATTGGCACTCGAAAGTGCAGCCACGTTAGACATTGCCAATCCAATCGAATATCTCTCTCTTGCTCTGGCTCTGCCACACACGAACATGGAAATTTGGAAAGACAATCGACCATCCAAACCGACACATTTAACTCATACATATACCATATATCTATATAACGCCACCAGACATTGCGAATCCTTGACTCCTTTGCACTCTTCTACATTGACACCGATGCACCTGCGCAAGGCCAAGCTGATGTTCTTCTGGGTGCGCTACCCCAGCTCCGCGGTGCTCAAGATGTACTTCCCGGACATCAAGTTCAACAAGAACAACACAGCACAATTGGTGAAATGGTTCTCGAACTTCCGGTAAGTTGTGCAATTAACAATCTAAAGATCCTACAACCTAAGCATATAAATATTAACCATTCAGCATTCACTTTTATGATTTCATTACGTCGCCTTTTAAGTTTTCTGATTAGGGGATTTTGGGTTAAGGGGGTTCGTTTAGATCATAACAAATTGATTGGCCAAAAATGAGACTGCCACCTGTCGAAAGCCTCGACTTGCACTCAAGAAGTAGTCCCAGGGACATGCAACACCATTCGGCTGTCATTCCGCGCCTCCAACTGTCAGTCCGTAAAATTGCGCAAGAAGTTGCCAAAAAGAGCACAAAGACTACGGAAAAACGACAGCTGCCAGTTAGTCCGGGTGTGGGTTATTCCGGGGAAGGAGTGTTCCGAATGGAACTGCAGAGAACAGAGCATAACAGAACAGAACAGAACCAAAGTGAAGTGAGGTAGGCCCGCATTCAGTGGCCGTGATTTGCGCGCCAAATCCGAGCCGCATCTGTCCGCCCCGAAAAAAATAAGAAATTCCGAAAGAAAACAGAGCGTGGCACAAGGTCTCACCTGGATTTAACTTGCAACCCTCTTTCATCGCCGGCTTAGCAGCTGTCCGTCGTCTCCGATTTGTCTAAGACATGCGCAACGTCTTAAGGACACCCTAAGAACAACTTCTACCTACCCTACCTGCGCACAAGCAACGCACAACAAAAGACAACAAATCAAGACCCGGCACGCTCGGGGTTTGTTTCTTTGGTTCTGAATATCTTCGGGGGTTGCAATCCCTTTTCGATAAGAAGTCCTAGCCTAACCCTACTTTGCATGGGAATCGAGATTCGAGAATCGAGAAACGGGGAGTTGGCATCTTGTCTTTGCCTTCGACTTCGACTTCTTTGGCGAGAGAGGTTAAAATGGGTGGGATTATTTTTTGATTTCCTAACTGGTTCTCGATTGTTTGTTTGCTTTATTATTTTTTCTTAGCAGGCTAGCAGGGTTGTAAGTTGTAACGGTTTTTTGCGTTCCTTTCTCATGAGTTGAGTTCCTTGAGTTTTGATTTCGGTTTCCTTTGTTCTCTCAGTGGGAAATGCTTTCCCTCTTAATCGTTTTCCCCCTATTTTAACCTAGGAAATTAATACTTGTAACCGCTTTTTGCTCTCTCTTAACGACTAGTTAATATTATGAGTTTCCCACACTCACACAGACACAAAGAACACAGAACCATACACAGAGATATACTGGGGCTGAGTGCTCTAATAACATGTTGCTTAAAGTGGCCACTTAAGAAAAATGCAAGGGGTTAGGTCCCCCATTTAGTAGGATGCCGTTGAAGATGAGATCCATGATGATGAGATGCTGCCACTTCAGCTGGAGAGTCAAGTGTGAAAATAGCGGAGAGCGAGGCCAAGAAACTTGTGGCGCTGGCATATTAAAAAGTGTTGCCTACTTAAGTGGGCCCCACCCAGCCGCACACACACACACACTTATGCACTCCTCCTCCCACGTGGCATATGTGTGTGTGTGTGTCTGTTAGCTAATTAACAAAAGTGCCTTTTGTTGGAGGTCCTCAAGCAGGCCACTTATATAATTGCATTAGCTGCAGTAACTTCTTTTTGTGCTCGCCAAAATGCAAATAATGAAAAGAAAGCGGCAAAGGACATGCATTCACATACACAGACTCACACTCACACTCAGACTCCTGGCGGGCTAATTAGTTTGTTTGCCAGGATACATTCAGTGGGTTTCTTTGGCCGCTTTTCATGGCGGCAGCTACTTGAGAGTTTCGAGCACAATGGCCAGGGCCCTACTGGCAAAAGGCGCTCAAGGATACGCCCACACACACATTCGTATGCTAGCCCACTCACTTACACCCACAACCACACATCTCCCGCTGTTCTTTTTCCGTGTTTTGTTTCTCATCGAGCCGCTTTCCTTTTTTTGAGGTTAAGTGTCCTTTTGGCGCTTAGAGCAGCTCCCACCCAACCCAAAGCTTTTCCCCTCCTTCGTCGCGTGAAAAGATCTTGCTGACAACAACAACAAATGCAGTTACATTTATATAAATACAAATACAAACACACACACACACACACGTGCTACACTCAGACACTCAGATACGATACACGCTCCATTCTGTATATGTATATAGACGTATATGACTTGTACAGATGCTTATATATAGATACAATGCAAAAGTGTTGCCAATTACTTCATTAATGTATGAGGTAGAGATGTCTGCATATGTGTGGGTGAGTATGTGTGAGCTTATTAATAACATTCTACTCGTTCGTATTCGTAACCGTAATCCGTGATACGTAATTTATTGCGGAGGAAGTGAAGAAGAAGAAGGTGCAGCGAAGAAGGACCCACACACAAGGCACACACGAACATAAAAAACGCACATACAACGAAAAAAAAAGCACACACTGGCACACGCACACATTCAAGCGGTGGAGAGTGGGTGAGAGAGAGAGGGAAAGAGAGAGAGAGGTGTGAGTGTGAGTGTGAGATGATGAATGCACTTGACAAAGAAACGCCTGCCTGCCTTTCAACAAGTGTTTTAGTGGCTCTCCCTCTCTCACTTCCTCTCCCGGTCTCTCTCTCCTACCCTCCCCTCTCTCTACCCACCTCTCTGTGCATCTGTGTGCGTGGGTGAGGCCCAAATAAATAGGCTACGAAATATTATATGCAAACTAATTAGCACTTCCGTCAAGCCCCAACGCCATCGCATCTGCACATCTGCAGTTCCACTTGCACGGCTTATTATCTAAATTAAGTGGCGCATTTGAAACCGCCAAGCCAAGCTTCCTTTTCCTGCCACATGTGGTTCTGTGCTTGCATAAGGATCGCCTCAAGCTCCTTTTCACGCCAGCCACAAAGCTAATTGCAATTCAAACCAAACCAAACGGAGTGGGGCTGAGATCCTGGCAATCCCTAATAACTATGGACACCCGGCACAATGAACTGTCACACAAAACTGTCACACAGCGATTCCTTTCTTTCGGCCAGGCCAAGCCATCAGCCTCATTATGAAGCCGCCCACCGCCGCCTCCGGGGAGCCGCTGAAAACGGGGGGGGGGGGGCGTGGCTGTGTAGGCCGGGGGCCAGAAGGAAAAGATTTTCTATTTGCGCATTCTGCGCTTATTGTTTGGAAAATCAACACGAGCTGCGCTGTGTGGCACAACATGAGAAATGCATTTGGCGCTGCTACTGGGAAATCTTGAAATTAGCGCGATTATCGGAGCGTTGTCAAGGGGGGTTGGGAGGGACTCCAAAGGATTCTCGGCAAAAAGACAACAATTAGTGCGCGGCAGACAATGGAGGAGAACGAGGAGTAGGAGGAGGCACAGGAGGTGGAGGGGAGGCAGTCAGGCCGGAAGACAAGCAATCACTTACAGTTGCCAAGTAAAGCATATACCCCATCTGGTCCCATCCCCCCCACCAGTTGAATCCCCCTGCGAATGGCAGCCCACACACAAATCACTTGACTAAACAAGGCGACGCAGCAGCAGAAGCAGCAGCAGCCCGCTGCACTTGCTAATTAAATCCCCAACCCCCAAGGCAGTCCTGGGAAATACGAAGTACAACAGAAAAAAAATGAAACCGCAGCTAGAAGATGCCGCCTCGACTTGCAATTGTTATTGCACCACCACGAGCCACTGCTGCTGCACATTTGAGATTTATTAAAAATTCTTTACACACTCGCACTCACACATAGATACAGACACAGACACATGTACACGCGACGCGCCTAAGAGTATGCAGCGAATTATTAATAATGTCATACTCAAACAGCTATCCAATATAATGCATTAAGGGACCCCCTAGGAACAGAGTGAGCGAGATAGAGTAACTGAGTGAGTGAGAGAGAGAGAGAGAGAGAAAGAGCGAGCAAAGCATTAGCGATTTCCTTTGAATTTGGTTTACCACTTTACTTGACTTTCCCCCTTTGATTTCCCACCACCTCGCCTTGGTTCGAACCTTGATTATTCTTTCATTTGCGTTTGCGATTTTGTAAATTTGAATGCTGAACAACAACAAAATATAAATAGAATAGAATAAAAAAAAAAACAGAATACTGACCAAACCAAACATTCCTCATCTACGCATCTGCAGAGAATTCTACTACATACAAATGGAGAAATATGCACGACAAGCTGTCACCGAAGGCATCAAGACACCCGATGATCTGTTGATTGCTGGAGATAGTGAATTGTATCGCGTGCTCAATTTGCACTACAATCGCAATAACCACATTGAGGTATGCCAATAACCACACACCCAAACACCCAAACACCCAAAACACCCACTAACACTAACACTAACCATACCCCCGTAAACCGACTCTACATGCACACACACTCCTAGATCAAAAAAAGTAACCAAAAAAGTGTGTGTGGATGCGAGTTAGAACAACCGAACCACTAACCAGATGATCCAGAGAAGAACCCTTTTGGGAGCCAGTCGCTAATCGAGAAAAAATCGGTTCACAGGTACCCCAGAATTTCCGCTTCGTGGTCGAATCGACTCTGCGGGAGTTCTTCCGTGCAATACAGGGTGGCAAAGACACCGAGCAGTCGTGGAAGAAGTCCATATACAAGATCATCTCGCGCATGGACGATCCCGTGCCCGAGTACTTCAAGTCGCCCAATTTTTTAGAGCAGCTGGAATAAGTGGAGGAGTTGGCGCTGCCGACGCTGCCGCCGTTGCCGCACCCGCTGGGAATGCCACCGCCCATCAGCGCCCATCCGGCCACCACCACCATCTGCAGCAGCACCACCACTTCAGCCCCCGGCAGCAGCCATCCGAAGGCGAGGCGCAGGCCAAAGCTAAAAGGCTAAACCTGCGCAGGAAACACGACTGGATATGACCAACTCCCCAGCCAAAAACAAAAAACAGAAAAACCGAAAAGAACAAACAGTATCCACACACAGAACGAAAAGGGAACTTAGACATAGCTGAGTGATTTCGAAAACGCGTTTAGAAACACACACTGAGCAAAATATTTTTTCAAAAATTTCCAAAACCACACAATCCACACACACACCAAGAAACATCAAACACACACATGAACCTCAGCAAAAGAGCGACCAGAATATGAAGAAAGTGGCCCAGGGAGATCCTAAGCTCCCCGGGCCAAAAAGAACAAAGAAACCAAAAAGCATAAACATAAACATAGAGCAGCAAGTCTTAATCTAATAATGTGAAATAGTGCAAATTGAAAGAGAACCTGAGCCACACACCTGATTACACCCAGACACACCGAGCGTAATTTACAGGCAGTGTAAACTGTACTCGCCGTTGGTTTGTTAGTTGAAATTTTTTTGAAAATATTTACAGCAGATTACGTATACGTATGAATATTTAACAAATAGTTGAGCCGTCTAATGATCTACCGAAAGTTGACACACACATTCCACAGAGAAAAACACAAAAGAGTAAAACAATAATACACATTCCACGCACACACACACTCACACACACACACACGCTCACAACGGTACAAAGTGTGTGTTCATTTGAGAGAGAGCGAAAGCCGCTCGGCCAAACAGGAAGTGTACCTCACCGCACTGCTTGGCCGACCGACTTTCCGGTAAGCAGTTTCCGCCGCCCAGCTGCGCACTGCTTTACAAAAGCAGTCGCACCTCCGGCGGCCGGAAATCGGGAGTTAATCTTAAAAGTTTAAAAGTCACCCGAAAGCTATAGTTGCTATATCCCCTATAACCCCCCCTTTTAAGCGCTAAGCATATATTCGATGTCTATTAAGCGAAAGTAAAAGCTAAAAATCATAAAAAAAAAGTTAAGAAATTGCGAAAACTATTTAGATTTGTAATCAAAGAGAGCCAGAGTTATGTATTTGTACGACCAGCGGGCGTTAGGGTAGTTAAATTTATCAATTTATCATTTACAATACGTTATGCGAACCTTCGACCAAAGTTAATTGTTAACATGAATCCCTTGAGTACGGTTTATTTTTAATCAATTCTTATACTTTAGTGCCCCACAATTAAGCACGCATCTTAATTTTATAGTATAATCAACATATACACAACAAACACCAACACACACACACACACACTAGTCTGTTATTTATGTAAATAATTTATACGTTTAGTTAAGTTAACGTTTAGTTTTAATTACTTTACTTTACTTGGCCTTGAGTTGCAACAAAACAAAATATACACGAAACACCAAAAATACCAATTAAAATATATCGTTTTTACTTCTTTCTCTTGATTTTGAAAACATACCCAATATTATATGGTAAATCCCCATTTTCTGGCTGGCTGAGATCGATCATGCACTTCTCACTCATCAGCACAGCAGACACAGCATGGAAAGTGGGCGGGTTTAGAGGGATATGTTTGCCTGCTCTCCGTCCGTCGAATTATTTGGGCCAGGGGCGGGCAAACCCTGTTGTTGTTACTGCAGCTGCAATATCTCATCCTCGATTGCAACTGCAACGCGACAACAGCAACAACATCATCAACTGCATGCACAACATTTGAATATTTGGCACTGACAAAATCATATTCCTCGAACGAAAAGAACGAAGCGAAATCGACAATTTCGGCCCAACAATTGCTCCATCAGCCAGCCAGTTAGTCAGTTACTAAGTTAGCCAGCCCCATACCCTAGCGCCCTCTGGCGGGAGTTTGGATTAGATTATACGAGATGAGATGAGATGGGAACACCGCTATAAGGAGATGAGATCGCACAACCCAGCAAACCTTTCGGCCACACCAATGATCACGAAATTATTGAACAATAGATGAATTTTAGCTAAAACTAAATTAAAAACGAACTAAGCGAGTTTTTTAGGCTTAACCAGATTTCCCACTGGGGGAGTCTGAGCAAAATTGCACTTTGGCGTAACTATGACAAAATTAGTCGCGTTTAAGACGGTGAGTTTCCTAATCCGAAAAGCGAGTTCGAGCGGAAGAAACTGGAGTTCTTCGAATCGAAATTGAAAGTGAAATTCAAGTTTGGATAAAAGATGAATAAAATGAAAAAAAAGCATTTGCGAAATTAGTATTTAGGGAATCGTACAAAGCAGACGAGGCATTCGCTAATCGAACTGAAGTTTACGTTTATCGCATTACCCAGTTGAGTTATCTTACCCCTAAGTTTTACCCACCTTCACAGCAGACAGAAGTCGAAATTCAAGTCCAATTTTAGGGCCCCCAGGAGTGACGCGTTGATTGTTAATGCCTTTACAAAATTTACGGAGGAAGTGGCTTTTGGCAATGGAGTTGAAATTTAATAAATGAAAATGAAATTTGAAAAGAAATTTGGAAATGAAATTGATCTAAATACAATTGTAACTGATTTTGTGATAGAAAAAGTAACTAACAACAAACTAAAAATCGAACTAACTTCATTATTGTTTCGGATAAAACCAATATGGAGGCCTCCCATTGAGGTCTCCATACGAAATTATTGATTGATGTAAAAATAGTTAATTGACAATTGCGAGACGAGCGAAATTATGAGACGAAACCATTTAGGCAATTTAAGGCGTATTAACAATAAACGTTTGGCTAACAAAACTTTAGGCGAAATTTTATCTTTAAGCAAAATTCGAAAATAGCGAGAAGCAGCAGAGTATCTAGACCGTCGAAATTCAGGAAGTTAACAGCAGTCAGCAGCACAAAAAACGTAAAGAGAAATACGGAAAAAATTAAGCACTCAAACCTTTCTGTTCTGTATAGTTTCCATCAGTTTTTGCAGTCAGCGCTTTCTTTCTTTACCTCAAAGGAAGGCGAATGAACCGATATACTTGCGTACCAACAAATGACACAGGAGCACACTTACACTTGCGTATATTTAATGCAACATACATATTTCATACATTTATACTAACATAAACATACATACTTAAACTTAAGTCAACAAGTCAAGGGGTCGGGCCACAAAAGGGTCCGTCCCGAACGATAATTGGTTAATAAAAGCGAAATTAATTGAGAAAACAGAAAACACAAATGACGGCGCTTGGATTTTTCTTTACCAAAATTTATCCCCCCCCACCTTTTGGCCTTTTCGCTTATAAACCACCCAATTTTTGGTTCAACTCTCCCTCAAACCAACCGACCTCCGTCAGAAGCATTTTTGGCATTTGTCACCGCAAAATTGGAACTGATTGGCAAGCACAACACCACCACCATCACCATCACACACCCTCAACTCACTAACCCCAAAAAACAACCTCAACTAATCGGTGGAGCGAAGAGACGAGAAGGGTAAGCTAAATTCTACATAATTCATCTTATTCGAGCGACGCAAACCAAGCGAAAGCGACACCTAGCGGCCGCGGCCAGCAGCTGTGCCAGCCTTCAGCCACGCCCACCACAAACTTCGGCCCGCCCTTTTGAGAAGCCCCCGGAAAGCGAGTTTAGTTCCTCCAGAGTAACCTTTCGGTGTTGGAAAATTCCAAAAAGAATTACAGATCAGCCATAGGCCAAAGAAAGTTCCTTCCTCGTTTGGTGGCCAAGCTGTTCGCCGCGGTTCGCCAGGTACAGTTTACACCAAGGAACTAAGTTAGCCTAAGCATATAGATTAAGTACAGCAGCAGCAGGAGCATCCGCATCAGCAGGAAACCAGACAGAGAACGATCGCCGGAAAGGAAATTGAAAATTACAAAGGACATCCGGCCAAAGCAACCAATCAGTGACCCCGAGTGGCCAGTGTTGGTCAGCAGCCAGAACGGAATCGAATTCAAAAGTAAAAACTTAAACCATTAATGAACACTGCACGCAAACCGATAACGAAAACGAGTCGATCAAACCGATGATCGATGATCGACGCAGACGATGGAAGCGAGAGCGAGATGAAAGGCGAGATAAGTATATACCTACTACACGTAAAACAATTACCAAATATAAAAGCAGACGCAGCCATATGCAATTTTAACTAGATTTTAAAAGCATTAATACCGCAGAATACCAAGCAAACCAAAAGAAAAATACCCAAACTTACCGATTACTGATTACTGAATGAAAAAAAAACCAAAACCGATAACAGAAATTGATCAGATTTGTACATAGCGACATTTAAATACAACTACATACACGTAATTAAAATATTACTACAGTCTAAGCATAAGCGACCCCCGTGACCCACCCCCCACTCAGAGCCCCTGAAAAAGGACATTCTGGCCAGGGCCAGGCGAATATTCACTCACAGCCTTACTGCATTGAAAATGCGCGCAATACGGTTTCCGTTAGGAGGAAGAAGAAGGAGGAGGGGATTGAGATAGGACATGTGCCAAACCCAAATCGGTATATATATCAAGCAGATCCCCTTTGGCAAGCCCACACACGCACAAAACACTGAAGCAAATCAGTCAAACTTACACGTAGGGTACATACTCCATGGTAAATCAAAGCAAATCTATTCGTAACTTCAACTTCAACGTAACCATAAGTTAGTTAAACATCCTTGGTTTGGAAAACATCTGATCACAAGACAGAAAAGAGACGACGTAAAATAAAATACACATAAATTTGCAGTTTTGGTATACATGAAAATGAAAATGAAAAAGATGAAACGAAAAATATCTATTTAAACGATGAAATATTTCCGAAATCAATTGCGTTTTTTTAGTAGCAAGCGCGATTCTCAAAATTCCCAACAATTTTTGGCCAAAAATCGAAACACCGAAAAATCAAAAAGAAAAACAAACCGTTTGGAAGTAAACTTTTTATCACTTATTTGGCGTAGGAAGAATCAGACAGAAGAGAGGAGAAGAGGAGAGTATGAAGATTAAGCCGTGGTGCACACACACACATGCACCACAAAACTTTATTTAAACAAACTGCAATAGAGCAGCGCACGGTGCGCATACTTTCGGCATGCACTGTGCGCCTGCACCAAGGGACTTAGTTAAACAATCGAAATTCAATTGCAATTTCTGCAACAGCAACCAGTATTACTAACATTATTAAGTTGATCAATCAGGAATCAATCTTACGCATCCTTATTTGTGAAGTTTATGAAGAAGAGGTTAAAACTTTTGGCTTATGACGTAACCCCAACATTTCGGCCGCAATGAACGTTGCCCATGGAAATTCCAAATTCAAATTGATATATATACAACAACATCAAAAAAGCACATGAGAAAGTATAAAAATATAAAGTGAAAGTTGCATAAACCCCCCAAAAAACCGATAACCGAATAAAAACAATGATAACGATAAACAATTACCTAAGTAACCGATAACAGTGAAGCGGAGGAGGAGGAGGAAGAGGAGAATTTGCAATTTAGTTTTAACAGCCAACAATAGCCAGGGAAACATACACAACTCGTATGTGATATTTTTGAGTTAATCTCTCACAGTTTTCCACAACCACAATAAATATTTTTACTCAAATATACAAAGCAAAAAGCTGAAAAAAAAAAATAAGAAATCGAAATATGAACAACAACAAGCCCAATTAGAAGCGACAATACGAAAAAAAAATGAGATTGGTATAACAACAGCACAAAGCACTTCCAGCAGCAACTTTTTTTGGGTTGTCTACACATATCAAAGATAAATACGCTATATACAGACCATATAGGGAGCGATAGGAGAGAGATATTCCTTTGTGTTGAGTCTTTAAGCCATCCTGAGTTCAAATTTTACACCGAATATAACTGAATATTTACCCATGAACGAATACAAATATAAATATATATACATATAAACCAATACCAAAACTAATCCATAAGTGTTTATAGTTGAATTTTGACAGAAGAAAGCGGGAGAATCAGATTTTATGCCACAGTTTCATTTGCAATAGACGATCGTGCCACGCACGAACCGGGATAATTTATAGTACAATACAATGCAGCAAGCATCCAACAAACAAACAAACAAACAAACCAACAAACAAACGAACAAACAAATAAACAAATAAGCAACAGCAACCAATAACTTTTTATAAAACGATTTATATTTTTATACTCAAACGAAATCAATCAACAACAACCGCAGCAATAGCCAATTAGCCAAATAAGCCAAAACTTTTAGTTCGTTCACCGAGGTTTTTCAGTTAGCAATTAACGACAACAGCAACAATTATGTTTTCATTTACGAATCAGCAATCGAGCCGATCTGAGTGCCCCCCTTTCGACCCGATCCCCGATGGGATATATCCTTTACAACTGAGAGAGCCCAGCATGCCACACAAGAAATTGCCAATAGAAGAGCAGTTAGTTAACTGCCGAAAAAAAACTATATAAGAAAGGAAAAGAGACGAAGCCCCGAAGAAGATGCCTGCCTGCTGAACCCGAGGGAACCCGAACAGAAATCAAGAGGAGTAGCCACAATCAAAACTTTAAGCAAACCGTGCTGAGCCTGTCCAGGATAAGGATATATCTCGGCTCGGCTCGGGTCAATCAGCCAATCGGGGGAACTACACTCAGATCGACCCACATAGACAACAAGAATAAGTGATAAAAACCCTTTGTTTCACAATTCTCTAACGAGCCGCTCAATCAATCGCGAGCCGGCACAAATGAGCCACAAAACTTTGCGTGCGTTTAACTGGTGCCATTCCTGGTAGCAAAAATACAAATTGAATCGAAAATATATAAATATATCTAAGGGACGTGCAACGCGCTGCGAAACGAACTGCAAAACTCCTTTGGTTTACTCTCACACAATCAAAGCAAACAGTTACAGATACAGATGCACTTGCAGATGCAGCAGCAATAAACAGGTGAAAATTGACAAAACGCAAATCGAGAACGGGGGTCCCACAGAAACCCCCAGACAATAGCCCAGCAATATTATTATTATTTCCCACTCGGCGTCCTTTGTAATCCCCCGAGGATTAAAGGCGCGCCACCAGCCGTCGTCAAACTGAAGTACAACCAAAACGAAATCGCACCCATTGGCACCACCAAGAAGCAAGCAGCCGTCGCATTAGTCCTGCAGTCCTGCAATTAGACACTGAAAAAAAACACTAAATATTACCAGGAACGGGGCCAGACGTTTGTCCAAATTCTACACGAAATTTTATGTAAAACAACTGTAGGAGCAAACGAAAAACGCAATTCCAACGAGCCAATGAAAAAGCTAAATAATCGATTTTCAGTTTCAACGTTTTTCCTTCTCGGCCATCGATCCAGGTTTCGATCGATCGCCCATCCTATAATTTAAACGAGATAAAGGCGTGCCATATCCACATGTGGGCGTGGCATGTGTACAATATGTAAAGTAATTTAAACGTAAACCACATGTAAACGAAGGCGATAAGCGAACAAATGAAACAACAATATTTATACAGAGACTGCAAACAAATGTGATCAGATATTTTATAATGTATAAGTTTACAGAGCAATCGACAGGCTATATATCCGACTAGCAATAGCTATAGCCGATGCTACCGATCAAATCAAAAGCAACAACAACAGCGAGAGCAACAGCAACCAAAGTAGGCGTTAAGGTAACCGTTAGCTAACCGTAACCCTAACCGTAACCGTAACGTAACGAGAGCCGTAAACGTAAGCAACCGATAAACAAAAGTATTTATAATGATATTTTTTACAATAGCATATACAACTAAATATAGCAAAACGACAAACAAACCGAGCGGGAGCCGCAGCTTAGAAAAGTTCGACCTAACCCCCAACCCTTAACCTTTGACCTCTAAACCCATTAAATCCCTAAAAATCCTGAACATCCCGGAGGAAGGAAGCTGCGGCCTCCACGCGCAACAGTTGCCTTTCACAGAAACAATTTACCGTTTAAGTTACCAATAGTGAAATAGACAAGCCAGAACGGCGACCACGCCCCCTCGATAAACCCAGAAAAAGGGGGCGTGGCGCCGCAGTTTTTCCAGCCAGTTTTCAGTTGAGCATCTCCTCAGTTCGTTCGAATACAACAACAACAACAGGAAGAGGGCAGAGTAGAGTTCTTAAGTTCACGGTTCATACAAAGATTATATTTAGTTTTCGGAAGGAGCAGGAGAGAGTAGAGGAGCAGTAAAGGAAACGGAGAAAGTGAAGCAGCATCGAAAAAAAAAAGAAGGAAAAGTCTTAAGATGGAGTAACCAGTATATATACATACACACCTACACATGTATAAAGCAATCTTATATATGTGAGCAATTTGATTTGGATTTAGTGAGTCGAGTTCTTTAGTTGGATCAACAAAGTTTGGCAGCATTCTCAGCCTGAGTTGAAGGCATTCAAGCGTTTTATGGGAAATTCAACAACTCTTGAGTTCAGAACAATAGTGCCGGTAACATTTAAACGATAAGTGAAACTATATAAATAGACATATATATAAAATACATACTCTAGACGTCGTAATCCGTATTTCAGCATAGCTAACAAATGTTCTAAATGTACACTGAGTAAAAAGAAAGGAAAAATCCGGAACCCAAGCAACAAAATAAGAAGAAGACGAGAAATCGAGTGAGTGAAAGAGTGGGAAATCGTTTGCGTGCGTTTTCCCAGCGGAAAATGCAGATCGAATATTACCTGGTACTGGCCGAGTGACCCCCACCCCCCAAAGACCCCCAAAGAGACCCGCCCCCAGCACACGAACCACACTCACCACATTACGATCCACAACCTTATAAATATATATAACTTATTACTTATATAAGGAAATAAACTCAAAGCAAGCAAAACAAAATAATAATAAAATACAAATACAAGATAATGGTAGTTGCTATTTTAAATATGTATTACAAAACCAAGAAAAATACCAAAAAAAAAACAAAACAAAACTAAACAAACCGAAAATCAGTCGAAATAAAATGATCTTCAGCGCATGCAGCAAAAGTCTCTAATAAATGTTAAGCAGGAACCAAAAGCCAACCTAAGCAACAACAGCAGCAGCAGAAACCGATTCAAAAGCAGAAGCAAAAGCAAATCAGTCAGACACACCTATATATTACCTTAATATATATACGCAGTTTGTTCCAAGCCAAAATCAGTACGAGAAACTATATGATATTTGTATGCTTTTTTACTCACACCATATAAGCCAAGTGGAAATTGGGACAGATCAGATCAGATCGGTCGGAGGGGATCCTCCGCCGCCTTTAGGTTTAATTTACGCACTCAGACACGCAGACACAGACACCCCCCAAGAAAAAAAACAAAAAGCAAACAGAGATACTACGAAATTGAATGTCAGCATAGGTATGTATAATCGTAACGAGAATCAACTAAAATTTATACTCATAGTTTAGCAGTCGCCGTAATTGATTTATATTTTGTCAGCCACACGAAGCAGAATCAAACAAGCATAATTATGAACACACACAGCCGAACTTACAGACGAGAACTAAGCTAGCAGCAGAATACAGAAGCAAACAATATCCAAAAGATACATTAAATAGAACTCATCAACAGCCACCTAAGACAGAAGAACAACAGTACAGTAACTACAACAACTTAATGCCGTTCAGCCAACATCATCAGCAACAACAACCGAACAACAACCGAATAAGATCAGTTCACAGATGCATCAGCTTATACTTATAGTTTTTCAGGATAATAAAGAATAACGATACATACACACCTCTAAGCATACTTATAGCCAAGCCCAACCCAAAATAAATAAAAACTCCAGACCATAATCAAAAGCAGGATCACAGGAACAGATTTCAGAGCAGGATCAAAGGAGGAGCTAAGGAAACATTTCAATCAAGTGGTAGCATTTCGAAGAACGTTTTAATATTTCGGCTTAGATAAATGTAGGACAAAGAAATTATAAACTTTCGGCTCAAAAGCAACGCGCTGCATTTTGCAAAATATAAAAAAAACCAATGTGAAAAGATAAAACTTGCAATCTGGCAAGACCAAAAATGAAAAAAAAAGAAAACTTAATGAAGTAACCAACTCTCGGCTAAGACTTTGGCGTGAATTTCGGAAAACAAGAAAGGAAAAAACTCAGACAGACGAAGATTCAAATTGAGACATCAAAAGTAAAAACCAAATGTGACCAAAGACGCGATGCATGCAGCTCGGTTGGTTTCCAGTTTGTTGCCCATTTCGCAGACCCCCAAAAAAATCATGTTTAGGTGTAAGTGTAAAATTAAATATAAACGTATTTCGGTAATGTTCCTAATAAACATATGACACGCATTCGCTCACAGACAGACATGTGCGCACATATGCCAATATATGGAAAGAGGATATATGTGCGGGGAAATTGCAGTTTCGGTCACACTTGGTAAAAATTCAGCATTTAGCAGTTTGGCAAGTAAAATTAGCGGGGATAACAAAATATAGGAAACAAAAATTGGTCTGCGAACTGCGATTCAACTGGAAGATTCCCCGACTGGGTTGCTTGCTAAAAATTAAAGTTAAAATATTTAAAATTAAATTAGCTTAATTATTTACAGGCAGCATTCTTCAAGAACAATTGCAGATTACTTTCAATTCGATTCGATTAGATTATCTTATTTCCCTTTGAGAAGAAGACAACATCTGTACTTTTCAATGAATCACAACGCGTTAAAAAAGCTCAAAAATGATAAAGACAACAAGAAATCAAGAAAGTACGATAAAAATCACGAAATGAACTAAATGAAATGAACAAAATTGAAAACCTCTCGGCCATGTTTGGATAATTCTCTCTCGGTGTAAACATTCAGGACAAATTTACAAAAACCAAAAAAAAAACAAAAACCAAAAAGAAAAGAAAAACTTTAGGATTAAAAACAAAAAGGGAAAGTATGAATTCAAAATCCAAAAATTATATGCAAAATTACTGAATTTTGGAACACAAAATTTCGTAACAAAAAACTTAAATTGTAAGCGAAAGCAGCAAAAAAATTGCATTTCGGAAAGCAGTAGACGGAAGCAGAGAAAGTAAACAGTAGGGAAAGCAGCCTAAGACCAGAACGGGAAAATGGAAAACTTTGAAAGAAATTTTGAAAACGTGTTGGAAAAATATCAGAAAAAGTACAAGCTTATTTTAAGCACCTTCGCGCCTTATCTTTAAGAACGTAAATAAATCGAAGCATGATGAGAAATGAGTAACCAACAAAGCGATAGCAAAACAAAAAACTTAAATTAAAATAAATTTAATACGAAAACATTGTACATTTAGAAAATACGGGCAAAATTGAGCAAAGTTTCGATACATCTCCAGGTAGTTAACCTTATCTAAGCTTAAGTTTGATTCGATCCGGTCAAATTCGGGCTCGGATACTGCAGAAAGCACATTAAGTTTCCCCTCAGTTCGGGTATTGTGAAAAATCAGTCTTAAATTGTAGACACGAGCGAAGAAAGGATGATATGAAGACGATAAAAAGCAGTAGAAGAAAAACATGACTAGTCGACAACTGAGGCAGTGCCAGGATCTGATCCTTAAAATCAGTTCCGGGCCTCGCTGACAATTGAAACCGAATAAACAACCAACAAAATTCAAAAACATTGCAGCAGCACAATTCAAAATTAAAACAAAAAAAAAAGAAAACAAAAAAAGCTAACGAAATTAACAAAATTCATAACTGCGGTTCGGAGCATATAGAGAAAAAGTGTATGAAAGGTATGTTAAAAGTAAAAATCCAAGAGGCTAAAGCGAAGATTGAAAGAAAACGTAATCTTTATGTTCCCCAAATCTCTGTAAATGTTTAGATGTATGAAAGAAAACCAGTCGAGGACACTACTTAAGTTAGGTTTTGGTGGGGCTAGGACCGACCTCAAATTAAGATGTGTATGTAAAAAAAATAAAAACCAAAATGAATACTATAAAGGTAACGCTATGAATCCTAACCCCTTTTAGCCCGATGTTTAGTTTTAAAGTTTGATATGTATCTATACCTTGTCCATCAGATAGATCCCATTTTATTATTTTTGAGATTTGCTAACGATGCACCGACTATTTGGGGGTGATTTCCACGACGTTCCCGAGTTACATGGCGATTTGTGAACCGGGCCGAAGCTCTGTGGCAGTTCTCAAGTCTCGAAAATAAAACCAAACTGCCCGGCCCAGCGGCCAGGACATTGGCAACCGGCTGGCCGGGCAACTCCAGGACATCCAGATCCGTTTCGCACCATAGCACTCAAGGCAATACTAAGACAACCAGCGGCGAGAGAGAAGCAAAAAGAAAGCAGAAGACAAGGCAAAGGACAAGTTTCGAACCAAGGATTTCGGTAACATTTCGAACGCAACTTTCGGCAGAGTTTCGAACAAACTTTGGATTAGGCTTTTGTTGTTAATTTGTTTTTTTGCGACCACGTCTCCATAGCACTCGAGCAACATGCAATATGCAACAGCAACATGCAAGAGCAACATGCAACAGCAACACACAACATGCAACACAGCAAGCAGCAAGCGGCAACGTGATACACGAGTTGAGCAAGTGAAAAGCAATTTTTGAAATGGGGCCACAACGTCCGATCTAAAGTGCCTTCAAGTAACAATGAAAACAAAAGAAAACAAAAAGAAAATACCAAAAATAAAAGCTGTTAATTTTTTATGTAACTAAAAAGCAAGCGAGAAGGAAGAAATTATAAATAAAAATTGTATAAAGAAATTAAACGTGTAAAAAGTATAAACAAATTAAAACAAAAACTAAGCGATAACGATGGTGAACGCGAAAGCGGAAACGAAAGCGTAAACGAAGAGAAAGGGCTCCAAATAGACCGGAAAGCAAGCAAAAACCAAAACTGCCTCAAACTTTGGCCTGGTCACACTGTCCCTCCGAAGGAATCACCCGATTTGGGCTAACCAAGCAACGGCAAATCGCTCGCAAATCTCGAAATAAAAACCAAAACAGCCCCTATCCCAATTTTCGAGTTCCCATCCCTAGCAAAAAGTTTAAATTGACTACCTAAGTAAGCGAAAAAAGACATGTATGTATTTAGTTCTAGTACGTAAACGAAGGGAAATTCTCATAAAACTCGATTTAGACAAACATTATGTGTGGGAAAATTAATGATTTAGACTAGCGCGAAGACAGCAACAAAGGTTTGGATATAGACATCACGAGTATACCCCTTATACCCCATTCCCCCCTACATACATACATACATACGCCTATAGCGCTGAGTTGCTCATCTATCAATGTACTTTAAAACACGAAAAAAAACACAGCCACACTGACACTTGCATGTACTATGCTACATTTAATTTAGATTTAGAAGCGAATAACTAAGTATTCAACTCAAAGTTAAGCGGAACGGAAACGGATGAGATGAACTAGGAACGGCATACTGATGAGGTGGCAATTAGGTATAGAGCGAACTATATTTAAGGACTCGGAACTAGCGACACTAAAAGGCGCGACACAGGATCGCAGATAAACTATAAGACTTTCCAGAATCGAAGGGGGAAACCTGCCGTTTCCCACTTTTGTGCTTCTTCCTACCCCTAACACACTGCAGACAACAAAACAAAACGAAAAACACACACAAGAGATCTTGAGTTGGCAGCATCGTAATCGTTTCTTTAGTCGACGATGGGAAAGAACTAGCAAAAATTAGCAAAATTTAAAATTGATTATGTAACACACACAGACGCACACCTCTGACACACACACACACTCACCCAGACACCATGTATATAAGTATGTATATTCCTTTGAGCTGAACATTGTATAACCGAGCGATTACGATACTAAACACACACATGAAAAACCCCAAAAAAAAACTAAGAACAAAACCAAAAAAACAAGGACACACCGAGGTGTGTAAAGGGTTCTTTGCTTACAAACTTTTCAAACGTATTAAACCGTTTCGGCCAACCTTTAGGATTGACAGAAGATCGACTTGAGGAACACAGCCCCGTCCACACGGCTCCAAAAAAAAAAGCGAGCGGTGGGCGAATGGGAGAGAATCAGGGAATAAAACCAGAACTGGAACCGGAACCGATAACCGAAATAAACCGATTCCTAATAGAGAACCGAAACCGGTACCGGGACCGAAATAAATATTTATTTTCGAACCGATTACCGTATTGCTGGTACCGGTACGGTTTTGGTACTCATTTACTAAGTTCGTTAAAAATCCTTAACAAACAAATATCCATAAGCTCTTACTTTCCGCTATATTGACTTCTTTCCGTCCCTTTAAAGCACATGCACTGCTTATGTAAGAAAATGTCACTGTAGCAGAGACACTATTGGTCTAAACAAGTTGTAAATCTGTCATTTTTGGCGCCATTCTACTCCACTTTTTTTTTGAAGAAGCTAACAATCCTGTTTCTTCTTATAAATAAAAAAGTTCCAAATTTTAATTAAAACCTTATATTTTATATTAAAAAGTCGAATGATCTTACATTCAAGTTTTTTCCAAATAAATCTCAAATAAATCATTTCAAAGTATTCATTGAAATTTTTTTAACTGTACCGGTACGTACCGGTACCAGAACCGGAACCAAAACAGCAATACCAAAATATAACCGTTTACCGATTAAGCAGATTCGGTATGGGACCAGTACCGGAACCGGAACCGAAATAAGATTCGGTTTGATTCCCTGGAGAGAATGCATCATTTCGGTTGATGGATGCAAACGATCGAAATTTATTGGGCCCCCCCTGGTGGGCCAAGTGAAGCCAAATCGAGCCATGAAATTGATTTATGTTTAATTAAGCAAGCAAAAACAAAATGCGAAAATTGTGAAAAATATAGAAAAATGAATACTTTCAGTTACAATACAACAATAGACCGGAATGATTTCCAAGCAATAGTACAAACAACTTTAGAGATAACTTTTATAATGTAATTGTAAACTAAGTGGTAGAGGTAGAGCTCCGGGAAAAGCGAAAAAGGCGGGGATAAATGTCGAAACCGTAATCCCCGAAAACCCGGAGCTAGATGAGTTTAAAAAAAACGAGAGGAAACCCCGCGAATGCATATACGATTTACCCTAATTTATCCTCAGTTTGAATTTTAGCACACATTGATTTGAAATTTGATTAGTGCGAAGTAAGCGAAATTGAAGGCCAGCAGAAGCCGAAGACATTTTCGAAATTCCAACTTGACATATGACCGCAGGACCTCCCTTCCCTTAGAAGCTGGAGGCCAGGAAAAACGATTGAATCAAGTCACTTCACACACAGTTTAAATTTATAAGAATATGTACTAACAATAGGAAACGTCGTCAACCAATTTCCCCAATGTCCCAAAGACCCCCAAAAACTCACACATTACTATTTACCACAATATGAAACGAAAGCAAAGAAAAGAAAACCAAAAGTAATGCAAAGGTAAAATCAAGCAAAACAAACATATATGTATGAATGTAATACGCGGTGGAAACATACAAAGTTGGGAAACGAGAAAATTTCACAATCGACTATGTCGCGTATACACTTACGATAGTACGATATACTAACTTTATATGATTAACTAACTCATTTCGAATGAACCATAGCGATATATGTAAGCCACGTTTTGGTTTCGGTTTCGATTTCGGTTCCGTTTTATACTTTTGGTTTGGTGTACACTTTTGGAAACTTCGGAAACGCATTTCAGGCCAAGAAATTGAAAAAAAAAAATTAAATACCATTTTTGGACCAGTTTTGTTCCCGCAAAATCGGAAAAAAATCGCACAAAATTGTACATTTAGCGCAACCAAAAAATTACAATTAAAAGCCCCGAAAACGGAAAATCGTAATTTGGATTTACATTTAGAGAATGCATTTAGCGCAAAGCAAAAGCAAACGACACCACAACACACACACCCATCACACCACAAAATGAATGAAAATATGTATGACGTAAATTCAGTATTTGGGATATAAGCGAATATAATTACATACAAATTTATATTTATGCAAGACAAAATCGAAAGACATCATACTAAAAACGTGTAATGGAAAGGAAATTGTAAAACAAGAGGAAAACACTAAACTACAATATGACATTTTTAATCGAAAAAAAAACAAACTTATTTTATTGAAAAATTATGTAAAATTTACTAAGGAAAAATACAAAAAACACACAATAAAACTATATTGTTTATTTTCATCTTTAAAAATAAAGTTTTAAAATCGTATAAAAATAGTAATTGACTTGTCGGCGTTGTTGTTTCTTCCGGGGGTAAAGGTAAAGGTAAGTGGTTGAGCTCACAGGTATGTATGTTAATCGTATGTAGATCAACATTTTGCTCAGTAACTTAAAGAGTGACACATCTCCAAAAATTAGCATTTAGAAAGGACAAAAATTAGACGCAATCTATTGTATTAGATTTGCACAGAATCCCAATTGAGGTAGCTTAAGTAGAAGAAGAGAAAGTCTTTAAAACCTTCTATTGATCAAAGATTCGAATTCTTATTTGAAGGAATAATAATTTCATAATGGCAACACAGATTCCTTTGTGCATACATGTCGTATGAGCAATTTGGTTTGAAACTTCGATATTTAAATGCATACTCCGCAGCTAGCCAATGCACCCTCCGCAGTTAGCGAATACCCCCACCATTATTCGATTAACCGGATACGTAAGTAATCGAAAATGTGCCATCGCTAAAGCATTTGAGTACAACAACAAAAACAGCTGTTCGTACATTACGCAAAGGTTTTTTTCACATTTGTTTATTAAAAATGTCGCTCCTGGGCGCCTTTGCCAGGTGAGTGGATGCACCTACTCCCTGGGAGTGTCTCTGCTAACTCTTGGCCAACACACTCCCTCACAGATTGGGATTACAGAGGAGTGGCGGGATAGCCGGTGTCGCCGTCGCACGTTGTCTTCACACGACTCCCGTTCTTTGCGCGGAGCCCCTCAAGAAAAAGAAGAAACTGGACCCGCAGGTCGTCAAACAGCGGGAGGATCGCAAGAAGAAGAAGATCGAGAAGCAGATCCGGCGGCTGGAGAAGAATGCGCGGCAGCTGAAGCCGGTGGAGGAGTTGGAGGTTCCTTTGGAGCTCATCGATGAAAAGGAGTAGGTTTTTGCATATGGCCTTTCCTCAGAGATGTAATGTTTTGCTATCCAATCCAGTAAACGCCAAAGGAAACTAACACCGCTGGGCAGCGCCGAGCTGGAGGAACGTGCTCTTCTCAAGAAGCAGTGGGCGCACTACAAACACGACGAGCGAGTCGCCGACTTCCAGATCATCGACCGACTGGTCCAGGCACAAAACAAGGCTCTGGCGGAGCTCCGTCGCGAATCCGAGGAGCTGTACCAGGCGGCCATCGAAGTCGATCCCCAGCTGCTGCCCGTTTCTCTCAAAGGACCCGTGGCCACGCCCCCCATCAAGAACTATGCCAGTCCCGATGGAGACTACCTGCATCAGTCCATGAAGTGGGAGGTCAAGTGAGGTGTGCATGTGCCTGAGGTCATCGATTTGAAATAAACAGAACCCTTAATCCTATAACTACAACTTTTCTTTCAATGATTTATACATCATAAGGGTGGGGATATCCCACAACCTCTTGAATACAGCTGTAGATTAATCTATGGAATTATAACCTCCGGAATAGAGACCTCTTGATGCGTTGTGTGGCGGTTTTATTGTTATCAGTGGAGAACGAGAATAAGGCAGGTGGCGATGCCTGCCGAGCCCTTTCGGTGAACTGTCGAAATAAATAATACGCGAGAGACGTAGCAGTAGCTGCTATTTATGTTGATCTTGGGGTTGATGGGTTTGCGGAGCGACTTCTTACGAGGGGGTGGTGGCGTTGGTCTTGGCAGCGGCCTGCCGCTTTTTCACGCCCCAGTTGTAAACCCGCGCCATATTTACCTCAGTGGTTGTGATTTGATCCCTGAAAAGACAGAATTTCATTGAGAAAAATGTATTTCTCGGGGAATAGGCCTCCTAACTGACCTCAGAAAGTCCTGGTCGTGCTCCACGGACTTCAGGTTGCCCACGGCCGATGTGATGTTCTGCTTGAGCAGCGCCTCAGCCTCGTCCAGTGGGTACTCGAGCATCACGCTGGCCCCCAGCCAGAGGTAGACTGTTTTCGTGGGCGGCACCAAGGTCTTGATGAACACCTGGTCGCTGAGCAGGAACTGCGTCTCGCGCTCCTCGTCCTCCTTGCGCAGCACGTTCACCATCTCCAGGGAGCGCTCCAGGTCGGGGATTTGGGACTTCAGCTTGCGGCGCCTCGCCTCCAGGTTGTAGGCCATGAAGCGGTACTTGCCGTGCTGCTCGTCCAGCCGCTGGAGCACCTTCTCGCAGTTCTCGTTCTCCGGCTGCGCCATGAACGAGTCGATCTCCTCCTGCAATCGCCGAAGGAACGTGGATTAGTCTCCAGTCGCCAGCTGCAGGTGCACGCTTGTAGGTTAGGACCACACTCACCAGGAACACTGCCTCCGGGATGCCGGCGAAGGTCTTCTGGTTTTCCGGTAATTTGGGCATTTCCACCGAGTCCATTATGCCAGTCATCCTGATGCCTTTATCCGTGCCGTCTGCAAATGCAATTTAATTTCCAGGAGGTCAGCCTGCCGCTGTAAAAGTCGATGGAGATGAGTCAAAATTGCGACGGAACTATTGGTTGGGTGCCGCCGCCAGCCGATGTTATCGATAGGTGGAAGTGGCACTGCCTTTTTAATATTTATTGTGTACATTTAAATATTTTTAGTTGGTTATTAAATTCAGCCATCTTAAAAACTGCAATTAAATAATTTTTTTTATTATTAATTTTAATATTTAAAAACAGATATAGATACTCTCATCTCTAGTATCGATATCTCTCAGAATCGATTGACTCGCAGCGTCGATTAACGCGCCCGCTTGTGAAATTAGCGAAAAAAAAACTGGGACCTGGAAGAATAACCAAAGGATGACCACCTGGAATCCGGAGAACGATGTGGACCTGCTGTCCGGCTCCGAGGACGAGGAGGAAGTGGCCATGAAGCGGGACTACCACGGACGGGAGGCCCTTCTCTTCGTGGTGGACGCCAATCTGCAGACTGCCGGCGTGGAGCGCCTGATGGAGGCACTGAACATCATCCGGACAGCCTTTATATCCGGAATCCTGGTGAACGACAAAGACCTAATCGGACTGATCTTCGCCAACACGAAGCACAGTCCTCCGCCGCTGGAGTCCAACGCCTTGGACAGCATCGTGATGCCTGAGGACTGCGCCGTCTTCCTGCCCCTGCGACAGCTAACCAAACCCATTGTGGAGCACTACCTGGAGTTCATGGGCGGCGTGGAGACGCAGTTCGCCAATTTGTATGGCCTAGCAGAGCCCGATGGCCGCGGCAGGTTTGACCTTATGATCCGGCTCTGCATCGAGCTGCTGGAGAAGTGCGGCAAGAAGCTGAACAACGCCAAGATCGTTTACTTGACCGATGTGAGCACGCCGCATCCGTCGACCAGTAATCACTTCCAGGCGGCCTTGCAAAAGGCCAGCGATTTAGAGGGCAAAGAATTCGAGTTTCATGTTATTCCCATGGTTGATGACTTCGACTATGAGCCTTTCTACAAGGAGTTCATTACTCTTTCAAGGGGTAAGTCAGATTTCATTAGTTACATTTTACATATGCGAAGTCTGTTCCCCTCGTTGGCGTTCAATTTTCTCCTGGGAGGTTTTAAGACTTCGCAGATCAAGCATGAGCAATCATTCACCCGCGTCCAAGTGAAGCTCAATTGGTGCGTGGTTTTGGATTGGCTTACAAAACATAAAATGTCGATCAATAGTTATAAGACTACTCCTTATAGATAATATTTAATAATGAAACCTATCTGCTTACAGCCATCGAAATGGACGCCTTTCAAATACCAGATGCCCAAATGCTGCGCGAGATCCTGGCAGATCGCAAACTGAAGCAGGACTTTCTGCGTCGCTGCCTGGGCCACTTCAGCTTCTACCTAGGCCCCAATCTCTCCATGTCCGTACAATACTATAACTACTTTCAGCGACGCGCCTATCCGCGAAAAGTTCAAATCCTGCGCAGGGACAACAGCCTGGTCAGCACCAAGCGAGTGATTATGGTGCAAAAGAAGGACGAAGAGTCGCAGGAAGTCCTCCACGAGTACCAGATCAAGTCGACAGGCGGTTGGTACAGTTGCAACGTGGGCGGTAAGAACCTGCGCATAAGCACGGAACAAGTGAACCGGGTGCGCAACCTGCACAAACCTCAAATGATGCTACTGGGCTTCAAGCACCGGTCTTCTCTGCCAGAAGTGACGTACAGCAAGCCCTCAAACTTTATGTACCCCGACGATCAGAGCATCATCGGATCAAAGCGTCTGTTTCGGGCTTTGTGGGAGCGCTGTTTGGCGCGCGAGAAGATAGCCATCTGCCTGTTCATGTGCAAGCGCAAGTCCATGCCTCGCTATGTGGCACTGGTGCCAGTGGAGGCCTCGAATAAAGAAGAGGAGAAGAACTATCGCTCGCTGCTCTGCGGCGATGGATTTAAGATCGTCTACTTGCCGGAGTCTAAGCACATTCGGAACATAGACATGTATGACTGGAACGATACCGGAAATTCGGCTACCGACGAGGGCGTCGAGTTTTTCCAGAAGATCATCAAGAAGCTGCGTGTTGACTACCAGCCGAATCTGATCAACGACCCAAGTCTGGACGCCCTGCAGGCGAATCTGTTGGCTCTTTCCCTGGACTTCACGACGGACAATAAAAGCATTGATAATCTGCTGGACACCACGCAGCAGGACAAGCGCATCGAAAAACTCTTGCCTGACTACGAGAAGATCTTCGATCCAGAGATAGAGCCGGCCAAGAAACGGGCGGCTAAATCAACCACAGGCGGTGAAAGCGCCCCAAAAATTCCCAAGATCGACGAGGAGCAGCTCAAGGACTTGGACTATGTAAAGGAGCTAATCAAAATAGAGAAACTGACGAGCTGCACAGTCGCCCAACTTAATTTTGTTTTAAAGGAGCATTTCGATGTCACGATGGGCAAGTCAACTAAGGCAAAATTAACGGAACGAATCGAGGCATTAATTAGTTGATTTATTCCATAGCATAAAGTGATACAAATGTTATAATTCTTAGTAGTCATACATACCTATAATAAGAATTTTCTTATTATTAAGATTGTTTTGTTTAGTCGTTTAAGTTTGCGACCCAATGGAAATCTGAATTCAGTTATTTTTACATTACCGCTTTTAGGAACTACTTAAATTTGCGGAAAATATATGAAAGTTACTTACCTATATTCTAAATAAATGGTATTTAATAACAGTTGAATAAAAGCTGTGAGCATCAATTAAATAACTACTGTTGGAAATGATATGTTATATATTTTGGAACGAAAATGTTTAAATATATTAAAACACATTGAGGAAGTAGTCCACTTTTTCAAAAATAAATGAGAATTATTTTTGAAAATCGATAATACGGAGACTTTTGCAAAATATTGATATCGATAGAATATATAGTGTTGCAAAACGCCCGTGTGCTACATGTGATAGCGCCGCGCCGGTTTCTCTTGCGAATTTGGACATTGCGAATTAATTTATTGTGAACCACTGCCGCAGAATGTCGCTGCAATTCCAAAACGACTGCGGAGATTCCGTGAAGCAGGCGATCATCGAGGAGCTGCAGAACCTCCTCAGCTCGGATACAAGGGTCCTGCAGCAGGCGGAGAAGCGGACGAAGCAGCTGGAGTACACGGAAGGTGATTTGGCGGGCAGGCAGCCTGGCGTGGCTTGGGTGGGGTTGGGTGTCCACATGTAGTTCCTCCATCTAACCTTTGTCATTCCGACACAGGCTATGGGGTCTACCTCTCCGAGATCATCATGAACCAGGCTCACGAGCTGCCACTCCGTCAGATCGCGATCGTGATGCTCACCCGGTACGTGGAGAACCACTGGACAGATGACCAGGACGTGGGCGGAAAGGCCAACGGCTGCATGGCCAGCGAGCAGGCGAAGCGCACCATACGCAACATCCTGCCCAACGGACTGTACGACCCGAACTCCAAGATCCGCTCCTCTGTCGCCCACACCATCTCCACCATAGCGGCTACGGATTACCCTCAGGGTTGGTCAGAGCTCTTTGACATCATTGTCAAGTGCCTGGGCGGCAACGAGGACTCCATCCATGGTGCCATGCAGGTCCTGCAGGACTTTACCTACGATGTGGAGCAAATCAAGGAACTGGGTCCGGTGGTCATACCCGAGGTCTATCGCATTTTCGACTCGGAGCAGAATTACTCCATCAAAACCCGTGTGTCGGCCATCCGCATCCTGAAGCCTCTGTTCGCCTCCATTGCTACGCTGATTTCCAACAAAGATGAGCAGAGCACCATGATGAGCTCCATTCTGACCAACTTCATGGACAAGCTTATGCATTACCTGAGCATGAACAGCGGCGCCGGATCGAGTTTTCTCCTCCGCTCCGAAATTATCAAGGGTGTGTGGTGGAATTTTCCCTGTTCCCGGAAAGTAAACTAAACTTTTACTTCATACTTTAGTGTTTACCCATTTGGTCAACGAGATGCCAAAGTACATAAACCCCTTCATGGAACGCGTTCTGCCCATCGTCTGGCAGCTGCTTACCCAAATTGCCGAGACCTACGTGAAGGTGTCGGTGAACCAGACTGAGACAAATCCCCTGGCCAGCGGCGACAGCGAGGAGGATGACGAGCAGACCAATTTCCAAACACTGATCATCCAGATCCTAGAGTTTATTAACTGCATTCTGACATGCAACAAACTGCGTGGCAGCATCAAGAATGTTCTGGCCGATCTCATCTACATCACAATCGTATACATTCAGCTGAGCGAGGAGCAGCTAGAGGACTGGCAGGATGATCCGGAAAAGTTTGTGGACGATGAGGATGATGGTGGCGTTGAATTGACCGTACGCATGTGTGGGCGCGATGTTCTGCTGGTAAGTAGGAAAAGGCTTCTCTATAGAGACTTAACTGATTAGCCGATTTCCCTAGGCCATAAACGACGAGTTCGGGGCCAACGCCATTCAGCCACTGCAGGAGGCTTTGGGCAGGCACTTCAGCGTGGCCGAGGCGGAGAAGACGGCCAACAACCCGAACTGGTGGAAGATCCAGGAGGCCTGCATGGACGCTGTTCACGCTTTCCGCGACATCATCCTCGAGGGCGACTCCACATTCGACCTGCTCAACTATTTAAACATAGTTCGGAATCTGCTTGTGCATCAGGAATCGCCACCTCTAGTTGGTCGCGCTCTTTGGACACTGAGCACCTACTCCAAGTCGGACCTCTACAATCCACAGATGTTGGCCGAAATCCTTGATGTCACGCTGTGTAGTTTGTCGCCGGAGAAGTCGCACATCCTGAGAATAAGTGCCGTTCGCACCCTGAACGGTTTCCTGCAGGCGAACGAAACTATCGAGGGAGAGAAACGAAATTTGTTGGTGTCCAAGCTGCCTGGTTTCCTAGACGGAATCATGGCTTTGGTGCCGGGTTGCAAGGCCACCGTGTTAGCCCTGCTAATGGAGGCCTTGACCATCATGGTTAAGGTAAATGATTGAAAAGCATTGATTGATTGTCTCCTAATGTAATCGAATTTCTATGCTTTGTTTCCAGTTTGACGCTGAATTCGCCTTTGCCAGCCAGGCCAAGATCACGCCCTTGGCCATTGCAGTATTTCTCAAGTACACCGAGGATCCGTATGTGCTGGAAACGGTCCAGGATCTTATTAAAGCGCTGTGCCAGCGCAAGGAGTGCCTGGGACCGCTGCAGGAGAAGTTTATTCCAACCATCGTGAGCATCCTGGGGCTGACAGGAGCAGCTTCCACGGAGAAGCAGGACATTGCCCTAGACGTCCTGAACACAATCGTGCGCTACACTGAGCCGCCGCTAAGCAACTCTTTGCTGGAGACAGCCTTTCCCGCGATAATCAACTGCGTCATGCACACAGATGACCATTCCGTTATGGTAGCCGGCGGCGAGTGCCTGCGCAGTTTTATAAATGTCTCACCGGAGCAGATTTGCAGCTACAAAAACGGGGAGGGCGTCAACTGCATCATGCAGGTGGTGGCCACTGTCCTACTTAATCCCATGAACAGCGAAATGACAGCGGCCGGCCAAGTTGGACGCCTTGTCATTACCATTATTACAAAGATGGGCAGCATGCTGGGTCAGAACGTGGATATGCTCCTTAAGGCTGTGATAAGCAAAATGCAGAACCTTGAGTGCCTAAAAGTGATCATGAATCTGGTTTTAATCTTTGCCCATCTGTTCCTTACACAAATGGACGCCGTGCTCAATTTTCTGTCTACCGTTCCCGGACCAAACGGCGAGCCAGCGATGCAGTTTGTGCTCACCAATTGGCTTTCACGACAGAACTCCTTCTTTGGAAACTATGAGCGAAAGGTAGATAGAACTATATTTGAGGTATAAACTGTATATTAACTTTTGTCTGATCAATCCTTTTGCTTTTTCCCAGGTCACCACCATGGCTCTATGCAAGCTCTTTGAATATGGAGTGGCCACACAGGACAACCGTTTGACTACAATAACATTCAAGGAGCTGGTGGACGACCCAACAGATACACGTAGACGTACCCGCTCCGTGGCGGCTACAACCCAGAAGTGGGTTACCATTCCGGCGCTCGTCAAGATCTTCAAGGTGTTGATCTCCGAGTACCAACACTTCCAGGAGAGCAAGACCGACGAGCCTCTCACGGACAGCGAAGAGGACGGCGAGGCTGAGGATGCACCCGGTAATGCAGCCAAGCCGAAGTACATCTCCGATTTGTTTGAAACTGACGAGGATAACGCCGATGATGAACAGCTGCTGCAGGAGCTGCTCAAGGAAACCAACTACCAGGGCGATATTGCCGACAATCTGCAGAAGTTCCTTACCACCTTTGCGCAGAACGAGCACTTCCCCACCTTCTATGAACACCTCACCGAGGGCGAACGCCTCGTCCTGCTCAACAAGGTGCAGCAGAAGTAGAAGGATGCAGCTGGACGAACCCCTCTTTTTTTACGTGTTGTACGTCGAATTGTGTTAAATGTATTTATATATTGTTGCTAACCCTTGGATTGAATAAACATTTATATATTTTCTAAATAATTAAATGTGCAGATGAAATGGTATGCTTCTGGAATTTAAAAATCGAAACATTTGATTATAAATACTCATCAAATATAGATATTTAATTATTTTCATTTTACAATAGGAATCGAAATCGGTTAGGTTACCCAGCTTTAGATTTAGGTGTACCCAACTAGGATTGAATTCGCATGATCATAAGGCAACCTCGTCGTGACGGAGCTTGTGCTGTAGTGGAATGTCAGGCTTATAGGCGTCCTGGTGGAGAACAACAAAATAAGGTCTATATTTGGTTAGGATCCATTATACTTACCATGGGCTTTTCAGAACCGAAGGTAAAGAACTTTCGTATGCAGGGGGTTAGCAGCACTGGATCCACTTTGTTGGGATTGTTTTTACCAAACACCAAGGTGCCAAGCAGCGCCACGATAATGGTGATGGAGGCACCAAAAGTGGTGTACCACATATACGAGATCCGGTAAAGCGGAAAGATGTCCCTATTGTTTCGAAGATCTTGAGAAATTATTTACTGATTGGATTTACCACACTTACTCTGCAGATGCCACCAGGTGAGTTGAGTTGGCCAAACTGGTGGTCACATCGAAGCTATAGTCGCACTGCTCCACATTCAGCGCTTTGGTATTATAGCTAATGGCTCCAGAAGCTATGGCCCACTGGGCATTTAGACTCACCCAGGACATGGCTATCACACCCATAATCCCGCCCAGCAAAGCACTCTGTAAAATAAATAAATATTTATAATAAATATTAAAAATATTATCACATTTATTTAAACTCACATTTCCATTGATCCAAGGAAGGAAAAGTCCAATAGTGAAGATGCCAAACAGTGGACCGTTCGTAATCGCCTCCAGACTCATGGTCAGCTGAAGGACAGTGCCCATGTGCTCCACCACGTAGACCAGGCACACACAGAGGGCTCCTACCCCGACGACCACCAGGCGCATGATCCAGTTGATCGCCGAGCTGGAAAGGGGCTTCTTCACATACGGCTTGACGAAATCCTCTAGCACCACGGCGGACATGGAGTTGAGGCAGGTGGAGAGGGAACTTAGGGCGGCACTGAAGACGCCGGCAATGAAGAGTCCGGTCATGCCGGGCAGTTCACCCAGGGTCTTCATGACAAAGAGCGGGAGGAGCTGATCCCGGGCCTTTGCCAGCTGGAATTCGAATGTGATCGATGATAGTTTAATTAAAATTAAATAGCTAAAGAATAAACCCACTTTGGTGGTCAGGGGATCACAGTTCTGGTAGGTGGCATAGATCAGCAGTCCATTGTAACCACAGAGTGCCATAAGGAGGAGAACACCGGCGCAGAAGATGCAGAGCGCTTTTCGGGCATCGCCGAGGGACGGAAGGGACAAATACCTCTGGATCATGTTCTGGGAAACAGCGTTGGTCTGCGTCCAGTAGACGATCCCTCCGAAGAACAGGCACCAAAAAGTGTGGCGTACAGTGGGATCAATACGAAGACTTTAACACAAAATATTAAAGATTAGTGTCCGTAATAAATTTGATATTTGTATACTTACTCTGGTGCTTCCAGGCGATCGCTGTTCCACGCTCGCTCCAGGACCACTCCGGCCCCTCCAATGTCGTGGGTGCCCTTTATCGCCACCAAGAAAAGCGCACCCACCATTGAAACAGCCTGCACCACGTCGGTCCAGACCACTGCCTTCAAACCACCCAGACTCGTGTAGAAGACGCAGATGATGCACACGATCGGTGTGATCGTATGTACTCCAATTCCCGTCACCTGGTTGAAGGCCAACGCCGGTACATAGATTACGATGGGCAGATAGGCCACCTAGGGATTAAATTGATGAGTGAGGAGGTGAAATATAATAAATTATTACTTATTATTATATTTAATATAATAATAAATAATAATATTTAAAGAAGGTTACCAGATCTTAACCTACTTATATCCAACTCTTTTTTAGAAACTCATGTACAATTCGATCTTTTAGTATACATAATGAAGAATTAATCTATTTACTACTAATATTGCAAGACCATAAAAAACGGGAGGATCAAACGATGACGAATTCATTTAAAATAACATTACTATTTTATCCATGAACTCTCTGATCATAGAACAATGAAAAAGATAAGTGAATAATTGGCTCCTAAGCACTATGATACATACTCACATTCATAATGGCAAACATAACTGATCCGTAAAGACGTAACCTGCGATCGAAGCGAATCTCCAGATACTATAAAAAGGAATCCAAGGACTTTTCTCATAAATCCATATAAATTTATCCAAGGAACAAAGCTCACCTCGTAGGTGGAGGTGATATTCAGGTCGTGGAAAACGGGTAGGTAGAAAACCCCCATCACCACGCCCATGCCGATGACGCCGCAGGCAACGTAGAGATACTGGATTCCATAGGAGTAGACCTCCGTGGGAAGACCGAGCAGCGTGATTCCGGACACAAAGCTGGCCACCAAAGAGAAGGCGATGGGAATCACCAGCATCTTCCGTCCGCCCAGCATGTAGTCATCCTCGGAAACGGACTTGTTCATGAACCCAAAGTAGATACCGATCCCGATGCAGAGCAGGAACATCGAAACGAAGGCCACATAGTCCGGCCAGGCGAACTGCTGCAGCTCGCCCAGAATCTCCTCGATGTTCGCCATGGCGACTAACTACTACGTTGGAGGTCGGCAGCTGGATGGGATGCGGATGCGTCCGACTCTCAGGTCAGTCGGTGGCTCACTGAGCCCATGTGCTGCTGCCCAGATTTGGGTGCCTCTGCCTAGGCGGCTGTGATTCAATTCAATTCCGCTCAATTATCAATTGTGGGGTAATTTAGTTTTTGGGGGGCACGGGGATGTTGACTATCTTTAGTTAAGCCGGCGGGCGGGGGAATTACGACACCTCCGTCTCCAGTTCCGGGAACGTCCCATTGATCATCGCTCCTCTTCGCCAGCCCTGGCCCAATTCTTCCCACTGGGTTCGTCACAGATCCCCCTTGAAAACAATTATGTCACCCGGTACGCAAACTGATCTTTCGAAAATTTGCCAAGAGGCCGGCGCCGCGTCTTAATCTCGGCACCAATCACAACCAAATCCCGTAGGTTGCACTACGAGATCGGCATTTCCCGAAAAGCTACGCCTAATTGACACCGCCGGAATTTTTACTGATGCCGATTGTAGTTGCACAAGAACTGAGTGGGAGCCATGCGCCACCCGAAGCTTACTACGTATATAGTCATTCACAGAACCACCTGGCAGAGAGCCAGGAGAACTGCAGCGGGAGCGGAGCGGGTTCAAGTGCAAGATCACCGGCGAAACGGCGGGAGCATTTGCCAGAGCACTTAAAAAAAGGGAATAAAATATTTTAATATTTCTTTTTTTATTTAATCTATTTAAAAATATAGGCTAGGGACCGAACTAAAAAAAATAGTAACGTGTTTTTAAATACGATTGTTCTATAAATAAAATATAAAACGAATTAATGAAGTGGAAAATGTTTTTTTTATAGTTTTAGGAATTTGTTTTAAAAGTGTTGTAAAAATTTTGAAACGTTTACAAATACAACTTATTATAAAATCAATGTTTTTTTCAGTGAGGCTGTCCCTCAACTTGAAAGCATGAATCTCACAGAGAATTTTATTCATTTTAAATCACCGGTCTGCAGTTCGCTCTTCAGTATCCATGAGGCTGCTCTCAATGCAATGGCCGCAACCACCGAGTTGGGATTCCCCGAGATGGGACGGGGCAGGACTGGGAAAAAATAAATAATCATATGTATTAATGGATTCAGAAAATATTCAGGAAATTTTTTGTTCACAAAAAAGGCTTGAAATTTCCAAAGTTCTAAGTAACAAGAGTACTCACCGCTGGCATCCACCACCCGCACATTGGACACTCCCTGCAATCTGAGGACAACAGTTTTTGAAAACAAAATGATATATCGGCAATATTTATACCTCAACTGCGAGTCCACGACGCTGCCAAGCGCACAAGTGCCTCCTGGATGATGCGATCCCAGGCCAATGTGCCGCACCAGGCACTCCAGATAGTGATCCGAGGGTTGGTTGTCGAAGAAGTCCCGTTCGAAGGGACCGAAATTGGAGCACTCCTGCAGACGAGGCCAGTGGATGCGGGCATGCAGTGAAGCAAAGGCTGCCGAAGTGACCAGCTGAAATTGGAGATTCCATTAAGTCGAACTCATGGAAGTCAATATATGCGATTAACCTCCACTGCACTTCGAATGGCCGCTATGGTGCAGGCCACATCCTCTTCGCTACTGAGGTAGTTCGGATCTATCAGGGGATTTCTTCTCATGTGCCGGTTAAGGAGTCCCACGGATCCTCGTGACCTTGGCTGCAGGCAGCTGGAAATGACTACAAAGCCTTCCTGGGAGGCGTTATAATAGCGTGGAAAGAGTGCCCGGAAGGCTGGGCCCTTAAAATTCGATATAGACATCAGAGCGGATTCATCGATGGCACCGGCTCCAAAGAAGGTGATCCCGAAGGACGAGGCTCCTGATCCTCCATAGCTGGCTACATTTCCCAGCACTCCAAAGTTTCCCAGCGGTCCGGTTCCGGAACTAAGGAAGTTAATCAAGGTCATGGGATTCAAGAAGGTGTTCTGGTTTAATGTAGGACCAGAAACTCCCATTGAAACGAAGAGGGGAACATTGAAGTGATCGTGCAGGTTGTGACCCACAAAAGGTAAGCTATGCTGAACGGGAATCCCCATTTTGTTCAGTACGGACATGTCTCCGATTCCAGAGGCCAACAGGAGCTGAGGAGTTTGGTAAGCTCCAGCACAGAGGATTAACTCTCTCCTGACCTCGATGCTGAATTCCTGCTCCCTGTTCTCCTCATCCTTAATTCCCACGAGAATGAAGGTGGCTTGGCGAAATGGGCTGGAGGAAAGTTGGATCCGCTTCACCAAGGCATCGGGCAGCAGGCGGAGATTCGAGCGATGGAGCATCGGATTTAGGAACTGCTGTACCACTGAATGACGCAACCCATTTTTTATATTATACACAGACCTTCGGAAGATCCAATCCTTGTGGGCAAACTGCGCCTGTGCCTCTTCTAGGGCTTCGGTTAACTTGGAGTAACGGCGAGGAATTTCGAACATATCGGGGGGCTTGGGCTTGGCAGCGGCCATAAAGGATCTCATCTGGGCCCATCCCCAATCGCTCAGGTTGTGGCGGTCCCGCCAAGAATCAAAGTCTGGTGCGTGACCATTAAAGTGCAGCATATAGTTGAGATTGGCCGAACCACCCAGACCTTTGCCCCTCGGGAGGCACTGCCTCCGTTCGATGAGACCCTTGGAGGAGTGCTTCTGCGGCACGGACAGGAAGGACCAGTCGTTGATTCCCTTCTGCTGGAAGGTGGTCAGCAGGGGAATACGACTGAGTAAACCAAATTGACCTCCGGCCTCGACGAGCAGGACACTTCCATTGCTGTGTTTGGCCAGCAGCGAGGTGAGGGTGCTGCCTCCAGTTCCAGCTCCGACTAAAAAAGGTATATCAAGTTATCCGTATCAAATAAGGTTAAATATAATATAGTCAGTATTATAGTCAGGAAATAATTCTTTAAGATCCTTTAATATATTAAATACTTTTAACCAGATTCTATATTTTGTAATATAATATAGAACTAAACACGTTCTGTTATAAGTTCTATTCCTTCTAAATCTTCACTCACCAATCACATAGTCAAAAGCAAATTGCCGCTCCTCCGGTGCCAAAACATTGGGTATAGAGTCCTTCAGCAGTGTACCTACTAGGATGACGATGACAGAAAGAAATCCTATGATAATCCCACCCAAAACCAGAATCTCTGCAACGGCAAAACCTTAATAACTATTTGTTTATGTTGTTTCCTGAGCTTACTTTGAAATTTCAGGCCCATGCTGTTCTGTGCGATGACGAAATCTAACTAGTTAGAATGCGAGACCCACTGACGGCAGTGGACTTGGTCTAATCCAATTAAAGTCTTCAAGGGGTGGAATTGGGCGCTAAATTTGAATTCAAGTGCATCGCCTATTGGCCAGAGAAGAGCTTTTGGCGAGCGATATGATTCTAGCGATGCGGCAACTTTATTTTACAAGCTAAAATTTGTTAAATGATTACATAGACCCATTTTAAAAGTGTATAAAATAAAATTTCTAAAATCTATAAATACCCTGTTATTATAAAAAGCAACTGCAATTTTATGAGGATATTTTTTATGGTTTTTGAATTCGATGAAAACATTCACAGGATGTATTATTACAAATTCGTTAATATTCAATTAGGTTAATTCAAATTATAAAAGGATAAGTATAGGTTGCTTTTACCCCCTTGCCTCCGTTTATATCTTTCCTACAGTTTTGGTACTTAGCTTTTTCCCGCCAAATCTTCGATTTCCATTTCGCTATCGATTTGCACGCATCACTGGCAGCCGTAAGCCACCTAAATTCTTTGTTATTGCATTCGGCTGCTCCGGAGATCGGCGGAGAGGGATTATTAGATCGACTCCAGGCTCGCCGCGATAATATGCGGGCCTCTCTTATCATTCGCCAGTGGAAGTCCGAAGCCAGAACAGCTGCTAGACGGTGGGCAGCGAAAACAAAAGACGAGCTGTAACAATAGCCCAGATCCAGATAATCAGCTGTGAAAGATCACTCGGTGGAGAGCCCCCCATTCAGAAGTCAGAAGACCGAACAATGAACCAGCGCTAGCCCCTGTAAAAAGAACAGCAGAGCTCAGAGGAACATTGGACTATGGAGGAGCAACAGGTGTCCGCCACAATGGGCGACCAGCAGGAGCAGCTCTTGGCCTTGCTGCCCAAGGATCAGCGGCAGGTCTTTAAGGTTGGTTTGGGGAACCAGCAACCTCAACCTTAGTCTCATATTTTCTACACTTTTCAGACCTTCATTCAGTGGCTCCATGGCAAATCGACGGGACCCATTCAATCCCACCAGAACGCCCTGCAATCCGTGCTCCAGGCGTCGCCCTATCCCGCCCTGCAACTGCTGCAGCTGCTCCACGAGCGCTCCAAGCTGCACATTGGTCAGATAATCGCCACCTTGCTTCGTCAGCTGCTAGACGGCGATGTCTCATCACCGCGTTCCCTTTGTGTGCTCGCTAATTTTCCAGCTAGCATTCTGGAGGCGGCCACACTTCGGCAGAAACTAATGACTCGCCTTGTGGTTGATTCAGTGACCAGCGAACACCTAATGCTGGCCCTGTTGGCGCGCAGCGAGGGACAACTCCTGAAGGATCTGCTGGAGGAGCAGCAACTGGCCCTGCGCACGCAGTGTAGCGAGGCGGCGCCCACCAGACTTTTGGTCCTGTGGCTGGCCCTCAGTCAAAGGGAGCACTTCGTGGCCAGTGTGTGCCAGCAACTCAAGGACTTTCAGTGCTTCCAGGACCCCACGCTGAGGAACACCTTGCTAATCCTGCGACTGGCCAACGAATTTGCGTTGGGAGGCCAGACTTTGGACGAGCTGGGCTGCCTGGACAAATTCTTAGGGGAATTTGATATTAGCGCAGTACCGGAGGAGTTGCAGGAAGTTCACCGGTTCTTCTACGCGGACTTTCAACGCCTGTCCACCCTGCTCAACTTCTTGCGCCCGTGGGATGTGAGCAAAACCCTTAAAGTTGATGCACTGCTGCGGGCACCGGGCGTGCTCTCGTTGATCCACGAAAATGGAATTCAATGTAACCACCAAGAGCTGCTCCGCCTGCTCGAGGACATCTACAAGTGGCAGCAGCAGACTCCTGCGCTGAAGTGTCACCACCAGCAGGAGGTAGAGACTCTGAGCTACTACACTGCCCTCTGCCATGTGTACGATGTGATCCTGGACCAAAGCGAACAGACCACCAAGGCCAAGCTGGTGCAGCTTTCCGGGCAATTGAGGCAACTGCATCAGTTGGGCACCCTGTGCTCTCTGCTGGAGGACATCTTCCTATTGGTCTTCCTGCGCTGGGAGCAGCTTGAGCAGAATCCGCAGAAAAGAAGGGAAGACGAGGAGGATGATGAGGAAGATGATGATGAGCAGTACGTCGATGATGATGTTGCCTCGCCCCCGCGTCCAACCGCTTCCCACAGCCAGCGCACCCGCTATGGATTCATTTGCCGCTCGCCCTCGCTGCAGGCACTCTTCACTTTCCTCAAGGCATTTGTCACCAAGAAGCTGCATTCTCAAGACTTCAAGTGCGCCTCGGAGCACCAGCAGAGATTCCAGCGCTTGGTGGATGCCATTAGCGAAGCCTTGTGGAAGCTGGGAGTCTTGCAGAAGATAGAGCAGTCGCTGATCAAGTCGGCGCCATCGATCAGCTGCTTGCTCGAGCCGGAACAGCTACTCCAGTTGGTTCAATTGCACAGCACCGCCAAGGAGAAGGCCTCCAGCGACGACGAAAGTCGGGATCGCAGCAACCACGCCTCCAGCCTCAACCGGCGGAAGTCCCGGAGGCAGCGACGGGCAGCCAGTTTCAGTGGAGCAGTAGCCGCCAAAACAACCATGGATGGAGGTCTCACAATGGAGCAGTTCCGGGCTAGGGCGCAGTTGCTCAGTAGCAGTGGCAAAAGAAAAAGTTCATGCGTCACTTCTCCATGTGAGCGGTCGATCATCCCCAAAATGCTCAGCACACCAGAGCAACTGGCCATCATGGCGCTGGCCCTCAAGAATTTTAACGATGTCAAGCAGATCATTGAGGTGAGTGGCTAGAAATCCTCCGATAACAGTCTCCTTTGTTGGACTAAAGCTTTCGATTAAATTTATTTATAGTATTGATTCATAATATGCAATATGTAATAACAATTGAATAATGGGTGGCTACAGTTGTATGCAAACTGATAACAGTGCCCTGCAAATCTAGAATTTGTTTTTCTTACACAGACTCTATACTCATTTTCTCATTAACTGTCCACAGACCTTTCATCTGGAGCAGAGCCAACTAAACCGGGAGCTGCACTTTATGGAGCAGCAGCAGCTGGTGAAGCAGAAACTGGCTACCATCTATGCCAACTATCAGGCCTTGGAGGCGCAGCAGGCCAACTCGAGGGAGACCACGGTGGAGCAGATCAAGGGTGTGGCGGCCAAAGGCTTCGAGCTGTCCAAGATTATCAGCGTTGTGGACAACTTTGCGCAGGCGCAGCGTCTGCAACAAAGCCCAGAGCTTAAAGCCCTAATCCTGCGACACAATTCCAACGGACAGCAGGGATTCCTGCAACAGTTCGAGGAGCGCAATCTAAATGCCCTGATCATATGTGATCTTATTGTAAACCTGGGATTCAACCGGGAGATTACCAGCAACCTGTTATTGGTCATTCGGCGCCAGCAGCAGCAGAAAATGGCCAGCGATGATACGTCTTCCTCCACTGGTTCCTCTGAGATTGGAGCCATGAATCTCCTGCAAAATCTCTGCGAGTGCATGCGTCTGTTGGAGCGATCTGGTCAGCAACCGGCGCTAAACGAGTTGCTCTCTCTGAAGAGCTATCCACTTAGGCCGTCAGTTCTGGCTTTGCAGCTCCAACGCGAGGCTGCTTTTCTGACGCTCTACCAAAAGGAACCGTCCGACTACTCGCATGGACAGGACCTACGCTCTAATGCCGGTCAGTTCCAGCAACTCCGGTCGCGGCACAACTACTATGCCCGCTTCTGCACCTATGTCCAACAACTTGCACGGCTGCTGCAGCTCAGAGATCCCAACCTAGAGTATCACACCACTCAGCTCCTTCGCAACGATCCCTACGAAGTTATTGGTGAACTGATCTACGAGTGTGGCATAACACCCCTGGAGATTGAGGCGAGTGTTGCGGCTCTCCACCTTAATCTCGTTCATGTGATTGCGCTAAACATCTGTCCCCAATTGGGCGAGGAGACCACGAAAAGATTGCCACGCATTGTGGCTGCCCAAAAGCAGGAATCCATACACAACTATATTTCGCAGCACAACCAGCTGCTGGCTCAAATATTGCTGGCCATACAGCTGGGGAACCTTCCGGATGGCGAGACTGGATTAAACTTCTCTTGCCTGGCACAGCTGATTAATCTGCCTGAGGTGGAGATTCTGGCCTCCATGCACGACGGCAATCGGGTGCTGGCCGCCTTGAATACCTACAAGATGGAAACTGCCATTCTAGACCAGTTAGTGCCAGATCAGGAGCAACTACTGCAGATTCTTCTCCTTGGCGTTGGTGGACAATCAGGTAAGTAAATACCGAACTATATCAACTTTGTGTCTCACCAAACTCTCTGTTCACTTAGATTCTCCAAAGCGGTTGGAGGCCCGGATTGACATGCTGATCGGAGATCTCGTTGAGAAGGATCCGCGAAATATACAGCTCGTGGTGCACATGAGCGATCTCGGACTGCGTGCCCGCCTGCTGAAGGAACACTTCACCCGCATCCCCAGCAGTCAGCAGGCCAAGGAGCTGATAGAACGAACTCTGCAACACCGCCGGGCGGTCAAGGCGATTCCACCTTTCCTGCGCTCCGAACTGGAGCACACGCTGTCGGACATTACGATATACGCCAGAGTGTCGGCTCTGCTTCAGTTCGAGAGCTGGCCGCAGGCCTACGACTTCGGACGGCAGACACCGAACGTGATCTTTGAGCAGTTGCTGCAACGCCGGCGATTTGGCTTGTGCTTGGAGTGGAGCCGGGTGGTTTTCTTGGCTGGATCAGCGGGTCAGCAGCGGGTGTGCTTGCTTACCCTATTGGATGCTCTTCTGGAATTACGAGATGGTGAGGAGCTGGATGAGTCCCTTCTGGACATTGTGGATATGTTTCCTCCCACCTCATTGGTTAATTTCCTGGACACACACAAGGATAAGTTTAGATCGCTGCCACTGCTACAGTGGGTGATTGATTACCTAGAGGGTCACGCCCGCAAACCTCGTCTGTATTGGAACTATCAGCTCTCTCTGGAACTCCTGCGACAAATGGATACCAATGAGCGGTCGCAGTTTTGGAAATTACTCCGGCATCCGTTGCTCATCGTAGAGCAATTGGTGATGAACGCCCGCTTCGAACTGCTGGGAAAGCTACTAGATGCGGCTCGCTCCAGGTTGCAAAAGGAGCAGCCACTAGGTCCATGTCCTTACTGCTTCGAGAAAACGGGGCATGTATACGATGTCCAGTCTAGTTCGGCTTCGGGAAGTGGAGGAACACCGGCCAAGCTGAGGTTTCAACTGGGACAAACCACATCGGAGGCCTTTATTCTACTCAACTTCAACTCCTACCAACAAGATCACTGCGTAAGCCAGGAGTGTTTGGACCTGCTGCTGCGAATCTATGCCAGCAAAGCTTTGGACTACCATGTGGCAAATGTTCGGGCTGCCTCCGAGCCGGGTTCCCTGGGCACCGATGTTCAAAATTCACTCGACTCCCTTTGTGGCGCCTTCGTGATGCCAAAGCAGGCGCCCAACCGACAGCAGTGGACGCGAGACGAAGAGGCCACCCACTGCATGTGCTGTCGGCGCGCTGCTTTCACCATGTTGATGCGTCGCCATCATTGCCGTCGGTGTGGGCGGGTGGTTTGCTACGCCTGCTCCACCCATCGGCTGAGAATTCCAGAGCTGTACGACGAGCTGGAGGTGCGCATCTGCAACGATTGTGCCAGCAGTACGGCTGCCAGGGATCAAAGAGATGGGGCCTCCAGTGAGCGGAGTGTTAGCTCGGGATCAAGGTCTTCCGGAAAGAGTGACTCCTGTAAATGGAGGCTGAGTGGGATCATTACCCACGACAAGTTGCTACGCGAGGAGTTCTCCTATGAGCACGCCCCAAATGTAGCCCTCAGTCTGTCTATCCTTCGCAATCATGTCGAGCAGCGCAGCTGCGTTGATCTCCTGCTCTTCCACTGCCGCAAGCTGGAGAAGCTGATTGTGCCCAATCCAGAGGTGGACTACGGTCTGGTGGCCAAGATGATTAATTGCCTGGCCTTTGCCGCAAAGGTTAGTCAACTGTTTGAAACTAATAACAATCAGATGTAATATTTCCGATTGGTTTATAGGTTCGTGGCGCTCCAGGAGAGCTGGAGAACATTCGTGAGCACTCTGAAATAATTATGGCGGTGGTGCAGCAGGGCTGTGAGTCGCTGATCCCAACTGGACCACTTAATAACCACAATCTACGCCTGCTAGCGGACGCCTTGGTAGAGGCGGAGCATTGGGCTTTGGCCCTGGAGGTGCATCTAAAGTGCGGTTTCGCCACCACTGGCGTAATGGCGGCACATGGACTAGCATGCCTCCGAGCCGGCTGCTACGATGCAGGTAAGCTGGTGTCCTTATCCCTGTAGGACTTCTTATTTATCGACTTCAATAAATTTCAGCCCGTGAAAAATTCGGTCACTGCATGACTCGCCTTTCCAGTGAGCAACTCAATAGCAGCATCTGTAAGAACATGTTTGGAGTGGCTTCCGCAGAGGCGGTGCTGCTACCCAGGAAGCGGCCACAACGTGGTCCGCCCCTTCTCCAAGAAATCCTGCAGTTGATAGCCGCAATGCCTCAGTCGCAACCTCAGCCGGAGACCCTTCACCGGGCCTCACTCATCCGCAACTCCAACACCTCACTGGCATCCCTGTTCACGCGGCGTCGGGAGCCCTACGTCCCACAGCGTCCACTCCAGGAACCGGCTCTTAATGTTATGAACGCACTGGCGGGACTAAAGAACATAGCAAAGGGTCACTACGGCGGCCAAATTCTGGCCAGCGAGGAGAGTCGCCGACAGGAACGCGGCTTTGAGGAATCCCTACACTATGTGCTCACCTACGGCAGCCACAGTGACATCCTGAACTTCCTGATGTGGCGTGAGGAGCTGCGAGCAGCTCTACGCTATTGGCAACACCAGCATTTGGACGCGGATCTCTTTATCCAGCACATCTTCCAGCCGCAACTGGTCAACGGCGGGCTCACCGCTTTAATGGATGAACTGCAACAGCTAGACGACGCCCAACTTAGTGCCTGGCGCCTGCCGCTGCTGCAGACCTGCCGCCACCTGGAACAGAACCAGCAACTTAGTTCGCTGTACCAATTGCAGCTCCTTCTGAAGGATCCCATTCGGGCCAGCATGACGTGTGTGAAGTTCTACCCCCTGCAGTGCGAGAACTTCCAGAAGCTGCATGCCAACGCCCAGCACTTGCTCTCGGCGCACATGCACCTCCAGGGGGAACTGGACCTGGCCGAGTGGGAGCACCTGCAGCGGCAGCAGGGCCGGAGGAGCAGCGTGGTCAGTGGAGCCAGCGTTCGAGGTGCTTGCTTCGCCATGCAAATGGATGCCAGGGCTCTCAATGGGCACATCAATACCATCCGGCGGCAGCTGGAGGTGGGCAAGTTTTTGGCCAAATGCGAGCGGGAACAGGCGCCGGATGAGCCGCTTAAAACAATACAAACTCTGAAACAGGTAAGAAAATGATTCAAATGTACCAACCTGATACAAATTTCGTGAATGTTATTGAAGATCCGAATGGAGTCTAGTCGAGGAACTCTGCCCACCTTGTTCGAAGGCGCCGCAGATCGCATCCAGCTCTGCGTCCTGATCCTGATGTGCGGCAAAAACATAGACGAAGGTTTCGGCCTGGCTTATGGGTAAAAAAAATTTATATTTTAAACACCTACTATTTCTAATTAATATGTTATTTTTCTTAGAATAATGCAGGACTACAAGCTGGCTGCTATCAAGGTGTTTGGGGCCACTGCCAAATACCTGGCCAGGAATCAGCGCCTGGCCGATGTGGAGCGCCTGCTGGACTGCATGGGGAGCAACAACGGCGGGGGCATTTCCGCGGAATCTGATGAGATTTTGTCGATCGCCATCAATGCCGCCGTGCACAGCAGTGCTCCCGAGACCAAGCAGATGCTGGACCGCTTGATCAAGCGCATCGGCAGCGTGGAGCTGAGGGTCTCCTCCTACATCTATATCGGGCAGCTAAAGGCCGCCTACCTGCTGGCCAACAAGCACGAGCGATTGGTGGACATCCGGCGTATCCTGCGGCAGGCGGAGCTCACCGGCCAGGTTCATATTAAGAAGCTGTGCGAGATGAAGCTCCAGCTCAGCGCCGCGCCAACGCCTCTGTGATATCGTAACTCCTCGGGCAATAACAATTTATTAACCATTTATTTGGGGATTCACCAGCTGTGATAAATGCTAAAATGATGAATTTAAAGTTTGTACCTTGCTGGATTCTAAAAGAGCTTCACATTTTTAAATCTCAATTAAATTGGGTATCTAGTATATATTTTGCCAATATAGAAATCATCATTTTAGCATTTACCTAGTGAGCCCTCTAACTTTTTGTATCTGGTAAATAGTATAGGAAAATTGTTTTTAGAATTTAACATTTACGTAGATCAATTTTAAACTTTCCAAAGGGCCAGCAAGTATTCCACCCTCGAGCTCAAAAAGACTCTCCCCACAAGTAACCAAATTATATTATATTATATTATTGATTGTACTGTAATGTCTCAATGTTATTTTTATATTAATTATACTGTTATATGTTTATTCCCAAAAAAAGGGCGCGTATGTTTGAATTTCTGTTTGGGTTGTTAACACTGGTGGTGACGAACTAAACAGCACTACTTCGGAATAAGATCTAAATTGTATATTATATAGAAATATCAAGCAATGCGGGCGGTTATACAGAGGGTGAAGGCCGCCAAAGTGACGGGTATGATAGGACTCAAAATTTGTCATCTTTAACTGTTTCAAACTGTTTTCCATAGTGCTGGATGAGCTGGTCTCCTCCATCGGACCGGGTCTGTGCGTGCTGGTGGGGATCAAGGCCAGCGACACGGCCAAAGACGTTGAGTATCTGTAGGTAATTTCTAGGAATAACCAGGTATAACCATGTATCACTGAGCACTTTGATTACCATTCAAGAGTCCGCAAAATCTTGGCCCTCCGTTTGTTCGAGGAGGACGGCAAGCGGTGGCAAAAGTCCGTCAAGGATCTGAATCTGGAGCTGCTCTGCGTCTCCCAGTTCACATTGTATCACCGGCTCAAGGGCAACAAGCCGGATTTCTCGGCCGCCATGAAAGGCGAGGAGGCGCAGCAGCTGTACAATCACTTCCTGGAGCGTCTAGGTCAATCCTACGATAGCAGCAAGATTAAAGGTGGGTCCTGGCAGTCCTCTTGCGGGTCTTAAATATCAAGAATCCTCCCAACAGATGGAAAGTTCGGAGCCTACATGCAGGTGCACATAGAAAACGATGGACCCGTGACCATCAATCTGGAGAGTCCCGACCAGAAGCAGGCCAACGAGGAGGTGGACAAGTAAAAACCAAATAAACAACAGATAACACACATTTATGTACCACGGGGTTTTTATTTTTAGTGTTTGTTTTCTACCAGCAACTTAAACCTACAAAAATCAGCGTACTCGTCCTTAGGCTTCTAACATCTCCAGATCCTCGATTCCCATTCCCTCCTCGAGCTTCTTCTCGAGCTCGCGCGCATCCACATAGGTGATCTTCTCCTCGGGCAGGTCCTCATCCATGAGGGCGGCCTCCTCCGCCGCCTCCTTGGCGCGTCGCTCCCTGAGGCCAGCGGCCGGGGAACGGATCAGGGACATGTTGCGCTGCACATCCTTGACGTCCATCTGGATCTCGATGTCGCGACCCTTGCGCAGGCGCTCCATGACGAAGTGGCTGGTGCGCTTCTCCTTGATCTCCGTCACCCGCTTGATGGCCTCCAGAGCCTTCTGCCAGGTCTCGCGGCTGTATTTGATGGGCACGTTGCGGCGCTTCTCGAACTCGAAGCTGGGATCGATGGCCAGCTCCTTGCCGGCGGCCTTACGGTGAGCCTTCGTCCAGCCGACCTTGCGGGGGTTCTTCTTCCGCTTGAAGGCCTTGTGGCACTTGCCCCGACAGAATTTGAAGATCTGCAACCCAAACAAAAATAAACATCGGAGCACATGTAAACAGGACAGCCAACCGATCCTACCTTGCAGTCATTTCGCACGAAGTTCACCCCGTGGCCTGGGTATATCTTGCTGGAGCAAAAATAACACGTTTCAATGCGCATTTTCGCAAATTACGACGGATAATTTGCGAAAAAAAACAAAGCGCAGGCAGCAAGCACGTGTGCTGCTGAAGAAGAAGAGAGATGGCAATGGAGAGCAGTGTGACCAGCGAGTGACCATTTATCGATAACATAAAGGAGCTAGAAAATGGCTAGAAGTAGTGTTGGGAGGGATTTTTTTAATTCGCAGTCACAGGTGGTTTTTATCAGACCCAAATACAATTATCTTTTATAATCTGTGCGCCTAACAAATTTCAAACTTAAAAATAATATATTTAATATATTTATATGACTCCTTTAATACCCTAATCTTACATAGCACATCCCTGTGAATCAGCTGTTTATCAGGATTTTGATTCGAAAGGCTAAATATTTTTTAAAATAAATGAACGGTTTTGAAAGAAATTAGTATTTTTAGAATTTACTTAGCCATTATTCCCATCAAGTTTCGATTCGCTTTTTTTGCTGGTCTTTTCTTAATTCTTTTTAATATGTAAAGACTGCAGATTTTAGGTGTTTTCGAAGAACCGCTAAATAAGACAACCCGTTACTTTTTAAATTAGTTTTAATGTGCCTCTAAGATTCTAGAGTACTATACAATTTAACAGTAGGTTTAGAACAAATTAAAATTAAATTGAAGAAATTAACATTTTAGAACCTTACTTCGGCTAGCATTATTTAACTTTAAATAATTCGAACATACACCTAAGATCGTGGCAGTCTCTGAAAAGATACAAAAATTAAACATAAGTAAATATTTATTCTATTAAATACAAAAAGTAAGAGTTTTAATTTGTCGGATAAGAATTAATCTATCAACTGCTTTAATTCCTTCATCCGATTCAGGATACGCGGGCTTATGAACTCGGCTATGTTGCAGCTCGTCTCTCGCTCCACTATCTCCATTTCACCACTGCCAACTTCGCTGCAGGTACCCCACTCCCTGGTTGCATTATCGAACTGGATGCGAAATGGACCGAATCTTGGGCTCACGTTAATGAACGCGGATAAAACTCGAGTCCGGAGATCCACGGTGCCATCTTTATGCGAAGGCCAGCTGCTTTTGTAGCAAAACTCTCCCAAGTCACGGAGCACATACTCCAAGTCAGATCGCAATGCGCTTGAGAGGTGGGGGAATAGACAGCTCAGCAATGGACCACGCACATAGCACAACCTATCGTCGATCCGCACCAATGCGTCCTGATAAGTTGCACCCTGCAGGTGTCCTTCGATGCGGTACTTCGTGATTTGCTGAACAGTCAGCGAATTGAAGAAACTGAATCGGTCCAGGTCGCGAAATATTACGCTCCTTTGAAGAGGGGAAGCGACAAGCGGCTCCGCAGGACGAACCTTAACAATAGGTGCTTCAATTACCTGGCGAGTGTTGACGTTCGTTGAATCTAGCAAGTGCTGCAGTTGGGAGCATTCCAGTAGTGTGTTGCCAGCGGCGAAGTCCTGCGATGGAGTTATGTTAGCTTCTGTAGGCTGAGGCGTAGAATTATTTGGGGGATTGGGAGGTATTTCCGAGATGTTCGCTTTTGTTGGCTGACATTGAGGAGCCTTTATCCCTCCAGACTCGATTCGTACCATCACACCCATCGGCAACGGCTGGAACTCATGTCGCAGCTGCGGCACCTTTTCGTTTATCAGTCTAATTTTTTTGCTGGTCGATTCTCGGGGTGCTGCTTGCCTCTTTCTAGGAACTTGTGGCCTTGACGTAGACGCAACTGTCCTGGGCGCCACTTCTACAGGCACTGGGACTTCCAATGATTCCGGGATATCGTCAACGTCGTCAGCGTCTCTTTGCATATTATTATTCGCCAGCAAATCTAGTGTATCGTCTGCTGCCTTCGCAGTCGGTTTTGAGATAGCAAAGCAGGACAAACTCGATTCCTCACTTTCGCTGGCATCTAAGTCTATTATTTGCTCCTTGGCCGTAATTTCTTCCCATTGGCAATCCTCCGAGTTAGAAATGGTTGCACGTTGGTTGTTAGGCAGTTTTATAGGTTCCTGCTTGATCGACACCAATAACGTCGGCGGATTATCAGTAGAAGCTTCTAGCGTTTGTGATGTTTCCTCGGGTATTAGTGGGTCGAATGTCATTTGTGGCACTTGGGAAGCTGGGTCCACACACGACACGTCTACAAAGCTGGAGTCGATGAGCTGAGTAGGCGGACAACTGGTTTCCTCTGGGGGGTAAGTGATGATTAATTTACAAAATATTATAAATTGTAAACGAAAACTTACCACATATCGTATTTGGACTTGAGGCGATTGAGATGACCTCGGTTGGGGTATTTTCATCTCTGCTTTTCACACCACAAATTGGCCCTAGAAAAATAATCATAGCATATCTAACAAAACCGATAATATTCCTTAAAACAAGACTCACTTAAAAAATTCACTTTAATGACAGACTCCACTCCTTCAATTTCTTCATTTAGAACCTCATCTGAGATCTCAGGTACTTGGCGTATCCACTGATTATGTGTCCAACAGGCGGCATATAGTTTCTCCCTTTCTTGGCACAACTGCACTACATCATCAATTGTCTCGCCAGTGTGATGGGTGTAATGCTGTTCAACGATTTTATCAAAATCCGAGTAAGAACCTAATTCCCAAGCGCTTAGTATTTTCGGCGATAATTGGGACAGTTCAAGCTTATCCAGCCGCACTCCTTTGCTGTGGAGCAGCTGCTTTAAGAATCCCAAACGAACGTGTAAATTAATTGGCCAGTTGCCAAGAACAACAACGTGCTGAAAGCAAAGCTGTAATTGTTCATCGCACTTGTACAAGGCCTCGCCGTCATGGATACTGGTGTAGTGGCTGAATTCCTGCAGAGTTAGCTGATAGAGTATGCGCCAAATGGTTCTCATGAGGCCTTGGCTTGTGCAGATCAAGTACTTCATATTGTGATCCTATTTCGGGTGGGATAAGGGTGAGATTTCTTGACTATTGAAATGTTAAATGTTTTTCCTTACCTGGCTATTTTCGGAGAAAAATATATTCTTCGCTTGCTCGAGAAGGATTTGATTTTCTGTGTTCTGAGGTGAATTCGGTGCAACTACGGGATCTCCATCTGTTCTTGTTGATACGTCCTTATTTGTAGATCTATTTTCTAGTGAGCCTTTTGGACTTTCTTGAATATTGGTTAATTCAGCTTGGTTCTCTTCTTTATTTGGCTGCACTTCACTTGCAATAGTTTCATCGTTCATACCGACTTCTGGTAGGTTTAAACTTTTTTGCAACTCATGCTCTTTAGAGGCATTTTCAAGGGTGGTGGGTTCTGCTCTTTCTTGATCTTTGTTATCTTCATCGACCCCCATGGTATTTGAAGTTAACACGGGCTCATTTCCTTTTGTCGGAATGGCCGCAGTATCAGCATTGGTGCTATTGGTATCTGAATGTAAACGTTCCTCTTGAGCTAAGCAAAAGACCTTAAATTGCCTTTTCAGAGAAGCTTGCATTTCCGGGGAATCGCCACCATCAAACAAATTGGTAAACAAATGACGGACCTCGTATTTAACAACATCGATTGCTGGTTTGCTAAACCAAGAAAAAATACAGAAAATAAGACTGTCGATTACAATTCAAACATAATTTACTAACCGTGCTCTTTCTAAAATCCTGGCGGTATTACATTCCTCCGAAATGTGATATGGTTTTGCAACTATTTGATCGTATTGCGAATCCCTTAGCTCAATCGGACCATGGACTTCAACCTCGGAGGAAGTTAAGGGACATTTTGGTCTGGACTCATGCTCTAACTGCTGTTGGTTTCGTGCAGCTGTCGGATTTTCGGGTATTTTCCTGGGCATACATTTGGTTTTCTGTTTCACATCCTTGGGAACAGCAAACTCCGCTGGGCCATTTGACTCCTGATTTTCCATGGCGGTTTTCTCTGAGACATTGAGAGACATAGTTTTTATAGCGGTTTCATCCAACGGTTTTGCGATTTCTAGTAACTTTTGAAGGATCTTGGGATCCGAGCAGTCAAATTTATAAGGAAATGTTTTGCGAAATTTTTCGCTTTGTATGTAGAAATTTTTGTAGGACCGGAGAAAGACTTTTTTGCATATAGGATTCGACGGATCAGCCATCAATTCGATTAGTTTAGATTCATTTTTAGTGATATTTATCATAAGATTAGTCCGGATAAACTCGTCGTTTATATAGCGCCGAAATGTGTCACAAGAAACAGGAAACAGAAATCGTCCCAGCCTAAGAACAATGTGAGAAAGTTATTAAAACGTCTAAAAAATTAGAAATTTTGCTTTCTTACCTTCCAACGTTTACTTCAACATCAGTTTTAAAGGGGAAACTTCTGAAATGTGTGTATATTTTTATTGTTTATTTTTTTAAGAATATTATTTAAGGATAATTACTGTGAAATTTGATTCACTCTCGGGGTGTCGGCAGAGGAAGTCTCGGGAGTCGTGACGGAGATTTCGAGTTCTAGCGGAGAGGTAGCTAAATGAGGAAGTTTGTCATTCACCTCCTTGCTGATGGTCCGTGGGAAGTAAATAATAATTTTAATTTTCTTGATATTCGAATAACCATTCTCATTATATTCTCAGGTGGGGTAGATTAAGATATATGAAAATGGATCAAAGCACCATCATTTACTCACATTAATGGATTACATTCGTTCGAAGTGTGTGACGGTTCTGCAACTCTTTGTTCATAAAGGGATTCTCTTGGCTCAACTGGGTCTTGGTCCTTAGCCTCGGGCTCAATAACAACTTGAGAGGGCTGAATGGCAAGCCCCGCTTGGCAGTTAAACTCCTTTCCACTTCCCTCACAGGATTTCTCTGTGATACAAACGACCTGGCAATCTGGTTCCTTTGGACATACCTCTCTATTATTCGGTGGAAAGCTCATCAATTTTTGTAGCATCTTGCTGGGACATGGCTTGAATCGACAAACGAATCTGTCCCGCATTTCTTGTCCGGAATAGAAACCTTGGTAATACAGCTGAGTTACCTCCTCCTTGGATTTGCCTCTGAACTCATCACACAACAGCATTTGATTACATATATCATCGAGATTGCTCACATGCCGTTGGAACACTTTCAAAGATATTGGGTTTGGAGAACACTCCTCTACTGGTTTCTCAGGAGAACTCACCACCTGGTGTTTGGGTGCCTTTGTATTATCTTTTTCATCTTTTGGATCATAAAGAGACATCGTTTGTATGGCTCTTTCATCCAACGGTTTTGCGATTTCTAATAACTTCTTAAGCATCCTGGGATCCGTACAGTCAAATTTATACGGAATTGTTTTGCGATATTTTTCGTGCTGTATGTAGAAATTTTTGTAGGACCGGAGGAAGACTTTTTTGCACTGTGGATTCGAAGGATCAGCCATCAGTTTGATTAGGGCAGCTTCATTTCGAGTGATATTTTTCATAAGATTAATTCGGATAAACTCGTCGTTTATATAGCGCCGAAATGTGTCGCACGAAACAGGAAACAGAAAGCGTCCCAGGCTAAAAGTAATGTGAGAAAGTGATTAGAACATCAAGAGACCTACAAATTATACTTATTTACCTTCCAACATTTACTTCAACATCAGTATTAAAGGGAACGCTCCTGAAAAGTTTGTTTATTATAATTGTTTTTTTAAGCATATTAATTAAGGATAATTACTTTGATATTATATTAACACTCGCCGTTCCTGCAGAGCACGTTTCGGGAGTCTTGAAAGCGCCCAGTTCTATTCTCGGCGGAGAAGTAGCTAAATGAGGAAGCTCCTCATTAACCTTCTTGCTGATGGTCATTGAAAAGTAAATATTAATTTAATTTTCTTGATATTCGAATAACTGTTTTCATAATATTGTCAGATTGAAGAGGTTAGAATATGGAAATGGATGAAGGTAACAAAATATTCTTACATAAGTGCATTACATTCGTTTGAAATGTGTGACGGTTCTGCCGCTCTTTCTTCATAACGGGATTCTCTTAGCTCAATTGGGTCTTGATCCTTAGCCTCTGGCTCAGTGACAACTTGATAGTCCTGAACCGCAAGCCCCGCTTGGCAGTGTGACTCCTTTTGACTTTCGTCACAGGATTTCTCTGTGAGACATACCACCTGGCAATCTGGTTCCTTTGGACACACCTCACTGTTATTCGGTGGAAAGCTCATCAATTTTTGTAGCATCTTGCTAGGACATGGCTTGAATCGACAAACGAACTTGTCCCTCATTTCTTGTCCGGAATAGAAACCTTGGTAATAGAGCTGGGCTACCTCCTCCTTGGACTTGCTTCTGAACTCATCACACAACAGCATTGCATTGCATATATCATCGAGATTGCTCACATGACGTTTGAAAACTTCAAAAGATATTGGGATTGGAGGTTTGACTAGAGTACAAGCCGTTTGATCTTCCTTTGATTTTGGTTTTTTCCTTGGTTTTTCTTGTTCATCTTTTAGGGCATAGAGAGACATCGTTTTTGTGGCTGTTTCATCCAACGGTTTTGCAATTTCAAGTAACTTGTTGAGCATCTTGGAATCCGCGCATTCGAATTTATATGGAATTGTTTTGCGATATTTTTCGTTTAGAATGTAGAATTTATTGTAGGACTGGCGGCAGACTTTTTTGCATTGTGGATTCGATGGATCAGCAATTAATTTTATTAGTTCGTCTTCATTTTGAGTAATATGTCTCATAAGATTAATACGGATTATCTCCTTATAGTTAATATGGTTCCAAAATGTGTCAAAAGAAACCGGAAACAGAAAGCGTCCGCTCCTAAGAATATTATGGAAAATTTATACAAAAATCAGGAAAATTATAAATCATAGTTTCTTACTTCTTAACGTTCACTTCAACATCAGTTTCAAAGGGAAAACTTCTGAAATAGTTATTTATGTAATTTTTGTTTTTCAAATAAAATCATTTTAGGTAATAATACTCTGAAATTGAATTCTTTCTCGCAGTTTCTACTGAGGACGTCGCGGAAGTATAGGATGCGGGCCGTTCAAGTCCTGGTGAAGAAGTAGCTACATGCGTTACATTTTCGGGAAACGATAAGCTGATGGTCCGTGGGAAGTAAATTATTATTAATTTGGTTGATAAGCCTATAATTTACGGATATTTACTCTGGGTCTTGAGCGGACTCTTTGGCTTCCGGAGATCTGATAAGGTTTTCGTTCATATCTTTAGCATTAGCGGAAGACTCCACAGAACTTTTTGACCCGGGCAGTTCGAGTGCTGGCGAGGGAGTGGCTAGCTGCGGCAGGCTTAGCCTGAGTTCCTCAGCAAGCTCCTTGCTGAGGATGGCCAGCATGCGAGACTGCATGACTGTCGTACAGGCCACCAGCTGGAACTCGTACTTCTCCCGGATTTCCGGTGTTATGTAAAATGCCAGGTAGAAGTCAAAGGCACACTCTTGGAAGTCCTTGCTCTTATAATTGTTGTCCTTCTGCTTCATCTGCTCTACAATGTCTGATAAGTTCAACAGATTCTCCTTGAACAACTCAAAGGAGACGATGGAACTGTGGAAAATTTAAAGGAACAATTAAGGACACAATAATCGGTAGGATCGGTAGGTTTCCATGCTTACTTGTTTTCAAGCGTATTTTTAGCTGCATTTTCCTCAATACTCATTTCTTTATCACACGGTCTTCCAAATTCCAGCAACTTGGCCAAAAGGCTATCTGATACCTCCTTGAACAAGTTTGTAGTGGATCGCTTCTCCGGAAGCATGTAGAAGCGATTATAGAACTTTTGAAGGGTATGTTTGCGATATCTGTCATCGGCCGCAAGATTCAGTAAATCCTCTTGGCTCTTGGCGATCCGTTTAAAAACCTCTACCTTGTTGAGGCTATATTCGAAAGTCCTAAAGGACACCGGAAAGAAGAAGGTTCCAGCCCTGCGAAGAGTAAGAAGTTGGTAGTAAAGATGAGCTGGAAAGAAACGCAACTCACTTGTCCACTTTCACTTTGAAACCCTGGCATCGTGTTAGTGTTGGCGTTCCTTGAAATGATGAATCGCTCTCAACTTTCACTATATCGAGGGGTGTGGATTGTACGGTTTTGAGGGGTGCTACCGACTGGCTTTCTTGGAATGCTTCTGTGTGAGAATGTATCCCATCGACACCATCGGCAGTCTCCGGCACTTTGAGCAGGTTCATGCGTGTCCGCCGGGGACATGCTCCGACCTTAAACGCATACCGCTCCCGTATGCTGGGATTGCGGTAGAACTCCTCGTAGTACCATCGAGTCCAGTAGTCTGCCGTCTTGCTGCCACCATCGGCAGCTTTCAATTGTTCAGCTATTTCTGGCAAGTTCACGATCAACCTTTGAAATGTCTTGAAGGGAACGGGCCGATTGCTTTCCCTTAAAGGAGACATTTTCGGCTTTAATGCTACAGTTCAGTTGACAGCATTCTCGATTAACTTACCGCTTCTCCGTTGGGTGTTTCCTATTCGTCGCAGACATGGCACGAACTCACAAAATTTAATCAAAACAAACGCAACTAAAACCGCGAAAAACTTCTCAGGTACGATTAATGTGACCGCGCAACGAGTCCTAAAGTATACCACATAATATGAAGATTATTAAAGTATTCGATAACTATTTATAATTAAGCGTTTACACTGGGCAATCTTAATTTTCACATCTTAGTTACAAGTTTTAGCTTAATAATTCGGATATACCTAAAGCTATAATGAAATGCCTTAAACGGTCCTTTAAAGTGGGAAAATGTTTGCCCATACCCAATTCCCAAGTTGAATAATGAATATTGTCCCATCTCAATTTCAATGTAGTCAGGCATTTCCAAGATTTTTGACGAATAACTTTCAGAAAGCGTTAATTTCAATTTCAATTCCCGGCAATATGTGTTCAATTTATATGTTAAATCGAATGTAATCGATAACATCGACGGGATCAGCTGTTGCGCCAGCTGCTCGCTCGCGTCTGCGCTGTTCACACTGCCAGCATCCAAAACAACAAATCCGCCTAGCAGACCCACAAAATCGGACACATCACCGAGATCTTGAGCGAGATCTTGCTGACGTGCGACCAGATGCAGAGTCCCGCCTTCGCGTACCGGGAAAACGCAGATCACTCGCCGCGCGCCATGTACATGCGCGACTGGCGGTCGGCCCTGCGGACGCCCACGTACCGGATTGGGAATCGGACGGTGCGCTTTAACTACCACTTCGCCCTGCTCATCGCCTGTGCCGTGGGACTGGCGCTGCTCTTCTACTTTGCGCGCCAGGGATCGCACTCCTCCTCGGACGGCTACTGGCTGCGCAGGAGCTTCACGGACGGTCGGAGTCTGGACAGTGGTGCGGTGGCCCATGCCTACAATGCCACATATCCGCTGACGCCGCCCATGGTGCTTCGTGGCGGGGTCATCAACTATCGGATAGCCATGATCGCCGACCTGGACACCAACTCCAAGGTGACCAAGAGCGATGGCAGCTCCACGTGGCGCAGCTACCTAAAGAAGGGCTATCTCACCTACACGATGGCCAGGTCCGAAATCCAGATCAGCTGGGACGATGGAGCGCCCACGGTCCTGGAATCTGCATTTGCCCTGAAGGGTCGGGGCATGGAACTCTCCGAGCTGGTCACCTTCAACGGGCGGCTCCTCAGCTTCGACGATCGCACGGGACTGATATACGAGATAGTGAACGACAAGCCCATTCCCTGGGTGATCCTGCTCGACGGGGACGGGCACAGTGCCAAGGGCTACAAGTCCGAGTGGGCGACGGTGAAGCAGCAAACGCTATATGTGGGCTCCATGGGCAAGGAGTGGACGACGAGTGCGGGCGACTTCGAGAACAACAACCCCATGTACGTAAAGGCCATCAGTCCGACCGGTGAGGTGCGGTCGCTCAGCTGGGTGGACAACTTCAAGCAGCTACGCCTGCAGTCGCAGCAGATATCCTGGCCGGGCTACATGATCCACGAGAGTGGATGCTGGTCGGACGAAAAGCAGCGCTGGTTCTTCCTGCCCAGGCGTTGCTCTAAAGAGAAGTAGGAGTGCTGTCCATCAGCCTATGAAGTCCTTACTAATCCCACTATCATCCGCAGATACAACGAAACCAAGGACGAGCACATGGGCTGCAATGTCCTGGTCTCCGCCGACGAAAGCTTCTCGAACATCGAGACCGTGCGTCTCGATCCTGAGAATACAACGCCCACGCACGGCTTCTCGAGCTTTAAGTTCCTGCCAGGCACCGATGACTCCATCATTGTGGCCCTCAAGTCGGAGGAGCTTAACGGCAAGACGGCCACCTTCATCACAGCATTCGACATTGCGGGCAAAACGCTGCTGCCCGAGGTGCGGATCGAAACCGAATACAAGTACGAGGGATTTGAGTTCATTTAGCTCGGCATTCCGCTTCGCGTCTCGTACCACACTCTCCTCCACTTCGATCCAGGTGCTCCAGTTTTAAGCGTGTACATAATGTATTAATGTCCCATACGGTAAGCTTTATATTTATAGTCAGCTAGGTTAGTCCACAGATGCTCTGCCCGATCTGCCTCGTGACCCGTGAGTGACTCCCTGTCCTGTCTTGTACCATAGCACAAATCCAATTTAGTTTATTTTTATTGAAATTGAAATATAAAACGTACAAAGCCGGTGGCAAACTCAGAATCAAAACCTTGGATCACATGACTTTAACCTTCGCATCCAATCCGGCAACCAGAAGATCGGCTTCATCCACGCGTCCCTCGCTGGCCCGCACCTCCAGTCGATCGGCGTTGTGGTTGACGTTCCAGAGTTCGGGGAGGAAGCGGGGTTGCATGGTGTGCAGGAAGTGCTCTCGCCACAGACGCTCTAGTTCTACAAGGCCGCCGAAGTTATCGCGATACTGCTGCACCACACACTCGCCATGCTGGCAGTAGTCTACGTTCTCGACTCGGTATTCCACGCTGGCTGCCTGGCGCAGCAGATTTTCCGTTACCTCCGTTTGATCGGTGTAGTAGTCGAGGAGGGTTCGCTGCATTTCCGCCACCTTAGCAGCGGGTATCTTTGCGCCATGGTAGAGTAGGGCCTTGCCAGCGGATTGAACGCGTCTAAAAAAGGGTACAGAAATAGTTTATCAATAATGTTTCGGAAGTAAAGTAAAACAAGTCTGACAACCTTTGTCTGGAAAGATAACAGATAAGGTCTCTTCCCACTTCAAACGAAAATCGTATAAATGAAATAGAAATACTAACTTGAGCTCTGGATCATCGCGATACTTGGCGGATCCGTCTATGTGCTTGAAAGGGGCTTCGCACTGAGCGGCCAGTTTGTTGCGCACGCGCAGATCGGAGATGTTGCTCAGCTGGTGGCAGGTGGGACAAAGGAGGAGCACGTCGTGGGAGGTGTGCGACTTCATGACCATCGGAAAATGCTTTCTGTACTCCCGCGGCACGACATTCTTCCGGATGTAGGCATCCCGGTCGCCGCACACCACGCACTGGTTCTCTTTGGGCGTTTGGTAGTAGCGACCCACATCGCCAACTGCTCGTCCGGCGGGTTCGAAGTTAAGGCGCACGGTGAAGGGCTCCTCGCTGATCTGGGTGCCCAGATTTTGGTTAAGATACCAGGACGCCTTCCGCCGGTCAATGGTGCACAGAAGTTCGCCATCGGGCGCCTGCAGCAGGCAGTTGTCGTAGAAGTCCTTGGACCGGGTGGCCATTTGACGGTACGGTTGCTTCTTGGGCAGCCACTTCTTTCCCTGGGATTGAGCCGAGCCCTTTGAGCGATTAACTCCGCTGAGTGAGAAGCCCTTGGTAAAGTCGACGTCCAGGAAGGGCTCGAATTTGGAGCGCAATCCTTTGTCGTCCTGTGGGCACCGTTGCCAGAAGTATCTGGGCTGTAGATCCCGGCACAGCTTCTGGTAAATGGCCACGGCCACCAGGGCATCATTGGCGGCATAATCGAGTTGTTTCGGCTCCAGCTGTTTGGCCTCCCAGTTGGAGCATGCCAAACGCCAGTGTTTGTCCAGTTTATAGTTGAGATGTCTGTGGGAGAGCTTTCCCAGTCCCTCTGGCTCGTGTCCCGCCATAACGCACAGAAAGCGCAGATCCAGAGTGCTCGCCACGCCCACTCCGTAGTCGTGGGAGAGCTTCATGGCATCTTCCTGCGGCGCAACGCCCACTTTGATCACGGCATCGTCCTCGAGGAGATCTCGCAGATCCTTGGGTATTTGCTTCATGTGACATAGGCGGAACAGAGCGCACAATCCCCGGTGGGAGCTTAGTTGGAGAAGGGCCACTGGCCTCCGGCTGCCGCCTACGGTGATCCATTCGCAATCGAATCCAAGGACTTTAAAAGTCTGACAATGACTGATGGTAAAATTAAATACTATTTGCCAATGGGACATTGTGAAATACCCACTTCTTCAGTTCGTTCAAAACCCATTGCGTGGCAGGATCCTGGACGGAGTTGACCACTTCTATGTGACGCTGGGGCAGCAGGCTGCCGGAGGACCAGACACGACGCCAGGAACCAAGTAGTGACTTCCTGTGCCGCACCAGAACATAGACCAATCCCACTCCAGCGGCCACAATCGCCAATTTCCTAGTGGAAACGCCCGAATCCTTACTCATTGTTTTCCTTTCGGACAAAAACAGCTGACCGAAGGGCCTGCCAACTTGGTGTTTGTAAGTAGCTGAAATGAAAGCCGGTCTAAAAAATAGCTAGAAAAGTTTTATTTTGAATTTAAATAGATAGGCTATTCCTCGAAACTGTTTGGTCAGTTTTCCATCACATAAATCTCATTCTACCGAGTTTCATCAACTCAAAAATCTCCTTGAATTGATAGAAATTAATAAGGAAACTAAACTTAAAAACTTTGTGTTGAATTCCCATAAAAAGTTGATGTTTTTGTATTAAAACTAATATGTTGCTTTTTTATTATTATAAAAAGTATTCATTGTGCATAAAAACTAAAGACATTTCATGTTATTAGAGATCTATTTTAGCTTTAGCTTTTTTTTGTTATAGTCAAAATATGCCTTTTAAAAAGGTGGCAGCATTTGCGGGGTGGCAGCACTGGTCCGCAGGATTCTCGGAAATCGTTTGCGAAAAGTTTTGAAATGTTTAATTAAACGCAGATAATACGGACAAACAATGAATAAAACCCTGTGAAACGGGCGGCGGGGAAACGATGTGCGAGTGAAAACTGTGGAAAAGGCGGCAGCAGAAAGAGACACGACGTAAATAAGTGAAGGCAGTTGGAAAAAATCGATTTTTCAGTGCAGGTGAGACACCTTCAGACACCCCACTCACTCACGCACACACTCACACTAATGCAAACCCTTTTGCAGGATGCTGAAAGTGTGAAAGGATCTTGCGATTGTAGAAGAAACCCTAGAAATGCCGGAGAACCTGGAGCTACAGCAGTTCCAGGAGGGCGCCCCGCCCCCAGATCCCGCCCCCCGTTGGCTGGAGCGCCTGCAGCGTCGATTGGGCGCCGATTGTCCCTACTTGGGCATCCTGCTGGCCACGCTCTCCTCGCTCTTCTTCTCCCTGTGCTCGGTGATTGTCAAGGGACTGGTGGACGTGAATCCCATGGAGTTGGCCTCGTTCCGTTTCGTTGGAGTCCTGCTGCCGGCCCTGCCCATCCTGATTTACACCCGCCAGCCGGTGTTCCCGGAGGGCAAGAGGGTGATCCTCCTGCTGCGATGCTTCATGGGCACCACGGGCCTGATGCTTAGCTTCTACGCCTTCCGGCACATGCCACTGGCGGATGCGAGTGTCATTATCTTCTCCACGCCCGTTTTTGTGGCCATTTTTGCGCGCGCCTTCCTTAAGGAACCGTGCACGCTGTTCAATGTGCTGACCATCAACCTGACCTTGATCGGAGTGGTCCTCATCACACGACCACCCTTTGTGTTCGGCGACTCGGGAGTGAGTGAGGATGCCGCTGGAAAGACGTACGACATCTGGGGACCCGTGGCTGCCATCTCATCTACCTTGTTCGGAGCCAATGTGTACATCCTGCTGCGTGCCCTTAAGAACCTGCACTTCTCCGTCATCATGACGAACTTTGGAACCATCGCTCTGGTCTACACGCTGATCGTTTGTGGATCCATTGGAGCGGTCTGCTGGCCCAGTTGTGGCAAGGACCGTTGGCTGGTCGTTGTGCTCGGTGTGTTCAGCTTCCTGGGACAGATCCTGCTCACTCTATCCCTGCAGATCGAGCAGGCCGGACCGGTGGCCATTGCCCGCTGCGCGGACATCGTCTTCGCCTTCGTCTGGCAGATGCTCTTCTTCGGCGAGACACCCACCGCCTATTCCCTGGTGGGTGCCGTCATGGTGATGGGATCCGTGGTCCTGACGGCCCTCAAAAAGTGGGCAGGCACCCTGCCACGCGAGTCCTCGCTGAGGAAGCGATTCCGGCTCATCCTGTTGGAATAAGAGGATTCCACTCGAATCCAAGAAGTTCGCGGTTTCTCACCCGTCTTGCCATCGTTCTCACCCAATCCCTGCCAGCATCAGAGGCAGGCGCACCCAACCAGTTCATTCATCGTAGACTTAACTTATATCAAGGCTCAGATCGTAGTTTAATCAAAAGAAATCAGAATGGACGCGTGATAACCAGTCCGCTCATAAGTAAATACTCGTAGTGCGTGTTTAGTTTAGCCAATTTCGCCGATTTGTTGTTTTGTACATTGTTATACATGCTTAAAATACGATAATAAATACAACTTATGAGTAAAAATAGCAACATGTTATAATTTCACTTTAAATTTCGCGCTCTTCTAGCTAAAACTGGGTAAAGTTTTGTTTCCACTGGCACAGGATTCAACATTTTACATGTTTTTTACATAAGGACTTCGAACGAACTTCTTTGAGTTTCAGCTGATTGAATATAAAAAACATTTTGCTCTTAATTTTAATTCGAAAATAGTCCAGATATTAAGAGGAAACGTAGAAATATGTGGCAGTGGAAACAGCTAAATAAAGTAATCGATACACCGATTGCAGCATCCACTTCAACTTCCACCTCTAGTTTTTCGTTTGTTTGTTTGTTTTTTTTTGTTTGTTCATCTCTAGACGCTGTTTATCAACAATATCAACAAAAAAAGTGGCCCTTTCTAAAAAGTTATTTGCAGTTAATATACACGGCTAATTAAATGTTTAAATAAGTTTATGTTTATAATCTCGAAGCACACACACTCGAAAAACAGAGCAAGGAACGGAAGGAAACAGAAAAAGAAGATATGGACTACTAAAAGCCCAGATCGGCGATAACCGCGTCCAGTTCGTCCTGCAGATTGGTGGCCCGCGATCGCACCTGCACAATTTGATCCTGCAAATTGTCGACGTTCGCCTGGAGCAGCACGTTGCACTTCTTCATCGCGGCGAACCGGCTCTCGTGCTTCTTCACCCGCGGCTCCACATTCGCCTTCTTCGCGGAGTTGGGCGAGTCCTGCGGTTAGAAGTCCAGGAAAAAATCAGGTAAGTTCCTTACAAAATCAAGGATAATCCTAGCTCACCTCCGGTTCGGACTCGCTGCCCGTCTCCGCCTCACTTTCCTCCGAATCCGACTCCTCGGACTCGTCGTCGGACTCCTCCTCCTCGCTGGCATGCTCCTCCTCGGCCTCCTCTTCGTCCTCGTCCTTCTCCTCGCCATCCACGTCGTCCTCGTCCAGCTTCATCGAGGCGGCCATCTTCTGCACTTCCTTCTCCAGCTTCTTGAACTTCTTGTTCTCCTCCCTGAAAAAGGAAATGTTGAAATCCAGTTCAAATCTACCAACTTTTGTACTCACTTAAGGATCACATGGTTCTTCTTCATAGCCTGCTTGAGCGCGTCCTTCTCCTTCTTGGCCGCCTCCTCTTTGACCTTCAGCTTGGTGAGCTTGCTGCGCAGGATCTTCAGCTCCTTGCCAGAGCGCCGCTCCCTGCGCTCCACCTTCTTCTCCTCCGGCTCATCGGGATCGCTTTCACTGACCTCGGGCTCCAGTTCCGGCGAGCTGTCCCTTCCGAAGTTGGCATCGCTGGGTCGTCGCGATCCGTCCAGGGAGCCTCCGCCCTGTGTGCCGCAATGGAGAAGGGGAAAAAAGGGGATACAGAGCAGAGATTAGTAAAGGCATCCTCTGGCCGAACCTGGCTTTACCTGGTGCCGTGCTGCATGGTAGTGGTCGTAGTGGAAGCAATCGTCGTAGTCGTCGTCGTCGTAAGCAAAGCAATTACTAATGTGCGGTCTGTTAGTGCTTGGTGTCGCCTTTTGCAAGAGAGCGTCAATGGGTTAATCGGTTAGTTGCTGCTGAGTGCGAGAGTAAAGCTTTCGAAGGATGGATCATGGAGGAGTTAGGATGGGAAACCGGTGGTATCCTCAACGGGTCTGGGTGGAATCGAGAAGAGATAGAGTTTCATGCAGCATGCTAGTAGCAGTCGGAGTCTAAAGCCTTCTGCACACGAGATCGTTGGGACATTGTCAGGAGTTCCTATAGCAGTTCCCTAAACTTTTCTAACTAGTGGGTATTAAATTTCACACTTAAACCAGTAAAAAATAAATGTACTAAAATCATGTGGTATACCTGTTGAAATATCATAGTTAAGCTGTTGAAAAACTTATGACAGGCCATGGAAATTGTGTAATATAAACATTTACCTTGCGTTTAGCCATGTGTCCAGTATTTACGTTGGCAAAAATGCTTGAAACTAAATACGCACAACTGAAACCCTGAACATTTTCAGTTTATTTCCTACAAAGTTTATTTTGTCTTCTTAGAAATTCTGTTGGTTCGAAGGAAAAGATTAGGTGAGGGATGAAAAATTTGAAACCAGACTCTTAATCAGACTGTTTCCTAAATTTGCAGGTCTAGGGCTTCTGAAATGTTCTTCAAATTGAGTTTTAAAGTAAAATAGAAAATAGGTTCTGGTCAGTTTCAAATTTCCGTTTTCTGTTTTTTCTTGAACGTGATTTTATCTTTCATCTATTTTTTCTTTCGTATACAGGATGCTGCAATCTAATATTCTCATTGGTCTCTAAACCTCGTGTGCAGTTCTTCTATAAGCAGGTTACGCATTTAAAAGGACGTTTTGGGGTAAACGAACGGGTGCCCCTGGACAATCCATTCCCAGACCCATCCAAGAATTGTGTCAAGTGTTGTCAGCTGATCTGTTTCTCTGGCTACAGTGGCTACTAGGGACTTCTAACGAGGGTTCTAAAGTGGACTCTACTGATTGCGGTGGCTTCGTTAGCTGCTCCCGTCTACTTGCCGCCCTCAGCGGACGCATCGAGGCGACGCCGGCGAGTTGACTAAAAACAAGAAAGAAGGACTAGCTTGGGGGACCAATGCTTGGTAAACCCTTGGAGATAATTACTCTTACGGAGGGTATTAATATAGGGGTACAAAAGAGGAATTAAGCTTTGATCTTATTAAAAATTGAATTATTATTATTATTTACATTACGGTGGTTTAGAAATGGAATACACAACTATTCAATCCTTTGGTTAACCGAATTGAAATCCTAGTCTCAACTGACAACACTTTGAGCGACATCCCACAACCATATTGTCGAACCCCGATCCAAAATACCGACTCACCTGCAAAGCTGCTGCCAGCTTGCGCTCGAGCAACTGAATCTGGCGGCGCTGCTCCTCGATCTCCGTCTTGGCCTCCACCAGCAGCTCGCTGGTGCTCTGGTAGTTCTGCTCCACCTCCTTGGACACCTTGCGCGCATCCTCCACTTCGCGCTTCAGCGAGTTGACGTAGGTCTGTTCGGCGGTGGGCGTGGGATCCATGGTGGCCACAATCACATTGGATCCGTACTCGAGATTCTTCTCCCTCGACTTCTCTCGCTCCAGCTCGGTCTCAAGGGTGCGGATCTTGGCCAGCAGCTTCTTGTTCTCGCGCTCCTGGGCCTCCCGATTGCGCAGTTCCAGGGCCAACATCTGCTTGGTGCTCTGCAGATCATCGCGGATCTTGTCGATGTCGTCCAGCTCGTCGGGACTCTCCTCGTCGATGGACATGGCCGAAACGATGCTGGGCCGAGAACTGCCGGCTCCCAAGGCCGCGGCACTGCTGGGCCCAAGGGCATGGCTGCTGGGCGCCTCACTGAGCATGTTGACCTTCGATTGGGACTTCTGCAGCTGCTCCTCGATGGTCATTTGGCGGCGGAACTTGCGCAGTCCGTCCAGCACCGGCTTGCTGCGATCGTTCGTCTTGGTTGGCTTCAACCTTATGCCGCCCTGGATCTGTTTGAGCAGCTTGTTGTGCGAGTTGCCCTTCTCCGTCTCGTAGATGAACTTGTCGTCCACCTTGGTCATCGACTTGCACGTCAGGATGGGCTGAGATCTGTGGTGAATCAAGTTCAAACGAAGTTAATTAACCATCGACACCGTAAATTGTTTTAAGATTTCCCAGCTGTGGTCTGTAAATTGCTCTCTCTTTTAATTCCCTTTTCAATTATTGGTAGTGTTGCAATCGGTAATTACTGCTCAGCATGCGGACACCACTCACCTATCATTGCAGGCCACATGGCGCAGCTTCTTGCCGCTCTCCACCTCCTTCATCATCTCGGACCAGTCCGGGCGCCTTCGGGGTCGTGTCCTGCGAATCGAAGCGAATCGGAATTATGGCCATCCTGCGCCTCAAAAGGGAAAGCTATCCAGCTATCCGTATGCTGGGAGATTGGGGGTCCGGGGTCACACGGTCACTTCCACTCACCTGAGCTTCTCGAGGGTATCCTTCTGGTTGCTGGAGAGCACTCTCTTCTCACCAGGGGCTAGGGGCGGGGGCGGCGGCGGCGGAGCCTTCGGCACCAACGAGGGCAACGGCGGCGGGGCGGGAACTGCAACAATAAAACACGGAATGCACCCAAGTGGGTGGCGGTTATTCTCTGCTGCCGGTTTGTGGTGCGGGGCATTCGGTGCTGCAAGTGCTGCAAGTGGGGCCGAGGTTTTGTTGGTCGCTGGGCATTAGAGCAAATCGCCGGGCGCTGCGTGCACTCGCGGTTATTAAATATAATTTTAATTTAATGAGTTTGCAATTTGTGTCAGTTGTTTGTTGTTCTTTCGGCTCCCGCGGGGTTCTTTATTCCATTTCCCCACGCCCGAGGACTCGCCACCCCAGCATTTAGCCGTTCTCTGCGGGCAAAGTTGCTCCATACATATCAATACAGGGCAAACAGAATGGATGGGATGGGGTGGTACACTCAAAATGTAAATTGTTATTAATGTTTTTAGAATTTCTCAAATACTTTTCGGCACTGAAAAGGTCAGAATTTCATCAATTAAAATTTAGAACCGCTATCTACGCTTGTTTTAAGATCTTTTATAAACAGTTTATTACATCGATACCCATTATAGACATAAACTTGATTTCAAAATAGGTTATAAAGTTCTTTATTTCGAATTGCCTAGGTTTTTTTTAAATTTAAGTTTATTATTTATCCGAATAAAAGACGAATAGAGCCGGCTTATAGGGTGTTTATCTAAAGTTTCTGCGTTTGTTTTAAGATCTTTTAAAAACAATATATTTAAGAGAACTTTTCATGATTGTTTGACAACAACGATACCCATCAGAAATATAAACTTAATTCCAAACTAGGTTATAAAGTTGTTTATTTCGAATTGCCTAGCTGTTTTTGAAAATTTAAGTTTATTATTTCCCATTTAGCCGAATAAAAGACGAATAGAACAGGCTTATAGTGCGTTTATCTAAAGTTTTGCTTGGTGTAGGGTCCTCTAGGGGGGGTGGGAGCCCAGACACATGGCTGTCTCTGTCGGAAGTTGCAGCAGAGATTGAAAAGTTAGTGCCTGCCTCCGCTGTGGCCTCGACCCCGTGCTCGTCCTGAAAATGTGGACCTGGCTTTGATGGTGTTTTATTGCCTTAACACCATTCAATTCGGCTCACTGCGGGGTCGGTGGGCGGTGGCACAAAACTTTGATTGCATTTTTTACTTTGTACGGGCTTCGCTCGACTGGCTGCCCCACTCACTAGCCAGGGTTTTAAGTTAGTTTAAACTCTTCTGGCCGGCAACCTTTTCCGCCTTCACGTTTCACTTTATTTCTTATTCGTTTTCGTGTTCGTCTTGGTGTTCTGTTAACGAGGCCAATTAGGATTGGCTGTGTGTGTTCGAGAGCACCCCTGGCAGCCAGCTGTTTCTAATAAATTTCCGCTTAAATTGTTGGCCTAACAATCTCCCTTTTCCCCTTTTCCCCGCCCACCTTCAGCAACTCGAGGTCATCTTTCCTCCTTGGCCTCGTAATTAACAATTGAAAAAGTTGGCCAGTTTCGATTGCTTCCACACTCACTCACAGGCATACATCAGAATTCTTTTCTTTTGTTAACTTTTTATCGAATACTTTGCATTTCTTATGCCTTTCTCTCTCTCGCTTTCCGCTTGTTGTTAAAAAGTGTAAAAGTTAAACAGGAGAAGGAGAAGAGGAAAACAATGAAGGCACCACCAAGTGATGAAAAGCTGACAAATCTGTTAATTAGCTTTGTTTGAGAGAGAACCCTCGCTGACAGGAGGAGGAGTAGGAGGAGGAGAAATGGGTGGTTTCTGGCTGTGGGTGGGTAACCAAGGACACCCCCGGCCTTATCCTTTGTCTGAGCTCCAGTTTAGTCTACCTTCTCCTTTTTGGGTCTTTCGCTTTTTCGGTTTCTCGGTTGCGCCTGGCTGGATCTGCACTTAATCTTTAAGTGGTTGGCTGCCTTTTGCGGTGCATTAGTATCTGAAACACCTCCTCCTTCGACCCAAAAGAGGGAGGTGGATAGGTAGTGAAACTAATCCGAACTCGTGTTACTTTGCTGAATAAAATCAGAGCAAACGAGCAACTTGATTATTGTCTAGAGGTGCTCTACCCCTGAATTCCCCTCATGAATTTCATCCTAGCACCCCCGAACCCATACCCCCCATGTCTGCATGTTAATGAACTGCTCCCCGAGAACTCTGATTAAAATACGTGGTCAACTTTTGGACAGCCAATTGAGGACGCGTTTAGTGAGTTGCGCTTAATTCGGTCTAGTAATTTATGGACAAAAGCTCTCCCCTTAACCACTAAACCCCCCTGTTTCGACGCCCCCGCCCCTGGCAGTTATCCTAAATCAGTGGCAAACAAAAGTGGAAGCGAACAAGAAACAAAAGAAAGCAAAACAACATCAGGCGATGAGGAGAGTGGGAGAGAAGGAAGGGTGCCATGGCGGGCAGATAAAAGTCTTCATTCATTCATGTCGACAAAATTATTTCTTATTTAAATAAAAAGCAAGCGCTGCCAGGACTTCTTCGGGGGCTCCGAGATGAGGCTACCCACTTAATATACCGCAAAGCCCGCACTTACGACGTCGCAGAATGAATAGCGGGGTATGTAAACATAAATTTTGCGAGCTCACTCTCGCTGGTTGGGTGGCACCCTCCTCATAAAGACACCCCTCCCCCCCGTGGCACATTGTGTTATCATCAGCAGAATATTCTATGCATGCACAAATGTTGCCGTTGTCATTGAATCAACCCGGAGTATAGAGTGCCGGGTCTTCCAAAACAGGGAAACCCGAGGAAACTGGAGTGGGAAAAGGGGAACTGGTACTGGGTAACTGAAGTCCTGGTCATGGACTGCTGGCTGCCGCCCGATGAGTGACTTCCCAGCTTCCAGGCTCCGCTCATTCATTGTCTGCCGGGGCATGATGAAGCACCGCTCAGCCAGGCCATATATTTCACGGGGGTTCCGAGGGGTTCCCCCGATGCTCCAATGCTCCTTCGTATGATTAGCGTTTCAAACTTGGCCAGCAGCCAGTGCGAAGGAGCTAACAGGGATTACATGGGGCTTTTTGCAACTATTTGGAACCCTATTAGCTCGGAAATTATGCTCTTGTTTCACCCTAAAACTGTAAGCTTTTCTTTATGATTTCACTTTCGGAAGGGAATTTTAATTTCCTACTATTTTAAGCAGATTTTTGGCTTTTGCATATTTTATCATTTTGGGTTGCATTCCTACAGAATCCGCTTAAGGTTCTTTTTTTTAAACCTTTGACCTTTAGTTAAGTTAATTAATATTTTTGTAAAAATAAATAAAATAAGTTATGGCCACTTTTCAAGTTCTGTAGTTATCTTCAAGTTTTCTTTGCTTACAATAATTCCCTTTGTGCCTCAGGTGATGGGCCCTAAGTCCAATTAGAAAATTCAATTTCAATTTGGATTTGTTCTGGCATCGTTTTGGGGGACACTAATCCAATTATGCAGTCAACCATTTCATTGTCGCCCAGTATAATTATGGCCAACAGCTCTATTGGCCAATATTCGTGTGTGAGTGAGCTTTGAACCATTTCCTTTTACGTCATTTTGACCACGCTATTTTGAAATTTGAAAGAGCCTAATCATCTTTTATGCTTCGCTGGGTGGGACACACACAGAAAAAACCGAAAGACCCAGAAAGAAAATCACCCTCACCTATTGAAAGTCGACATTTCTAATGACGAGCAGACCCCAGGACTCTGCACCATCGCCACCCATCGCTTGACCCTGGGAAACTTGAAAAAAGGAAAGCAGAAAATTCCCCAAAAAACAAAAAAAAAAAAGAATGGAGAAAAAATTGGGGCGCAGCCGTTACATGTCTCGCATCTACACACGCATACATAGAGATGAGGCTCATTTAAATAAAAGAAAATATTTCTTGTCCTGCCGCCTTTTTTGTCCTTTGAAGACATTCCCGGGCCTCTTAAGACGGGGAACTTGCGGCCAGCGTCGTCTTTTATTTCGTTTTGTTTTTTAGTGGCGGATATTTGAATATAAATGGCGCATTTAGTTAGACTCTATCAAGCTCATTCCCATATATCTTTGGCAGCTTTCGGTTCGCATCCTCCCCGAATATTCACTTCCAATTCGAGTCCGAGTTGGCCTTTTATCATTCGATAGTTGCGAGTTTTTCGGGAGGGAGGGCAAAATGAAAGTTAAGAGACCAAAACTCTGGCCGCCATTCCTCATCTGGCTTTAAAACATTCCATTTTATGTTGTAGTTTTGACAGAATGAGCAATAATCATGAATTTTGTCTTGGGCCATAAAAAAAAAACTCCACTCCACTCCACTCAGGACCCTTTCTACTCAAGACTTTGCCCGAACACATTAAATAAATGTTTCGTCCTCGCTTCCTTGTGTCCTTCTCGGCTGCTCCCCTTTTTTTTTTTTTGTTTTTGTTTGATAGGGTGACAGCTTTAAAAAGGACAAACGTTGGCCTGTTTTATTTTTGGCGGACATCGTTTTTTGGTCATTTTATTTAGTGACCTCTTTGGCCAGTCTCCGCCTCTTCGATCCCTTTGTTTGTCGGTCAAGATTAGGAGGCATTTGCGGTCACGTTATTGCCCACTGATTAGGACGGAGACAAAGGCAAGTTAACTGCCTCACACGTAGCCTTTGCGACCCCTCCGTTTTTGGCCAGGAGGTCCTAACGAGCTTTTCACTTCATTTTAGTTGCCTGCCCCCAGGGGGAAAAAGGGGAAGAGAAGAACTCGAGGCTTTCTGCAATTCAATTTTGAGGCCAGGTGACAGCATACTTATGCAACATTTGGTTTCTTTGTTTTTCGAAAGTCCTTCTCATGCTCTTCTTGTACCGCCAATTGAGCCCAGCCTCGCGGCAGGAAAGTCCATTACAAAATTACAAGCTCCTCGAGAGTTGAGTGTGTGTGGCAATAAATACGGAATTAGAGAACATTTGCTCCGGCATATATACCTTTGTGCTGCTATATTGTTTGCCCTTTCGAATGGAAGGGATCCTCCCCGGAAAACGGAAAACGAGATGGAAAACCCAAATAAAGCCCACTGCAGGCAGGAAAACACTTTGCGCCTCTTTCGGCTCAATGCACAACACTCACTAAAATTTAATAAATAAAAAATGATATTTATATTGCTTTATAGCCTTGTTTTTCCCACTGTTTCCACTGTTCCCATCGTTGTTCTCTTGTCCCTTGTCTGTGTGCGCTTTGTGGTTTTTGTTTGGGCGAAACATTTTGATGAAATATTTTTTACACATTCATTTCAAGTATATAAATTCCCATATTTCTATATGAGTACGTGCCCGCTGCATACAGACACTTGCAATTCGTATATTTTTCCTGCGTTTTTAATAAATGAGCAGACAGCGATGGCTGTGAGCGACAGGTAACAGACATTGATGGCAGCGTGATATTGTATATTTCTCTTAAAATTAAAGGAGGCGATTGCAATGCCTTCACTAGATCCTACATAATGCTGAAATCCTATATGGGATATTGTATCACTACACTCAGAAAAAAAATCGCCCTTAATTTTAGAAAATCGCCCGTGATTTTAAAACGCCATTGAATTAAGAAAATTTTTCTTGATTCTAGAATTTTTTCTTAAGTTTATGGAAATTCGACATTAATTTTTTTTAAAATCGAATAAGAAGAAGAGTCGTTGAATTTTTTCTTGGATTAATGGCGATATTTTCTTGGATTAATGGCGATATTTTCCCTACTGTTTTCTTGAGTTAATGGCGAAATCGCCTTTGATTCTAGAAAAAAAATACCTATTTTTCAGGAAAGTTGTGTAATTTTTTGGTATTCTAGTATGGTGGCCTAGCTGTTAGAGGCGTCCGGACACTAAACATGTGCACAAAAGTCGCCGCGGAAACCGCGGTTCGACTTCACGCAGGGACGAGTCTAATTTTTTTTTTTTTTATAATTAGGGTTTTTTTTTGTAGAAAATATTTTCAGTTTTGGTTTTCTATTCACTGAATTGTTAAAACTATTGTTAACAAGATTTAATTAAAGTAAATGCAATTGGTATACCAATAACTCGACCGGTGACACTTCATGCATCTTAAGCCATTGCATTGCAAGAAGCACGTGTGGCCGAGTGGTTAAGATGTCTCTCTATGGTGTGAACGGTCTCGGGTTCGAGTTCAGGTCGAGGTAAGAATTTTTCCTTAAGTCTTTTATATGTTTACAAAAAGTTTTTTCTCTACTTAGAATGCATTGTAATTAAAAAACATTTATAATAAATTTGAATTTAAATTAAATAAATACAAATTTACCCCATTTTCACGATATGATTTGCATTAAAACAGGAAAGAGTTCCTCTTAGTTCACAAACCTAAATGCAAAAGTGATAAAAAAATCAGTCGGACAAAATTAAAAAAAAAAAGTTATAAACAAAAATACTTTTATTTTTCTATTTTCAAGAAAATTTTTCTTAATTTTAGGGTTTTTTGCCGTAAAATTCAGAAAATTGGTATTGATTTTAAGAAAGGCGAAACCGTATATTCAAGAAAATTATTTCTATAATTAATGGCGAGTCGCCGTTGGATGAAAATCATAGGCGATTTTCTTGAATTAATGGCGAATTTCTTGAATCAATGGCGATTTTTTTTATGAGTGTATGTATCAGATTTTATCTACGGTTTAATAGTGTGTTTATTAAATTTTGATATTCATTTTATTGTAAGCCCCACCTCCTTGAAAAGGTATCCTAATTGAGAAATATGTCTACTTCAGCAAGTAATTAATTACATAAAAACCGCATGAGTGATGTAGTAGAAAATTAATATATAACTTAGGCATCCCAGTAAAATTTCACTAGTAATTTCAAGGTAATTGTATGATTTATAACTCATACGCCCCGTAAAACGTTTGCCTTCGATGCTTGTGCAAACATTACGGTTTTAAAAAAAAATGTTTCACCCAAAAATAAATTGACTATGACACATATAATCTCTTAAAACCATCCTCACGTTCCCATCCCCAATGAGAGATTCTTTTTGCACATATCGCTCATACGCCATGGTGACGCATTATTTGTTTGGTTTGCTGCGCTCCCAGTGGCCTTGCCTTTCGGCCAGGGCCGATGAGAGTGGCAGAAAATGCGAAAAAATATAGAATATAAAATATATAGAGCCCCACAGCCTTCCACGGAACGTAAATCAAACATTTCTGGTTAGACATTAGACATTAGAAATTAGAGAAGCAGAGGGGCGAAAATTTACAGCGCTTGTTGAGTCGATCCATTCGCAGAGGTTAATCGGGTTAATCCAGTCGGGCATCGGGTTAGGTTCCATCACTGGAGCTGGCTCCGGATCAGATCGGATTGGATCAAATCGGACAACTTACCGCACTTGATGCTCGGTTCGCGCTTTATGGACGCTTTGCGCAGGGTCTTGGTCGTAAACTCGGGCTTGGGCTCATCTTTCGGCTCCTTGAGGAGCTCATCGATCTTGGGTACCTTCTTGAGCACGGGCCGGATTTTGGCCAGGTCGTCGGTGCTCTTGCTGGGCAGGGGCTTCTCCTCGCGCTTCACGTGCCGCAGCTTGGGCTTTTCCATTTTGAAGCGGCGCCGCTTGTCGCGCTCCTCCTCCGTTTCGCCCTCCTCGGCCTCGTCGTCGTCCTCGGTGGCCATCTTTTTCAAGGACTTGTCCCGCTTGACCACCACGCTGCGTAACTTGGGTTTCTCCATGGTAAAACGTTGGCTCAACTCACTTTCCGGTTCCGGCTTCTTGTTGACGGTGGTGGGGCGCAGTTGGGCCGCCTTCTTCACGTGCTCGGGCACCTTCTCGTCCACGGTGGTGTCCTCTTCCTCCTCCTCGCTCTCCTCCTCCTCGGACTCGCTCTCCTCCTCGCTTTCCTCCTCCTCGGACTCGGTTTCCTCTTCGCTCTCCTCCTCCTCCTCCTCCTCCTCGCTCTCCTCTTCTTCGGATGAGGATTCGGGTGGCGGTGTCGGCTCCTTCTTCTTCTTGAGGGCCGAGGTGGTGGCCACGGGCTTTTTAAGCCCCACGGTGGGCGCCAATTTCTTGACTGGCTCTGGCGCTTTCTTGGTGCTCACCGGTTCCGGTGTCTTCTTGGCCGCCGCTGTGGCCAGGGAAGATTTCTTCACGGGCTCCGTCACCTTCTTGGCTGGCTCCGCCACCTTCTTTGTCGGTTCAGGGGTGGCTGAGGTGGTTTTCTTAGCGGCAGCAGTGGTGGTGGCTGCTGCCTTTGGCTTGGTCGCAGTGGATTTCTCCCCATTTTCCTTGGTCGCCGGAGTGGCGGACGTTGTGGTCGCTGTTTTCTTTGCCCATGGCGTGGCGCTGGGCTTTGTGGTGCTGGTGGTGGCAGTGGTGCCCCCGTCGTCCTTCACCCATGGTGGACGGAATGTGGTGCGTCCGCCGGGCGCACTGCTTGCACTGCTTGTACCCGCTCGGGGCGTCACAAACGGCATCTCGTCGTTGCTTTTGGAACTGCTTGCGGTCTTCTCGACTTTTCTCCGCTTTTTCCTCTGTTGGTTTATTTTTCTTTTTTTTCCGGTATTATTTCTGTTTAATTCTCCAGGGGCCGATGTCGTCGCCCGTCTATTCGCACACTCTTTTTAAATAATTTGCCGTGAATTCTTTGCTTGTTTTTCCCGTTTCTCTTGGCGTTGCTGCTGATGAAAACACAAAACTTTGCACATTAGCACCGTCGAGGGAAGTTGTCCGAAAAAGTTCTTTCATTCAGATTTTCCGCGTATTTTTTTTCGTTTATTTTTCTATTTGCTTGTTTTTTTTTTGTGTTGCTTCGCCTTGATAATTCTTTTTTTACGCGTATTTTTTTCTAATAGATTTTTATGTATTTTTTCAGCGCGAATTTGTTGCTAGGAATTTTATTCTTGGTCCGCTGCCGACGATGAGCAACAGCTGTTTGAGATATTTTCAATCCGATTCAATTCATTTCAATTCGTGTATATTTGGGTATGTTTCATTTTCAATGTTATTTTTAACTGAATGCGCTCATTAGCTTTGCTAGCCTTTGCTGTTGTTGTTGTTTGTGTCGCCGTTTCTACAGAGCGACAGAATGTAGGCCTTTGTGTCATAGTCATGGACAGGGATATCCATGGATAGATATAGGAATATGTGGAGAGGAACATGGGGAGAATGGGCTCGGGGGCCGGGACAAATGCATCAACAAATCCCAACTGAGTGGAATGCTTTTGCAGGCGTTCGCAAAAACAACTACAGTTGCAGTCAAATGTGTAGGACGATTATAGCTGTATAGCTGTATTACCCCAAATTATATAGTAATCTTCGAGATTAATCGACGTTCTATATCTATAGCTGCCTATATCTTCCAGTTGATTTTAATTTTCTGAGATGTTTATGTGTTCGAGGAGCTTTTATGACCAAATATTTGCATTGAAGAAACATATTGTACCATTTGCTAGTCTATTCGGAATTTTCGAGCATTTATTTTTAATGAAAACAAATTTGGGGAATGAATATAATTTTAAAAATTAAATAAAACAAATAAAGAAAGTTTTTTTTTTAATCTAATAATTTTATAACAGAGACTATTTGTTTCATAAATATAATTTCTATACTGCAACTGACTATGTCTATAATTATTTAGAAAACTTTTTAATTTCGTATGCAAATAAAGTAATTGAAAATGTAATTATTTGCTTTTGCTGAGCGAATTTATAATGACCTAATTTCTAGGAAAATGTAAACAACAATTTGCAACTTTTTCTGCACTAATTGGGGAAGAGGAAAAGGCGAAAAATGCCTTCGCAGACCCCTTAAACTTTCGGCGAGCTCTACTTTTTTGACCGCCACTGTGCCGCGTGAATGTCCAGCTAAACGCCTGCGTATGTGTATGTGTATGTCCGTTCGTACATATGCACTCCAATAAACAGCACAAACAACAACAACAACAATGGGAGCGAGTGTACGGGAATAGAGCAACAAAAACAATAACAGAAACAGAAACGATTTGCTCTGCCACTGGCTGCGATATGTAAAAGGCGAAAATATTTAATTTTAGGTTCTTTGTGCCGCCGAGAGTGGAAAAAAGTGAGAAAAAAAGTGAAAGAGACAGGCGGCGAGAGAAAACTGCCCAAGTGGGAGAGACAAAACGGAACCAAATCGAAAGAATAAAAGGAAACATATCTCTGCTGGCGCTTTCGTCTTTCTCCTTTTTTCCCTTCCCTTCCCTTCCGACCATTTTGTTTTGTTTTATTGTTGCTTTTGTTTTTATTCAACTGGCTCGTTTCACAAAGTAGACAGCAAAACGTACACAAAATTGGGTGTATGGAGGGAAAAAAAGGCCAAAAAAATGAGGATGTCAGAGGGAGGGATCTCTCGAAGAGGCAGAATGAAATCCGAATTCGTTTCATTCCATTGCCATTCCACGGCTGGTCCAAAACCGTCAACCCCCCAACCTCTGCCGACAAAACCTCCCATACATCCCCCCCATATTCATTTCAATTCCTCTCGTCCGGGGCAATTGCAAATTTTTTGGCCGGAGCGACGAACACTTTCTCGGTTTTTCCTGCATGGAGGCGTTAATTAAACATGACATGCAAATAAAAATTATACTTAGAAATACAGTCCGACTTCCAGTGGAAAAAACTTCCCAGGAACTATTTTTTCCATTGAAATTTTATGTATCGATTTTGCTTTAAATGCATTTTAAGCTGTTTCCACTTGCATTTTTTTGAAATCGATATTTATTTTTAAAATTTTTATAATTTAATAGGACTAATTTTCCAAATAAAGTGGCATAGGGAGGTACGACTGTATTTCAAGGATTGCAAGGAATGTCAGAAGAGAGGCAGAGTCAGAAAAAATGAAATTTCAATTAAAATTGCTAACGAGACTGGCTAATTTGACTCGAAAGTTGCGCGCAATCGTGTTTGGAATGGCAACTAACAGCTAATGCCCGGCCATATTTCATCCTAAGATTGCCTGTCAACAAAAAGTGTTTAAAAATATCGCCCGGGATATTTTGGGAACGGCGGCCATTCATAACGCCCCTCCAGAGAGATTTATTAGATCGATTGGCCAGTTGACAAGAGCTGAGCAAAGCGCTTTCGCAAGTTCCTGCGCATTTCGCCGCCCAAATGTACACGAATATGTGGCGGTGCTATATTTTTGGATATTTCACGGATTTTTCAGATTTTTATTATGTGTATTAATTGGTTCATTCGCTCGCTGCAGTTTGCGTTGCACGTTCGCGTTGTTGTACTATATATTGAATATATATCTTTCTTTTTCGTATATATATATATATATATGTATTTGAACTATATATGTGTGCTGGTTGGGTCAGACACCCGCACACCACCACAACCGCAAACACAACACACACAGAGACACGGACACAGAGAGTGAATTTTCAGCAGCGGAGGCAGCAGCGCCTATGACGGCGTTTCAAAAACTAAATTCATACATTTTCCAACGGCACGGCGATGCCTGAAAATTTTTAAAATTTTCCCACTCGCTCTCCGAACCCATATATCGCTCTCTTGGGATTCCTCTCATTATCTCTTTTTCGTTTTTTGGGAGAACAAAATCAAGTGAAATGAAAATTTTGTTGACCGACAGAGGAATATTTTTAGCATCTTTTCGGTTTCGGCACGGCGTATGGGGCGGATGGGTGATATAGCGGATCCGATTGACCTTATGGCAGGTGCAGTTCAATGGAATTATTAATAACCAGCTATGTGGCCCGCTTCAAGGATACAGCCGCCGCCCCCCTTCCGCCTTTTGCATGGCCCCCTCGTTATCCGCTCATTAGGCGCCTCTTATCAGACTCCCCACATTCAATGGGCCACAATTACGCAAGTTTCTCGGGGCGGCGTGGGCGTCGCAGCTAATTTCAGGGGGAGTGGGTGGGTGGGACGTCTTACCCTGTGATAAAAACCACTCGTCTAGAAAGTCCAAACCCATTAGTGCTTCTGTTCGATGGTCTGTCCGGTCGCAATGCGTTACTACTCTCCGATTCGCTTTCAATATTTACATTGTCTACTAAGTGGTTGCTCCCGCGTTTCACTCAATTGTGCTTGACATTTCGGGGGAGCGATGCAATCGATCGATCGATCGATCGATGGATCGATCGGACAGTGCGTAGCTGTATTTTAGTCCCATTGATCGCATATCGATTGGACTAGGGCTAGACTAAAATTGGGGGTTCTGATTAGGTTGTCATGTTGGTTTTCAGATTGATTGGTTGATGTTTATCAATGGGATGGGAGATATGAGATAAGATATACTAAGGATAATGACTAAGCATGGTATCAAAAAGAGTTTTATGATATAAACAGATGAGATGTATATAGCATTATGATTAAGCATGGTATAAGACTAATTGTCTACTGATTAAACAACTTTCATGATCATTTATGAGATAAACCGTTTTAGGAGCGGTCCGAATTTTCATATCAAGCTCAAGAATTGAGAGTTCCGATAAGCAAATTTATTTAATTTCTAGTATTCCAGCACTACAATTGAATTCTCATACTTCTATCAAACAAAAAGAGTTTTTTATACTGATAATATGTACCTCATATCTCGGTGAATTCAATCAAATAACTCCAACTGAGCGAAAACAAATAATTAAGAATGTCACTAGCACAAATATTTATTTAACTTGCAATGTGCGCTGTGAGGAGCATGTTTTTAAATTTTTTTACAAAGCTCCGCCTGAAAGCACGCCACTAATTTGTTTTGCGTCAGCAGCAGCCAAAAAGTATGCCAAATTAAACAGCAAATATTCCCACGCCCACATAACAGTGGAAATTTTCGCTCTGCAACCAATTGAAAACCAAACCATCTAACCGTTTTGCGCAAATATTAATTATATATTTATTTATTTCATAAAACATACCGCATATGTTTGGGGACTTTAAAAATCAGCTTAAAGCGGCTTGCGTTCTGGTTTGGAATTTCAATATGCGACGGGCGACATCCCCTGAGGCTTTATTAATTCATCGGTTGGACCTAGAATCGAATCGTTCTTTCCGCATGTGGTGATTGCAGCTTATGGACCCCCCCCCCCCCCAACAAAACGATGACCCCCATGGCGAGCCAATGTCAAATGGTTGGAAAAACCTTTCGCTTTGCGGGGTCGCCGACATTTTCAGCGACGCGTGCCGACCAAAAACTTGTGCCATCGAAATCGAATTTGACGCAAATTAATTGCTATTTGATTTGACAAGTGGAACGGAGGGTTGGGTACAAAGAGCCACTGTGGGGGTTATGTTTAAGTGTTATCATCTAGAAATTGCTTTATTTGTGAAATGTTCGAAGAGACATCTAATGAATACTGAATGAACTCCTTGGCGTTGTGCGGGGAGCCGAGCTCGTTGTGGCTTCTCTTAAACTGCTGCTGCGAGGGATGAGTTCCCTTAGCCCCAACTAGACCTTGGGCGCAGCTGGTGGGGATTGGGGCGCCACTGGTTGTGGATGGACGTGGGGTTCCACGGGCGCCGAAGTGCTGGTCTCGGTGCCGTTTAGGAGGGTGAAGTGCGGCCAGCCGGTGATCTCAGCGAACAGCCTGTCCCCAGGACACTCGGTGTCCCGCACCTGTCTGTGGCCCAGCAGCTTGTAGGCGGGGTCAATGTAACCCTTGAAGACCCCAAAGGCGATAAGGTTCTTGGCCGCATCCAGCATCTGTTTGGGCGGCAGTTCAGCTAAAAGGAAGAGAAGGGGAAAAGGTGATAAGTAGAAAATTGTGGAAAAGTAATCCTTAAGGCCTTAAAAAATATATTAAATATTCTACTCACTTCTCCAATCTCCGATCAGCACGATGCCCACGCTCTTGTCATTGTACTTGGGGGCATGAGCTCCGATAACGTTGAATCCCCTTCCCGTGTAGATCATCCCATCGCCGCCGATTCCAAAGCTATAGCCGATATCGTTCCAGCCGCGCTCCAGTTGATGGAAGTCCTGCATGTCGCGCATGCTCTTCATGCAGTCCGCCGTGGTATAGCACACCGCTGGCATATAGGAGTGGTGAATGATCACATAGGGGGCGGGACCCTGGAAGTGCTCCACGGATTTGGGCAGCCGGGCGCCCCAGTCGGAGCGGGAGAGGAGTCGAGCGTTGGCCACCCCAGATTCGCCCAGATTTACAGCGGGCTGGCTATAGCCTGAAAATATATAGATATAGGGATCAAGGATTAGTTATGGTTTGCTGGTATCTAAAAGTAAAGTATCTAAAAGTATCTAAAAGTAAAAAGTAATCTTAAAAGTAATCCGATTTTAGTAATCTTAAAATTCTTCAATCATTACTAGATACTGTTTAATTTTTAAAGCATTCGAGTTCCAACCCAAACTATTATATGTATATCCTAATTCTTTTAAATGTTTATTAAATTCACTTTAATTTCGATGAGTGGTTGGGTACATCCCACATGGAAAGTTTGTTCTTCGAATTTTAGTTTTCGCTGCGAACCGTTTTGTTTACATTTATTTTTGTGAATTCCTTAACGTGGCGTAAACAAGTTCAATTTTAACTTTTGCCATGAGTTATATCTGGCACAAAAACCCAAGCACTTCCAAGACAGTCAGCATTTGTCGGCCCTAATTGCAAAAGGGGGCGTGTGTAAAATAAGGGGGGGGTGTGTGGTCTGCGGCGTTGCTACTACCGTACATCGCTCACATTCCATTGATAAATGATAGCCGGGTTCCCCACGCGGCGCTGCTGTCTGCGGATTTCTGCGGCGGTGGCTGCGGTTCCGACGAGCCACGATTTTCAACTGACGTCCACCGACTCCGCGACTCCCCGATTCCACTGAAAATCCCCGTTACGAGCGACAAAAACAAGTCGCCGATCGTCGATCCGATTGGCAATAGCGATCGTCATCAGCTGCTGCTTGCTGAGCGGGAATCAAATATGCTAAACTGCCGATGTTATAGGTGATTTTTATTTGATTTCGCATCTACACACATATGTGTGTTTGATATTCCAGGGTAAAAGCGAGGGTTATTGGTGTGATTAGTCAAGTTTTAATAAAAATACTTTAGCACATTTTCCTCAGAATATTCAGGCAGCTTTAAAACAAGTATTTTTACTTTTCAAAAATAAATCTATACGCCTAACTTCGGGCCCAAACATTGCATGTATATTATTTTTATATTTTGCGCAATATATTTTTCAGGGCCTTGGTAGTGGAGGTAAATATTTACATTGGCCCACAGAAAATTGCTCGCTTTGTTCGTGGGATGAAAATCGCCGATTATCTTCAGATATCAGATGTATCTATTTCGCTGGCTCAGTAGGGCATTCTCGATTCGTTTTGGTTTGGGGCCACATCACCGTGACTCAGCTTAAAGCGCTCAATGCGAAATGCCTGAAAGCCAAATGGCAGAGGAAGCCGACTCGCAACAGGTGCTACGGGTCGGGCAACATCTATCAATGGCGTGAGCGTTTTGGCCGTTGACACTGCGGGCCGGAGAAAAGGCCGGAGCGAGCTCGGTTCAGTTCCGTTCCGTTTGGCCATGGTTCCCCTTCGTGAGTCATAAATGCAAATTCTAATTCATATTCAAATTCAGACTCCAATCCGAAAACTATTTCATTCAAATTTCGCTTTATGTATGCTGCCCCGGAGTTGGCAAACATGAAAGGGAAGTTCGTGGGGGTTTGCACTCATCGCCTTGGCATGTTTGCCGGCGTCTGCCAAAACTTCGGTCCGCCCCCTGCGCCAGCGAGGGAATACGCCCCCAGCATTTATATGCATACGGAAAACTTAGAGCGGGTGTCGATGGAAAAGCCGGAAAAACGGGCGACGGAAACAGGAGACGCAGCACTTGACTAAGTTAATAGCGGCAGTTTCTAATTAAAATTTACGAACACCGAAAGTTGCGTGGGCACACACAGTCGGGGTCAATATAATAGCACTGCTTCTAACATTAGCGTGTGATTCGCCTTATTTGTATCTATATTTTAAATATTTTAAAGTTTTTTTTTTGGAATAAAAAGAATTACAACATAAATTGGTTTCGAAAAAATTAAATAAAAACCCTCCAACGGTCCTACTGTCCTATTGTTCTTATTTTTAATTTTTTTACCTTTTAAAAATGATTTTATATGTCTATGAAGGTGTTGAAGTAGATATTTAATCAAATATTTGAACAATAGCTTTTACAGAATATGCGGGTTTACTCCGAAAATGTTTTTATTAATCGGTAAAAAATCTATTTAAATTTGAATTTTATAAAAACTGACAAAAAGGCTGTCGAGTGCTGTCACTTTCTCCCCATCTGTTTGCGAGTGTCGCGCCCGCAGTTTGGCACCTATCCGGTATCCAGGATCCTGGATCCTGAATCCTGGACTTCATCGGCGGCACGTGCTTGAATAATAAACAGAGCGGGAAATAGCAGGAGTACTACAGGGATGTGGGGTTACTGCCAAATCGTTGGCTGTTTAATTTATGCCGCTTAGTTTTTAGTGTGTGTGTAACATGTTAATTACATTTATATTTACAGCCGAGCACGAAGAGCTGAAAATCACCCCGCTCCCCTAATTGTTGCCCTAATTACGCGGCCTAATAAAGTAAACATTAAAACCCGTCGGCCTAATCAATGTTGCAAACTTTGTGTGAACGAGTGTTTGCACACACATAGACCCCTAAGTTCACACCCTCGAATGGCAAACTATCGCCCCACCTGAGCACTTTTACCTGCACTCCACAAAAAGTAATTTCGCTGGCAGAGGCGCAAAGTTCTTTGATAATTTTCGATTAATCCCACGGACGGTTTATCGAGCCCGAGCTGCCGTGCTGATTAAATTCTCGCATAATTGAAGTATTTAAATTACCAGCGAATAATTAGAGTGGCAGAAATACTCAAACACACACACACACACACACAGAGAGTAGTGGAGTGGTCCCTTAGGTAATTGTTTGTTTTTAATCAGGCAAAGCACATAATAGAGACATTTCAATATTATTATGTACTATATGTTGACGATGCTGACGAAGAGCAGCCCGTCAGTCTGCCATTAAACAAATATCCGTGCAGCAATACATTGTTTCGGTGGAATGTGCGAAATTAAGTCACGCTCGATTACAACAAGAATTAAAAGGCAACAGGCAAAAAAAAAAAAAATCGATACCCGTACAAACGGGAAAACAAAAAGTACCCGGAGCAAACAAACAGAAAAAAGAACACAATAAAATCAGCGAAAAAAAAAAGAGAGAAAAAGCAACAAAACCAGAAAAGAAAGCGAACGTTCTAGGTCGAAAAACCGATGTTTTAATTCCCTTTTTTAAATATATTTTAATCCATTTAGTTAATCTATACTTTTGATCTAGCCTATGACCTTTAAATTTTGAAACAAACATGTTTGACTGATTTTCTGAGTCTTTAACCGGAACGATTAATCATCTAAACAATATTCCGTTTTCAAGCAAGAATTTCAACTAGATTAATTAGTTCATGGCTTTGAATAATATTTAAGGGATTGCTGTTTTAATTTTTCTAATGAATTTTTATATGATATTCTATTCCACAAGCGTTATTGTTATTATTACTTCTTTATTCTATTCCACAAACATTTTTTTACTATTTTATTCTATTCCACAAAAACGCACTTAAGTATTTGCATTCACCTTCAAAAAATTAACATGTTACGTGCTTATTATTCGTTTATGCACAAGAACGTTGGGAATATTTTAAATTTGTTCTTTTTATTATGATTATATCAATATAAAAATGTTTACTGATATCAAGTTTCATTGAGCGAGAATTCCGAAATGCGTCTTCAAGCCGGGGAACTTGATAAGCGACTCTGAGCTTCGGTTAGGGTGCGAATATAATTATGAATATTAAAATCAAAACCCATTTCACTCGCCCGCCGGCTGTCAAGCCGTAAACGACAATTTTGTTAAATGTCAGTAATTAATTGAAACAAAAAATCACATATCTGACAGCGTGCAAATTGTGCATATATTATATATGGAACAGCTATCAGAGTTCGGTGCATATATTAATATTATCGTGGGGCTATCAGTGCTCAGCTGACGCTGATTGCAGTTGATGGGCGCTCAGGAATTCAAAAAATCAAAAGCAAAACCATTACTGCGATAAGGCTGAAGCGCTATCTCCCCAATTTCGTACTCTCAGGGGCATGTCGATAAGGAAGACTCTCTAACACCCGGCACTTACCCATCATGGATAGCAAAACTAATCCCAGTGCTGTCATGTTGCTTGTTGTTTGCTGATGTTGCTTGTTGTTTGCTGATGTTGCTTGTTGCTGGTTGTCTACTGATGCTGATGTTGCAATTGTTTCGCTGGCTTTTCAGCTACTTAGGAACTTGTGTGCGCGCACAAAATGTGACTTTGATTTTGGAACTTTTGTGTCGATTGCTGCTGGCTTTTAGTTGACTGTTGTTTGTTTGTTAGGTTCTTTGTTTCGTTGTTTGTTTGCTGCCGTGTTTGTTATTTGTTGGCTGTTTGCTGTTTGGCAAGAGTTGTGCAAAATTTCGACGATGTGTGAAGGTCAGACTTTGGTTTGGCAGCTTTCTGCTCACATAGCGGCCTTATGCTCGGTATCACAAGCGCGAATGTTGGCCAGCATAAGGGCGGGCCCGAGTTTATAGAAAAATTCACACCGATTTCGCACCGCTGCTGCTGGCGTCGCTGTTGACGTCGCTGCCGCTGGTTGTTGTTGCCGCTGCTGCTGCCGTAGGAGCAATGCCAAACAAATGGTTAATCGCATGAAACTTATGGCCCGATCGCTCTCGCCGCTCGCTCTTTGATTTCGATTTCGCGACCGCTACCGCTCTCGGAGTGAGCTTTCCGCTGGCGCCTCTGCCTCGGCTACCGCCGCTGCCTGCGCTACCGCCGCTGCCTCAGTCGACGGCGACGCTGAAGTTGATAAAGCTGTTATCAGCCACTAAGTTCCGCTAAGGTCACGCTGTCGTCTTTAGGGAAATTTAATACGGCGATCTAGCATTTTGCGGTGAATTACCCATGCCTTTGCGAATTCATTGGCCCCATTCAACCGCATTTCACCTCTTCCGATCGCCGGTACTTTTTCCCATCTGAAGGGTTCTTTTTCGAGCACTGTTGATACGGGGCCCTGCACACGTGTCAGCGTGAGTCGGCACTCCGCCTTATAGATAGGGGTGCAGAGAGAGAAAATGGGTGTATTTGGACTTACAATAATATTTAATAATATGAAGAAATCAGTAATATTTAGGATGTGTTTATATTTAGAACTTGAAAATTTATAAATAAAATAAAAGAATATATATTACCAAAGTAATTCCAAGTTTTGTATACTTATACTACATTTTATTTTATTAAAATATTCTCTAAAAAATTATATTATAATATCTAGTTTCTGATCTAGTTTGTTCAGTCGTTATTATCAAGTAATCAATTTTATTTTTTTTTTATTCAAAGCATTACAAATCACCACTTTTCTCTGCGTGCACGAAATGAGTATACATTGGCCTATCACTTTGATATGCAATTAGGGTTAATCATTCAAATTGAAAACGTTGCCTAGGCTATAGGGCAAACTTCACGCCTCGCAATCACAACTTCCGACAGGGGCGAGTGATTAACAATTATAAATGTTTTGGCTTATGACGATTAGAGGACCGTGATGCGGATGGGTGATCATTTGGATGGAATTGGGCAGGCACTCCACATATTCAAGTTGTTTAATATCGGTCAATCTTGAAGGTCGCCGCTGATAAGGGCTTCCTATCGAGCCCATAAATCAGCCAGGGGGAACTTTGTTGGCAATCTCTCCAAACAATAGTTGTACGAACAATTGTTAGTGGGCTAAGTTCGCAATCAACCAGCTGAAGACTGTTGTCGACACTCCAACAATGGCAAAGGTTTCGGTTGGTAATTGGTGTCTCTATATGACAATTTATTATTGTCACTGTTACTTGGCCAAAGTTCGCGGAACAAAAAAATCACCCATAATCTATGACTCATCTATTGTTTTAACCACCTCTTTCAAAAATACTATTATTCAATTTTTGAAGACACACAGCTGGGGTTTCATTCTTGTATTTTGATTTGACAAATGAATGAGCCCATTTCCATAGCTTCCGGTGATTTTCGGTGGCTGGAAATTTCGCACGGTCATCGATATATTTAAACTATATTTAGTCATAACATTAAATTGGATAAAAGATGATCACCTGTTAACATTTTATTTGGTATATGATTTAGTCATTTCTATGATAATGACAGTGTTTGTTTAAAACTCTTATTTTTGCTGAATAAATTGTAAATTGCTGAATTTTTTTAATATTGTTTTTATTGTTTTGTAATGCTTTTGAACTTTGTAAATCTTGTAGACTATGTTATACAAAATGCATTGCTTGGTACATATTGGGTAAAGTAAATTCTTGCGATTTCATTTGCAAGAATTAACATTAGGATTGTTATTTTTCAATGAGAGATTGACCGGTCTCAAATATTATCTTTAATCAATTGGAAAGGTGTTCTTGTTCTTTCGACATGGTTTTCATAAGTAATTTTATAAATTTGTGGATTTTCTCCTATACTTTTTATTTATCATTCGAGATATTAGGAACTAATCACCTATTAAGATTTTTCTTGTTCGAATTAGGATTGATTAATAATAATCTTTGGGTGTGGTCTAAATTCCGGTTACTATACCGAAAACCGTGACTTTTTCGCAGTGACTTAAGTGGCAGCATCTCTGGCGTTCTCTGTGTCATTTGCTTTCTTTGACCACCGCCACCGGACATACTCTGTTTAGCTTGTGTTCGTGTGATTTAATTTTTTTTTTTTTTTTGTTCCGGGGATGCCCCTTGGTGGGATCGTTTTGGTTTTGGGGGAAGCCCGCTGCAAATGCGGCGGGTATTAAATTGCTTTAGTCGGAGTGCCGAGATCGGATGGATAGACAAATTAACAGCATTTTATTTTCCGTCGTCGATTTATGGCGAACAAGCACATTTCATCTTCATCTTCATCTCGATCTTAATCTGAATTTGTTTTTATTTCGAATCTGCGAGAGAGTGTGAACACAAATTTTAGGGGGAGCACCGCCGAAACGCCGCCAGATGCGTTCTGGCGCCCCTTCCAAAGGAAGTCCAAATCACCGGACTCATTTTCTCTACCTTTGCTCTGCTGTTTATTTTATTTGCTGTTTATACTTGCGGCAAGGTAAACACGCAGACCACCACCCCCCCCCCCCTCGAACCCAATATTTATTACACTTCAAAAAGGGGGAAATTTCTCGAACGCTCTTGGAAATTGTTGAATTGTTTTGGCAACAAAATAGTTGTGGCGGTACTTACCGCAACTTGCGGCCAGCTGTCGTTGCTCGAAATGTTCCGAATCCGTGAGGACTGGTGGCGGAGGATTTGTGGGGGTAGTGGAGACGGATTCAGACGCCTTGTCGCCCATGCTGCGTGCCAATGTCTTTGACGCTAACTGACTGAACTGAAGTCCGAAGCCATCGAACAGAACTCAACAATTTCGGTCCGCTGCCAACAGGTGCCTTTGATTAGGTCTTGTAATCTCGAGTTGCTCTTCCATTTTTTTGGGGGCTAGCTTGGGAGTTCTGCCACTGGGAACTTTTAATGGACACATAATCCACTCGTTTGGAATAAACGAAGTACATATACTTTTTCCATCTTTTTGAGTGCAGAACATTTGATTTACCCCATTATTCTCTTGCCCCACACCTGGATATAACACTAATAATTAAAGATATTTTACGACTACAGGTGTGCATTTCAGATAAACACACCGAAAGAAAAATGTTTTAAATTATTTTCATTGGTTTTGAATTGAATTACGGTTTTCCAAAGTGCAAATTCGATTAAAATTACATTTTACTCCTGGAACTTTGTTCATCAAGAGATAAAAACAAATCGAGATTTAAACAAAACAATTTAAAGGCGATTAAAATCAAGTAAAGCGAGTTCATCAACTGGATATAATTATCTTGGTGGATCCCCCAAACACTTTTGGGATCAAATCCCCCAGTAAGAGCATTCCCCTTTCGACTTTCGGCGGCTAATAATGCTGACCATTGTGTTCATAATTTACCATTCGACTGGCTACCCGCTAATCGCACATCTTATCAGGGTATTAAGTGTTGCTCACTAACTACGCCTTGGCACGCTCTCCCCATGAAAACTGCCGAGGGGGCAAAAATCACACGCAAAATCACGGGCCTTCTTTTATTCACCCCCTCACCCTGCCCCCTGCCCTGCAAACAGCCCACCAAGGTAAACATTATCGGGCCAGAAGCTTTACACTCTCGCACATTAGACAAATAAACGGGTGTCTCTGCTGCGGCTGTGTGTATTACAATTAACAAAAGTAATTGCACTCGCTGGGGATTCCCCGGGGCCTCAATGAAAACTCTTTGATGGGTAAGCCATGCAAGAGTCTCTATCTACACGGCGAGCGAAGCGGAATAATTTCAGTTGGATAACGGCCGTATCGGTTTCCAATATTTCATTTTCCCTATCGGTATAATCTGAATCGTTATAAATTGGTCCCGAGCCAAAATGAATATCAGCCAATAATGTGAAGTAGTAATTTATTGATATGAAGCTGAAGCCAAGGGCCGGTTTTTCAATGTCTGATGAAAGACAAGTACCATTCTAGATAGTTGGGGGGTTTTTCAACTTCAAGTGTTTAATCGACTGTTGAGAAAACTGACCTTATATAATTTGGGTATTTTTATATATAGCCCAAAGAGCTTTACTAATTTATGGGCTAATTAAGTTCTTAGAAAGAAATTTTAGATCAAAATTAATATATCATCATTTTTATACATATATCAACATTTTCCATTAGAAGAGACAATACACGTAGATCGATTTTACATTATGTAATATCAATTTTAACGTAAATTTGATATGCTCGAAAAGAGTATTTCATGTAATAACGATATGCGTATTGCTTAGCCAATAATTTACATGCGCATATCGTTTTTACGGCGACATGCATTTTTTTTGTGTGTATAGATAAATAAATACATATTGTAATTACTATAAAATGGTAATAGGCTATTAAATAAAAAAAAGGGTTTTCATGTTAAGAGATCTACAAATTAACAATCTTATTTTTCTGCGTGCATCCTCATTTAGAAATATGCCAACACCCCCAATTGAAATCTTCGGCAGGGCGAACAATTCATCAGATGTCGCCATATCATTGCCTGTGCTGATTAGTTACGCCTTGCTGGTTGGCAGTGAGATTCCGATTCCCCCCGAAAACCGAGGGGGGAATACCAGCAGGCAAGGGAGGGTATTGGGGGGTACTGGGTGCTGGTATCCTTGTAGCGGCACGCACATGCCATATATTAGGACGCATAAAATGACAAACGACTCGCAAGGCGCGTAAATTGAAAACTCGCTGAGCCTGTGCGAGATTGCCTGTGGAAAGGATGGCAAGTGCAGGGGGAGGGACGGGGAAAATGGGTGGCTGGGTGTATGGATTTCGGCGACTTTTTGGCTGTTTGTTATTGCCGCCTGAGCTGTCTCACTCTCTCTTGCTGGCTGTCGGCCAAAACTTTGCCAAAGTATTCAAATTAAAATTTCAATTAAGGAAGTGAATTTGTGTGTGCCGAAAGTGTATTAAGTCTATATAGCTGTGGCATCTTGGCATTTCACTGCTTCTGTATTCCACGTGTGCCACGCCCCCGCCCACTTGGTTATCCTCCGCCTGACAGGAGGCTAAAACCGAACGGCATCACCAAACTGAACTGAACTGAACTGAACTGAACAGATCCCGCCCAGCTGTAGCATCCCGCCTACAAGCGGCATCGTCGCCTGTTGTTTGATTTATTGCCAAAGTTTGTCGTCTGTCATATGACATAAGGAGTACTTTGTTGGAATATTTTACATTTTACGCGAACGCAGGTCCCCCCCCCCCATATCCATCCAAAAACACCCATACACCATACACCTTGCCGGCTGACATTTTCCATTGAATTGGGAATGATGCCGAAAGAGGCTTTGGTGGGCATTATTAATAATGCAATCAATTTGTAAACAATTTGGCATATATCAATGCGCTTCGTGCTGCCCATAAATCTTTGGCAAATTAGCTCAGTCAGTCCTCCCCTCTTCGCACGAACTGCTGCACTTAAAAATATTAAAAGCTAGTTGAAAGTGGAAAGGTTTTATTGGAAAAGATGGTTTAAAATGAGGCAATAAATTTAAAGAATACTTGTAGATCTATAACTCACGTAAAACATATAATATGCATGAATTTATTATTAAGAGGTGGACTTGAAGATAAATTCCATCTTTTATAAAGACTTCAATGCTCTTAATTTAAACTAATTCTTTTTAAATTCCACATATAATGTCATAAAAAGATGTAATTTAATTATTTCTAACAACATAAATGCCTGCCATCATATAATTTCATAAAGCTGAGCTTTTATAAACCCCCAGGACAAGATATAATCCTTGCCTTATACCATTTCAATGGCAAAACAATGAAAAGAAGAGTTTATGTGGACTTATAAAAGCTCAGCTTTATGAATTGGTTAGTTAAATTCAAATTGGGATCAATGTAGGCAGAGAGTCAACCAGTTATTTCTACAAGCTATATGTTTTGAAGCACCGCAAATCCATTGGGATTTTCCCCAGTATATTTTTTTGCGAGTGTGGTCATTTGCATGCCGGCCCCCCTGACAGATTGCTGGGCTGCCCTCTTGATGGATTGGCGGCTGGTTCTGGCCTGGAAATGTTGACGGGGAGGGGGCGGGTCATAGCAGCAAATGGGGGTGTAGAGTGTGGACACTGGGCGGTTCCAACAGATTTTGCCATATTTCTGCGTTTTGGCTGCTCCAGTGGCTTCGGCTGGTGGTGCTGCTGCTGCTTTGGCAGTTAGTGACAGCTGCGGTGATGGCTGCAGTTTGGGGGTAACACCAAAAAAAAACCTAAAATGGAGAGCCGGGGAAACCATAACGCTTGTCCGGTTGGCAGCCATGCATTTGCCAACAGCGGACGAGAATTGGGTTCTCGGCCCTTTGACTGGCCCAAAGAATGGTATTCGTTTGGTGTTTTCTGTTTGCCCAGAATTTTCTGTTTTTCCCCAAATTTCCAATGGTCAGAGTAGGCAGCACATAAAGGACAGTCAACAGACAACAGACAAAAGGCAAATGCCACTCGTACAGTAAACTTTGAGCTCTCAAAACCCTGTATCTCCGGTGTGGCATATATCTGCTTTACAGAGGTAAGTTCAGAGGCGAACATCCTCAAGCTAATTGAATGAACTTGCCCCCACGAAGTGTGTGTCCAGCTGAGATTCCTTCCTTGCGGAAGGGAAATGGCAAATGGAAGTTCCCATTCTCCTTGGCTCGCCTTGGCCCCAATTTAAAAGTTTATGAACTTGTCAGCCAACTGGCGCCTCCACTCAGACTCTCTCTCTTCCCTTCTCTTTTTGTGTGTTTTGACAGGAGGGCAGGCGGAGGACCAAGGACCCAGGACCAAGGATGTCGGGGCGCCTCAACCAGCAGCACGCGGCGTATGCGCAGCGCATGGAGCAGGAGAACAACCGGGTGCAGGCCACACAGGCGGTGAACAGCTACTACAGCCACTGGGGCAAGGTCACATCGCGCTTCGAGAACTGGACCAACAAGGAGTACTACGAGAAGGCGGGCCAGCAGCTCCAGTCCCGCCGAGATCAGCAGGAAAAGCAGGCGGCCCTCGGTGAGCGGCAGAACAGACTTCGCCAGCTTCTGGCCTCCGAGAGCGAGGCCTATGACAAGGAGATGGAGCGTCGTCGCCGACCGCGGGAGCCTGGCGGTGGTGACCTCCAGATGCTGGGCCGCGTGAACCAATCGCTCAAGGAGCAGGAGCAGCTGCGTCGCAAACTCGAAATGGAGGCCAAGCTGTACGGTCGTTGGCGTCACGGGGTGGACGATGAGAAGCTGCTCTACCAGTCCAAGTCGGACAACGAAGTGCTGGCCAAGCTCAACTGGCTGGATCGCCAGATCGAGAATCAGCAGCAGCGCGAGGAACAGCAGGCTCTGGCCGCCGAACGGCAGCTGCTGTTGCAGCAGGAGATCAGCCGCACGGAGCAGGCCCAAAAGGAGCGTCAGCAGATCCGAGAGCAGCAGTTGCGGGAACTGCGTGCCCTCCAGGAATCCCACATGTCGGAGCTTCGTCTGCGCCAGCAAGAGGCGGACAAGCTGAAGGAGGAGGAGCAGCACTTCCAGCTCTTCCTGGGGGAACTGGACAAGGAGCGGGAGCTGCTGGAGGAGAGCAGTGCTCTGGTGCTGAAACGAGTCGACTCCGGACACGCCTTCAACCTGAAGAAGATCAAGGTGTTCATCCGCCAACGCAGTGAGGCCAGTCGCAAGCAGATCTCCTTGTGCGTCAACATGCTGCAGCGCATGTCCAAGTATGTGGTCAAGACGGAGGAGCTACAGAACCTGCTGGAGAAGTACCGCACCCAGCTGGATAACGAGGAGCATTCGTGCGCCCAAATTGAGACCATGTACGAGTCGGAGGCCAAGTACAACCTGCAGCGCTGCGAGGAGAACTGGCGGGAACAGCACTTGCAGCGCTACGGGGAGCTGAGCAAGCTGATCGACCAGGAGAAGGATTGCCTGGGCGGCTTGCTGCAGGAGAATGTGAGCCAGCAGCAGGCGTTGGTGGAGCTGCGTAGTCAGCATTTGAATGGCATCGAGCAGGCCAACAAGCAGCTTGAGCAGCTCAACCAGGAGCAGGCGGAGATGGGTGTTCCATCTTCGGTGGCCGCCAGTCTCAAGGAGATTGAATCTCAAGCAGCCTTTTCAGAGGATTCGGCGGCGGAGAGAGAGGAAAGCCTCGTGCCCAAGGTCAGCGACTCCTTCTCCAACCTCAACTTGGACGTGTGGCAGGATCTGCCGCCGGCTCGCGGAGAAGTCGGAGTCTCGCAGCGCCTGAACAAATCTCGCTCCCTCAATGTGGTCACCTCGCAGACAGCCGCTCCTCCGAAGTTCGCACGCAAGCGGGTGGCCTGGACCTAACATTACAATACTTACATTACTTAATATCGTCGTTGTTCCAGCTTAAATTTCAATCGTATTATTAGTGCTAATGCTAGTTTAATCCCTGTTTAGCCATAGTTTAACTTTTTGTGTAAACCCTCCCCACATATGTGTGTACAACCCACTTCACTACACTCCAACCCAATGAATTCCACTCCACGCCCCAATGAACACCACTCTGTGCACTTGTAGTTGATAAGGCTGATAGATAGGCGCTCCCCCCCCGAGGTGGGGTCAATAAATCACTCAATTTGTGGGCCAGCAGGAAGTAAGGCTTTAATTATTGTCAAGTGCAGGACGGGGGCCAGGAGCGGATCCTTTGGCCAGCGGGTGAAGCTCCAAGGATATACAGAAATAACACATTTAACTGGTAAGTACAAATATTGTGGCTTTAAAAGAACCGGCTTAGACGCCACAAGTCAGAGTTCCGAGCAGCTTAGGGAAATGTATCCGATGAGCTTGTCAAGTGTTTGGATTCGAAATTGTTCAATTATGGCCGACACAACTCCCTGGCATCAGATGCGATTAGCATTCAATCGAAATTAATATCTGTATACTTGGGCAAATCTCTAGACTCCCTGTAGTAATATAATGTTACACATACAACCTCCCAGTCACTATTTAATGCATGTTATTCATCATCTATTTGAATAGATTGCCACACCGCCCATTCCATCAGCCGTAAGCTGCTCCTAATGGCCAAAATGCTCGCAAATGATGATGAATACGTTTCAATTACTCCACTCGAACTCCCTCCATCATCAGGAGCAGAATTGGAATAGAGAATAGGAATGATATGCTGTGGGTAGCAGTCAGGTAGCCTCTCCATTCAGTGAGCATTTATGAAATATTGGGGAATTATTATCGGCAATTATTTGGGCCAAAGTCGAGCCATTGGAAAACGTTGCAGTCGATTTGGTGGTAATAAAAGGAAGTCCCAACCAGAGATATGCATGCGCTCGATAAAGCCGCATGTTTGAAGAGGTATGCATGCGCACATAAAGCAAGATATAGCATATACCATATAGCATATAGCAAAATATGCCAAGCGCATCGCAACGCAGCGCCTTTGATTAAATTTCTTTGAGTGTTTGGGGCACACAAAATGCAATTTCATTTGCACTAATGGCTGGCGTCGCTGCCTCGGTCGCTGCCTCTGCCGCTGCCGCTGCCTCTGCCGACTGCACTTCCGCTGCCAGCAACAATGCAGCGGCGCAGCAGAGGCAAAACTGGGCGAAAAACGGCAAAGGAGAGCGAAAAAACAACAAAACGAGCGAAAAAAAAAAGATTGTTAAATTGAATTAAAACCAACAGCACAGCGGGTGGTGAAGGAGGGGGAGGAGGGGCAGGGGGCCTCGGCTGCCAGCGGCGGCCAAGCGGAAGGTATATCATGATGCGAAGAATTGCATGCCGCTCTGGAGGACCCAGCACCATCACCGAAAGGCCCTCGCCATCGCCATCGCCCTCACTCAACCCCATCTGCTGGCATCCGTCTTTAATGGTGTTACTGCAACGGTGGCCATTACCAACTCTTTGGGCCATCTGCACAAGGTTTGTTCAAGCAATAAACGGAATTTGAAGGCTTGTTCAGCTGAACCACCCACCCAACCACCCTTCCACCCACCCACCAAACAGCCGAGGGCCCACAAAAGATTACATTGTTTGCCGGGCGGGGAAAGGAACTATTATTTTTTACAGGGCCCTAAAAAAAGCGTAATAGCAAAGTTCAACATTCAATTGTTGTAAATTGAAAACAACTACTTAGAATTTATGAAAAACTGAATTAAAGACAACTCCGCCAAGTCGATGGATAAACAGGCTTTCCGTTATTACAAAAATTAAATCTAGTAAAAATCTGAAAATTCCAATTAATAGCTTAATTATTGCTAGTTAAAATTATTTTACTTTCTGGAAATAACTGAAATACTTACATACACCCAAAAAAAATCGATTTGAAACGTATATCGATTTTACATTATGTAATATTAATTTTAACTTGATATGCGGCCCTGTAAATTTAATATGCTCGAAATGAGTATTTCATGTTCAAAACGATATGCGTATTGCATGACCAGAAATTTACATGCGCATATGGATTTTACGACGACATGCTTTTTTTTGTGTGTATAAAAAGCAATTCACACCAGGATTAATATTTAAAACACGAATATATAAATAAATGAAATCCATCTTGTGCAATTTGTAAGCCCTCTTTATTGCAGTGCAATTGTTAAATTAAAGTTAATTAAAACAAACGAAATTTAATAAGGTAAGTACGTAGTTTTAGGATAATATATCCTATTAATGTTCTTTGAGTCCTTTAAAATAATTAAAACCTCATTAGATTAAAAAAATTTAAGAGCTCCAATAAAAATAAATAACATTCGCTTCGTCACAAAAAAATGATGAACTTTTTAACTCTAGAAAAAAGGATACTAATTGAGGGTTAATAATTAAATTCTGAACTTTTTAATATGTTGCATGTTAATTTAATGAGTTTTGGTATTATGCGGCCGCTATTTCATTCCCGCAATTAACAAAACACAATAAACGCAGCTTGGTCAGCATAAATAAATAAGCCCGAATTCCGACATTTATTAATTTCATCATTCGCGATGTCAAACCGTCAGTCGTTTGTTCATTTGTGCTGTCAGCCAGCCTGTCATCTCCACTCCATTCGGATCGCAATTCGTGCAATCAAGTTATTTGCTTTGGCAGCCCAGTGTATTTGGACTAGTTGTCTAGGTGGCTTTTCAGCTGCCACGCCCCCTACACTCCCCTACCATCCTATACAACCTGGAAATGTGCGTGGAAATTCGAGGCAAATTTCCGCATCAAAGAGTTTGCGTGCGCTGGATTTGTGGCAACGTGTTGCCGTCAACGGATTACGGAATGATTACAACAGGTGCGGATTGGCTGGGCAACGCGGGATACCTCTTACTTCCTCCTCCTGTCTGCTTTGGGTGGCATAATCTGTCAGCCGACTGTCCCTTAAACAAGATTAACTGAGGATGAGGCAGTGGGATGCGGAGGATGGGCCTCTGAACCAAAGAAGCAATAATGCGATGAAGGCGAGGCGAGGGCTCACGTCTGCCACAGCCACACATCCTCACATCCTCACATCCTTACATCCTCACAACCGGAGACTCAGACTCAGACTCAGACGTATAGGGCCCTTTCATCCGGGGCGACATTTACGTCAACAATTCAGCAAACAATTGGCAAATGTGGCCATAAAAGCATGACAGTTGTCACTGCCGTAGTCGCTGTCCTTAACACCCAAGCGACCTATACCCCCCTTAACCCCTTAACCCCTGCTGCCTTTTGCTACTTTGAAATGCACAAAGCGGAAACGGAAGCGGATGCGGAAATACATGTATGCGTGATGTTGCTGCTGTTTGTGTTGCTGCTGCTGCTGCTGTTGCTGCTGTTGCTCCTGCTGATGCTGCAACTTGTTGTAGCTGCTGCCTGTCATTCTGTCTGTCCATTTGTCCCACTGTGCGAGTGATGGCTGAGCCAAAAGCCAACATGTCGCCAACAGACTAAGCCCAGCCAGGCCACACATAATGTTGGCTAAGCCTTCAGTCAATTGCATTCAAATAAGCGACCGAAAGAGACCTCGCAGTGGGAGGGGTTTTCGAATGGGAATGGGAAATAGCCTAGCTGGCTGGCTGGGAAATGGTTGGAAAATGCGCTTTCCTGGCCTCCGTTTACATATGCAGAGCTTTCTGCTTTTAGCTGGCAGCTCACAGCTCACAGAGCTCACACAGCTCAGAACTCAGGAATGTTCAATTTCACCCATGGCCAAGCCCCGGCATCGTTTCATGTATCACTTTATGGTCGTGGTTGGGGATTGCGTTTAAAGTTTAAACAACGTTTGTATTATCTGTGTGCCGGAATATGCCGGGATATGCCGGGGAGTCGGTATGCATGGTCGGTAGTCATGGTTGCCCTGGCTGGCACACTTCAATGCCACTCCCGATCCCAACCGCCAACAGTTTGCTTCATTACTCTCCCCCCTCTTCCCCCTTAACAGTTTTCCATCCCAGTTTTTAAGCATGCAAAAAATGCTGCGTAAATATGCCAACAAAAAATTAAAAAGAAAAAAAAAATGCGAAAGAAAAACAACAGCAGCAGCCACAACAATAGCTGCAGCAGCAGCGGTGGTCGTGTGAACCACAGCAGCAACATCATACATACAACATCGACGCTCAGCTCAAATCGACTGTTGTTGTTGCTGGTGTAACATACTTGCCATTACACACATATACATGTGTAATTCAGTTTCAGTTTCATAACTAAAAAACCATAAAACAAAATTGTGTACACACCACCCGCCCCAAACTACGAGTCCCACAGCTGAGTGAGCCACTGAGTGAGCGATCCCAAAACCAGAGCAATCCTCGCGCTAACCACCTTACCACCCATCCATCCAGCCATAAAACCACCCACTCAAACACACGGAACAAAAAACATTTCTTAGATGGAGTCATAAATGTTGAATATCCAATTTGCAACTCACTAGATTGGTCAACTTGCATATATGCGAGTGGTAATTTAATGGTTTCGGTTAAATGAATTCCCACTGTTAATCATTTAATCAAATACAACTCTGTGTGGTTTGGCGAAACCACTGATCCACATAATATTTACTTTTTATTAATTAAGAAAAAAACTATGTCCTCAAATCGATTTATTATAATGATAAATTTTTGGTTTTTAGGTGATTTTTTCCATTTTATATATGACAGTTCAAATTAAACGTATTTTTTCTGCATGTAGGCAATGTGTAACAAATTATTGTCCAATTATTATTCCTTCCGAAATTTTGTTGAATTTTAAAATTTTCGCTGTGTACCCAACCGCTCACAGCAAAACAAACAGAGGATGAAGAGCGGTAGTATGGCAGTGTGGGGATAATCAGAAGCGCCGACTGAGCGACTACAGTGGAGATTAGCTAAATGAAAAGCCCTCGAAAGGCAGCTCATGCGCGTGCAAAGAGGTCACAAGTTTGTTCTCCGGCCAAACTTCCCCGCAGCCACAAAAGGCCAACGCGAATGCAACAGTAACAATGTCAAAGTTCGGGTTCGGCTATAACGATTGCAGTATAACCTACTTTTTCAGAACTTTTTTTAAGGTATAAACTTTTTTATATTGAATATCAAATATATTTAATTTAATAGGAATACATTTTTCTCAGTGTAATATAAATGAGTTATGCTCTGACGAAGAAGTCACTGGCAGTCGTGTTAGTCACACATGATTAGGCTCGAAGGGCGATTAAATCATTATGGGTAAGTCCCTGGGAACCAAGCGAAATGAAAACGCAAATGTCGCAATCTTTATGGAATTGTACTTAAATATTTAACTACCAAGGTATTATCTAAAATGTATTTGTTTTCTAAGGTATTTTAGAATGACACAGCCCTAGAAATTAAGAAATAATCTTTATTACAAAACTATTGTAGGTCATACATAAAATAATTATATTGTTCTATGTAAATAAACCATGTTGAAATGTACATATTGTGCAATGCAAGATTTGCTTTGTGTGTTGAAGCCTAAAGTTATATAATAACTACAGATTGCAACTTGTTCATGCATTCACTGCTGACAATAGATTAACCAATTAAAATATATATGTATATATGTTTTTTTGAATTCCTTGCATTCACTAATGACAATAGGATAATAAATTAAAGTAGATATATATATATTTTTTTGAATACCCAACTAAATGGACAAAAGGCAGCAAGTAAACGTAGTCATCCTGATTAAATCCCTGCCCACTGACTTCAGCTTGTAAGCACCGCTCGCCACTCTGCACTAATCTGCGCGCTCATGGCTGAGTTTGCATTTAGGCTGTTTCCACTGTTCCCACTGCTTCCACACTACAGCTTTAAAGTTTGTGCACAAAATTAGAATTCATTTGCAGGGACACAGCACTCGAAATGGCCGGGAAAGTGGCGAGCAAACACACAACCAAACAGAGACCATAAAGTACATAAAACTGGCCAGCAACAAATGCGACTGCAAACATAGCAGCATAGAAACCCGGACCCCCACACCCATATAAACCTCTCATTCGGTTATTTCGCATTCAGAAAATGGCACTAATTATACAGTTATACAGTTATATGCGGCTTGAAGCGCCGCTGGGTAGCCACATTTTTGGCCACGCTTCCTGCTTGCCATTATCTGCCACCGGGCATCCTGCCTCCTGCCGCTCGCCATCTATAGTGTCGCCCCCCCCCCCCCCCCCTTCCCATTCCATCTTAACCCGTGCGGGAACTTTGGGAACCTCTGGAACCTCACCTGCAACGGTAATTAACGTTCTCGAACGGAACCGACGACTTGAAGCGTTGCCCTGACACAGGTGCCACGCCTCCGTCACTTGGCAGTCCCTTCATAGCCCCGCCCCTTGTGTCCAACTCGGAGTCGCAGTCCATTGGCAGTGGCAGTCGCAGCTGCAACACCTGCAGACAAACGACAGCGCCGAAGGACGCGGTGCACAGGACGTATACGTAACTTTTGTAATTAAAAGCATCGCACTGCAGCGGCAGAGCACCGGCAGAGCAACGGCAGAGCGACGGCAGAGCTGCGGCGACAACAATGCACTCATGCAAAAAGCTGCAGCTGCAGTAGCGGCGGCGTCGGCGGCAGAAGGGGTCTTACGGGGGCAGCAGCTGCCTCTTAGTTACTCTCCAACAAAAGGACAGAGCGGTGGACAGAGACGACGGAAGGGGGTAGACGCCCCGAAGGGACTCCTCCAGAAGGGGCTAAAGCCGAGCGCACTCAAACAAAGCTCGGAGGAGCGCACAATAGTTTTTTGGTCCTGGGGTCGCCGTTTGCCAAGTGGGTTGCGGCAGGTCGCACTTTGCACACTCAGAACTAAAACGTTCTTCAAGTGCCGAGAATCCAACAGAGCAGCAAAAATTTCACAGGGTCTGCCAAAAACAGACTCGATTTCATTTGAAATTTCAACATTTTATCCATTTTTCCTTATCTTTGTTTGTTAATCGACTATCCTTGTTCTTGATTTCAATTACATTTTCAAGAATTTATTTGTCTTAAAAGTAGGAGTTGAAGTATCTTTAAAATTAAATACTCTTTTGAGATATTTTGTAGGAGGAAAAAACTTAGAAAATATAAATACTATTTTAAAAACAGCATTTAATGCCGAATTTCTTCCAGTGCAGGACATTTTGTAATAGGCGCTGGGGCAGGAGAAGGCGGCAGAAAGGCTGGGTACTAAATGCGGTTGCGGTTGCCAGTGACTCTCGGTTCTTGGAGGCATCTTAGCGGGACTCGCCAGACCAACAGTAGATGCAGCTGCAAAAAAGGCGAGCCGGGAGACAAACTCAGAAACAGCGACAACAAAACCGGGGGAAGCTGCTGTGCTATCTCTCATTTGCTAAATCAGAATCATGGTCTCAGTGGCCCAATTTCACAGAGTGCCGCCTGGAGAGGAGCAACGCAACGGGCATCCTCGAACACCTGGCCCTCCTTGCGAGATGATCAGCTCCCGAGTTCTTTGCCACTCCATTGCGAGATTCATATCGGATGCGAAAGCCAGATCTCCATGTGAGACATCCGGCTCAGTTCGCACAAGTTATGGCAACAGTTAGCCTGAGGTTAACCCTGGGTGGGGAAAAGGAACTCTATCATTTAGCCGCATCTCTCGTCATTGTTTTTCATGAGCCAGGATAGTTGTCACCCAGGGCTTTGGGCTCAGGAACGGCATTCGCCTGCGGGTGCGTGGCCCTGCATAAAAAATTGCCAAGTTTAATTGATAAAGTTTCTCTGGTGTGGAGCCATGACGCCGCATTAAGCCACGCTGTCCCGTCCGTGGGTTAAGGGAAAGGGAAAGGGGAAGGGAAAGGGGAGCAGCTGCGTTGGGAAAAAAATCTGTTTGTTCAGCTTCAACTTAAAGCGTTTACGTGTGTATCCTGTCGTTTGTCCTTTGCCCTATGCCCTTGCTGCGTACTGATTCCCTCGGCGCTCGTTTGCTCAATCGCAGCCAACTACTTGCCGGGCCCATGCTGCTGTTCGTGCAGAGAGAAAAACTACAGGAAATCATTTACTATTTTGCATGTTCTTAATTCTGTAAAGGTCTTATCACTGCCTCAATTTACTTGGCACAACTTTAAACTCGCATTGTAAGTTTCTTTTCATAGTCCTGCAAAGAACATTATAATGGTAGTCGAAGGTTAGAAGGTTTTTTTGACCAAAATACCTTTGCTTTGCGGTTTTTCAATCGTAATTTGGACAAATCAGGGACCACAGCCAAAGAACCGACTTTTTTGAGCAGCTAACAACCCACATTAACAATCCATATCACTTTCTGGTACCTTTATTTTCGGACCAGTTTTTGCGAAAAATAACCAAAAAATAACAATTTTCAGATTTTTATGCCAATTGATTGGAAATTTAATAACGATCTCAATTAGATATGACACTCCATATTTGGACTACAGTTTCCTTTGTGTCGGTCAAAATACAGATTTTTTTGGTGGAAAATAAAGATTTCGGTTTTTGGTAAAAACAGGATTTTAAGTAGTACTGTTTTTGCTGTAACTTGGCCAAAAATTGTCCAAAATCAAAAAAAGATTTTCTGTTTTTAAGAGCTAAGAAACATACAAAGTGATCCATACCACTTTCCGTTTGATTAAAAAAAAAAATATTTTTGTCCATTTTCACATTTTCTATAAGGGGTTACATCATAATTTTATGCAAAAAATGGCCAAAAATAAAAGTTTCCTGGCTTTAATGCCAGTTGATTGATAATTAAATTACGAGATCAACGAGGTATGACACTCCATATTGTGACCAAATTTCGCTTGATATCGATCAAAATACTGACTAAGAAATCTCTTTTCAATTATTGTTATCCTTTTCTTTCACTGCGTGTCCTTGTGCGTGATTCGTGGCCCGGTGTCGCAGCTCGTGTGATTCCCTCACCGACCGGACGAGGCAATCAATGCAAAACAACAAATTTTATTCCATCACTTCATCGGCGACATAAAAATGTATAAGTTTGTCCTGGCTGCCCTGCGGCTCGCACACGTGGTGTCCTCGTCATCAGGTTGCTCCACGGAACTCCCGGGAGCCCGATGCCGATGCTTCAGCTGGTCACGTCCTGTTTTTGCCCGGCTTTTATTAAAAACGCTATGCAGAGCACATTACAAGTTAATAATTCCCGTGCCGAACTGCCGAAGAGTCGAACAGCCGGGATGTTCGCATCGCACACGCATTCATGGAGGCCATGGAGGAATGGAGGGGATGGTTGGGGGCATGACCAGCCTGGTGGCATATGCCACACATTCGTCGTGGCGCTGAAATATTCGTGCCCCTTGGCCAAGCGCCACATGAAACGAATAATTTTTATTATTCCCACTCCCACGGAAGGACAGTTTCCTCGTCCATCAGCCATCCGGGGCCAGCATTCAGCAGCCAGCATCCAGGATTCAGTATTCAGTATCCAAAATCCAGCAGGCAGAAACCCGCATCCGCATGGAATCCCTCTCGGAACGAACGAATAATGGTGTTTGTGTTCGAAAATACATTTATTTGAGGGCGTTGCCAGGGATTACGAGGGGGTGTGGCTGTGGGCATCCGTATGCCCTTTGCTCTGCGGCTGCGGCAGTTGACACAAATTGTCAGTTCATCAACGCCTACCGGGCGTATGCGTGATGTGGCCATGGGAGGCTGAGGAAGTGGCGGCAGCAGCAGCAGCAGCCGTTGGCCAACGAGCTTCGTTAGCCGAACTGGGCCAACGGGGCGTATGTGGATGTGGATGGGGACGTATAAATCCTGCACGTTTAACCATAACCGAATCGAAGCTAAACGAGCACCCTCGCCCCTTTTTTTCGCTCCAGCTCCCTCATCCTTGTACAGTCATAGTCCATTGTTGTCCATATCAGTTTGGTCGTCGCCTTTGTTGGCCAATGTCATTGTTATTAACTTTTTATGGCTTATTACATAAGCAGCACAAATCCAACTGACAACGCATACGTGACAAATCCCTCGAAAGGGGCAGTCTGGTGTATCACTAATTAAATTTATAAAACCGAATGCTAGACATAAATAAAACAATAAAAATACGCCTGATTGCCGTGATAAAGGCAGACCCCAAAATGAGCACGAAACTTTGGCGAAATGTATCTCAACCTTTTGAACCCTTGAACCCAGGCGGAAAATCCCTTTCAATCGGTCGGCTTCGAATCCAATTCCAATTCCCCGAACAATTAGTTCCGTCAGCCTCAGAAAAGCATTGCGAAACAAACGGGGATTTTCGCACGCCGAATCAATTGACAAAAGGTATTAAAAGTTTCGCAGCCTAGCGGAAAAACTTTCTCCCCGGGCCGAAATCACAGCAAATGCTAAACAGCAATTCCCCGACTTTGTGCCCCATTAAATGGCAAACCAATATGGAAACGGGGGAAGGGGGGGTTAAAGCCAGACGAGAGTCTATATCGTAAATTGTGCGAGACGCAAAATGAGATACGTAGTTCGCATACCAAAGGATTTGTAAGTAAAACATTTCTGATTAGCTGCCTGGCAGGGGGGTCCTTCTATGTGTGTTTGCGTGTGTCTGTCTGTTTGTTTCAGTGCCCACTGGCTATTTCTATTTGATGTCCTGTGCTGACCTCGCTGCGGTTTCTCCAAGGATCTGGTCTTCGTTTCTGGTTCGGTTTAGTTTGGTTTTACTAGAAGCACTAGAAGTGCGCAAGCATAATAAAATCAAGATACAGAGAGGATTTTCGGGAATGGGAGATGGGAGCCTTGAGTTCCAGAGATCCAGAAACCCTGAGCAAACAGGACGTGGGGACGTGGTCCTCGCTTCTGTCTCTGCCACTAATTGAACTTGTGTGAACGTATTAAGGCTTATGTGCGAATGTTTGTCTGGTTCAGTTGGATTCCAGCTCCTCTGCCGAATCCTCCTCCCTGGAACGCCCGGCAGTGCTTAGGATGAATAAAAATATTGTGTTAACTTTGGAACAACTCTCGGTTGATATAACAGCCCGAGGGAGGGCGTGGCAAGTGCCGAGTGTCGCCCCCCACCCCCTTCTAAGTGTATTTGTTTCATTTGCCCTGAATGCTAATGATGGGAAAATTTGCGAATTTGCGCCAGGCGAAACGGGTGGTTGATGGGTGGTTTTGCTGGTTTTCTGCTGGGATCGAAGTCAGCTTCTGAGAACGAGGATGTCACTGAGTCGCAGACTGAAATGCTAATGATGTAAAGCTTTGCCAAAGCTGAAACAAACGACAGCCGTTTTGGGGGCAACGCTGTCTCGAAATGAGGAAACTGACTTAACTTAATTGAAGTTGCTGATGGCTTGGCCTTCGTCTTTGCCTTCGCCTCATCCCTCCAGCTCCATTACTCCCCCATTTAAGGGGGAGGCTGCGGAACTCCGATCGGAAGCTCGCTCGAAGTGATTTCGTAATTAATGAATTAGTGGGGCTCTGCGTTAGCGGTTACCCTTGGCCATGGCCAGAACACTTAGCCAGACCGGCGGAGTTCCCAGAGTTCCAAGAGTTCCCAGAGTTCTTCGAGTTCCTGGGGTTGAACAAGTTTGCTGAGCTGATTACACACGAAACTTGGCCAGCTCACTGGCTCACTGGCTATTCCATTATCGTGCTAAGAGCCCATTGATGAGCTGCCCCTCTCCGGGGGGAAAACACTTGAAAACACTTGCCGTCTGAATTATGATTTCATTAGAATCTATCTTCTATCTCTCTGCCCGCGGCACCTTGCATAATAACTCATTATGGCAGCTGCATTTAGCCGGCTTTAATCGCTTTTATCATCAGCTGCTTGGCTGCATTCTCGGTGCTCGGTATTCTCGTTACCCCGCCTCGTCTGTCTGAGAATGTGCAGCATTTCCGGCTCGTTAGCTTCACTGTACTGCGCTGCATAGTCTGTACTGTAGGTGCACGTGCCATGCGGGCCTGTGTCCGCCTGTGGTCCTGTTCCACATCCTGTTCCTGTTTCTGTTTCTGCTCCTGGTCGTGGTCCTTATTGCCCCAGCTGCCTGCCGCCTGCTGCCTGCTGCCCGCTTTGCTGGCTGCCGCAGACAATGCCCCATTAGCATGCAGCATATTTTAATTAGCCAAATAAATTTACCATCCCTCCTGGCCAAGTTGACTAAAGTTAAAGCTCTCTTTCTGGACCGTCCTCTGCCTGGCTGGGATTTATTGAAGCGAAGAAGCAGCATACAACATGAACAAGGAAGCGGGTTTTTCGACTTAACGATACCCTAAACATGGGTATACCTTTTATGCATTAAAAAAGTTATAACTGTATGTAAGTATTATTAGTAATTATAATTTTAAATGTTTCTTTCTAAATAAAAATGCAGGTATATATAATTTTTTTTAGAATTTTGTTGATTTTAGAAATAATAAACCCTTTATCCACACCCAAAAAAAAAAAATCGATTTGAAACGTAGACCAATTTTACATTATTTAAGATCAATTTTAATTTGATATGTGGTCAGGTAAATTTGACCTGGACGAAAAGGGTATTTCATGTAAAAATTATATGGGTTTTGCATGACCTGAAATTTGCATGTGTGCACATTATGTTTCTAGAAATATCAGAAAATGTATTTTAAATATGGATATATATTTTTTAAATATTTTTAATTTTAGTTTATTTACCCCTAACCATTTGACTGACTACAACATCGAAATTCATAAGGACATGTTCAACACTATCGCTTAATTCATATCGGTAATATATAACGTTAATGTCGCTGCCAGTTACATGCGTCAATGTAAACATCGTGGTATACACGGTATACCCAAGGACTCGCCTTCTACCGGGTATGAAAAGTATACAAAACACGTCGGACTCCCTGGCGCCTGTTTAATTTCACTTAACGTTTAACCTGCTGCCATTAATCGAGCGCAATTAACGCGCCTTTAATGGCAACTTTGGTCAGCTTCGCAATCAGTTGGCCCACACACACACACACATACATGGATATACTGGCAAACACACCCCCATACATACATGCATATTTAATTAGCAAAGTCAACGCTCAGTACTCAAAGAAGGTTAACTGGAAAAGGGACGTGTGGGGTGGTCAGAAGGCAGCAATGCGTCGCTTGATAAATAGCCAATAATTCTTACGCAGCCATGGAGCCCGACAGGCCCACTTTAGCCACCCACTTGGGAGCCACTGAACCACTGAACCAATGAGCCACCCAATGAGCCACCCACTGAACCACCACCCAGAAGCTTGAGGCTCGTTGAGAACGAAATAAATTGCCGGCATCTAACCTTGAGCGTGTGTTGTGGCTATTATCATTTGTAATTTGCAGCAATTAGTTGGGGCTCAAAAATTCTAAAGCAAACTTTGTCGGGAACAACAACAATAGCCGCGGGGCGGCTATGGGCGGAGGGTGAGAGGGGGTGTGGGCGGGTCAGTAACTAGGATAGGAGCCAGCGGCCACGTGGTTCTGGGGCCCAAGACCCAAAGTCCCGGCAGAAGGCAGAAAAACAAACAGCGGCAAAAAAGAATTTATTGAGCCGGGGCCAGCTTACATATTTATAAGGCACATTAAATTAATTTACGCATGTTTGTGCCCCATCCCAGGGGCAGGGGGAATTGGCATTGCCCAGGTGGTCGGGGGTTCGTCCTCTGTTTACAATGACCACGCCCCCCGGGGGTCCGCATTCAGTGGCATTGATGAGGCTCCGAGGCCCACGGGACATCCGAGGTGGCTCTACTCCCACCGCGAAAGTGCAATTGAATGAATAATTACGGCGTCAGTTATCGAGTTACAGTACCTATTAGATGTTCAGAAACTATTCTGGATTTTAAGGAATCCCACAAATTCAAATGAACACACTTATTTCCTTAATGAGGGCTCCCAAGGGTTTAATATCACAAAATCTGTGAATGCAACAGGAATTGGAAAATGTGGGAAAAATAAAAAAATGGGAATAGGTAGCATGGGTAGTATAGAAAATTAGGAAATATGGAATTCCAATCGCTTCTTCCAATTTTCCGGAATTTTATTACTAAGGAATGTGTTTGTAGAATAAGAGAGGTAGAAGTTCATTTTGAACTTGGAAAAAAGGGAAAATGTGGAAATTAAAAAGAGAGATTACATAGTATGTAATACATACAAAGAAAAAAATAGATATGAAATAGGGTCATTTCTACCTTATTTCATATCAATAAAAAGCCGATATGATTTATGTCAAATTTATGATTCAAACATATCAATATGATATTTTATCATATCATATAAAATACAAATCATATCATATAATATAAAATTAAAATGATATGAATAACTTGATCTTTAAAAAATATAAAATTGACCAGCACATATCAAAATTTTATCAACATTTTTTTTCTGTATAGGTAATTATCAAGATCCCTTAAGAGCCAAAACAGAAAGAAAGAAGTTCACTTTGAAAATATGGAAAAATGAAATTCTAAGCACATATCTTCTTCTCCTTGGGCTACTCACTCGCCTTAGCCCCATTTAATGACGTCGAGGCAATCAGTGCTGTTCCCATCACTCGACTATGTGCAACTTGGGGCAACTGCAACTCTCTCGCATTCGAGTGTCGCCAACATATCGATTTACCCAATCAGTAGCAGCCATCTTGTTTTCCATTCAAGCGGACGTCAAGGAGATTTCCCAGTCTCACTAGGAGCTTTAATCTCCTCGCAGTGTCTTCGGTTCGGAAAATGCACTATGTGCATGCATATAATCAATATGAGATGATAGCCTCATTCATGCATTCATGGCATTTTGTTACATTTTCCCCCGTGTCCTTCTTTTCAAGGGTTCTCCTTTTCACTCCGACGACCCTTGGGTAAACAAACACATGCAATTTATAACAAACAGCCATGCCAACAACAATTAGTTCTATTGATGGAGGCGATGCCATAACACATATGTCCCGGCATAAATAATAGATTCGAAGCCACATCCACATTTGGAACCATTGTGGAACCACCAAAGGCACAGATGTACATATGCAAAGTTTTTCCCTGCCACCCGGAATCCATTCCACACTCGCACAACTCAAGCCGAAGGCAAATGGTGTGCGACTTATGCTGATCCGTATGCCACTTCCACTGCCACTTTTCGGAATTTTCGCAACCGGCCAAGGAGAACGGAGTGCGGGCGGCTTCTGGCCCGGTCCCCTTGTGTTAGATAAATTGCAGTTTAAACCTACTTACATGCATGTGCTGGCCCCACCCCAACTGCCGGCTGAATGGTATCCAAACTGAAAAACCCGAAACTGAGACTGCGACTGGTTCCACGATTGCCATAAACATTTTGGGCGCAGTCAGCACAAGGAATGTTCCGGGTGTCACGCGGGGAACTCCCTGCACTTGGAAAAAATTAAACCACACAAAATGGATTTTTAATTGGAAATTGTAGCACAAACGACTGAGCATGAAAAATGTTTGAAAATTGCTACCGTTCTTGACAGTGACATTATTACTCAATCAACTTTTAATTAGTTATTCAGCTTTATAATTAAATTATTAAATGGAATATGAGTTTATTACATTGAATTGCTTTAATAATTTGCAATAGTTCTTTTAGAAAATCTACAAATACTTTTAAAACTGTCCCATCGTATTCCGTAAGTTCCCAAAACCAATATTTCTTTAAGCGTAAAGCTGGTTAAATGAAATGGGGTGCAAGCGTTGCCAATGTTGCATGCCACATGTGAATGCATTTCCCCACCTCTGTGCCATTTTTCTATTTTTTGACTGCCTGCCAAGCTGAAATTGGAATAGACTCCGGCTTAGTGCTGGCATTGTACGAGCATAAGCGGCTCAATATATTTTTAATATACTTAGTTGGATGGCGACATTGTGCTCTGCGGCAGGAAAGGGGGGGGAAAACTCGGGGTCTACTCCCTTGCCAGACAGTCAATTGGAGCTTTGGCGGTAAAAGTTAATACGATTTAACCGGCTCAGAGGCCGCAGACAAGGAGCGGCGGAAAATATGTAAAATATGCCCGAACTACGCCACTTTGAGTGGGCCCCCAAAAATATGTATTAGGCCACTTGGCTGCGGCAGCCACTCGAGGGCGGGGCCCAGATTTGTTGAGCTCATTCGCTTCATGAATAATTTGCGCCGCAGCGTCGGCATCCCGAGGGTCTCTACAGAGTACCCTTCACCCACGACCTTCCCCCTCCTAATGGGGGGGAAAACAATAAACAAATGGGCAAAAACATATGCAAAGAGTTTCGCCGAGGAGGAGAGCGTATTCAAATAGAGTTGACAGACGAGTGACAAGTGCTGCGTGGGTGGTGTGGCATCAATGATGGCGTCATCAGGGGGCAGGGGGCAGGGGGCAGGGGTCCTTAAGGTCCTTGGGGTCCTCGCAGTTAGCAAGTCATCTAGTCATCTAGCCATCAGGCGCCTCCGAACAGCAAACAAATGGTCTCAGGTCGCAGCGCGATAAAAACGTGTGAAAAGGCATTTGGCAAAAGGCCGTATCCTCATCCTCCTCCTCATCCTGGCTCAGGACTGACATCCCGGTCCATCTCACTTCACCTTTTGGCAAATGATAGTTTTTATCGCTCTGGCCCCGGTACTCGACTCATCTCGTCTCGAGTGTTTTTCGGCCCCGATGAGTTATGGTAGCTGCATCAAAAGGCTTTGCAAAAACAACGGGAAAGGAAAGGAGCTGCCGAGAAGGTGTATATGTGGCGTCCACACATGACCATCACCATCAGCTTGAGCTTCGGCTTCAGCTTCGCCATCAACATCCGTCTTTGGCTGCTCCTCACAGCTTTTGCCGCTCTTCGAGGGACAAACGTGCGCTCAATCCATCACTTGCCTGTCATTGCCGTCTTGGCCAGCATTCTGGCATTCGGTATCCCAGGATCATCCCAGTGTCCTCGCAGTATCCTCTCATGCCCATCCTGCCTGCAGATAATGTTTATTGGCCTGCTAGCTGGTTAATTTTAATACCGCACACAGCCTGATTTATGGCCCTTGGCTGGACAATTGAAGGTCCTCTCCGCGCCGATGGCGATACAATAAACTGCACTGGCCATCATCCCTCCACCACCACCTCCACCGTCGCCTCATTAAGCGGACTCCAGCGAAGGCAACATAAAAAACTCGTTTACCTGCATTAAGCGAAACACTCAGCAGACGGTTGGGGCATAAAGGAAATGTGACAGCATCTGGGGAGCAGGGTGAAGAAGGGATGGGAGGTTCTATAAGGGTGGTGCTTCAGCGGAATCCCAGGCGGATGCCACAAGTGCCCCACTGCTCGCACGTGAAGAGGAAAAGCTGGCGGGACTGAAGGCAAGCTTCTGTTCGCCTCCTTTGTGTGTCCTTTTCCACGCCCTCCTGCAGCGCAGCCGAAAATGCAAATCAGCTGTAAAGGGAGGAAGGGCCCACTGAAATACCAGGCCACCCCTCTTCCTCAACAGCCCACCCATGCCCCACAGCCTCCATGTAATTGCGCGCACTTGGCGGTTAATGGGGGCGACAGGAGCAATCTCAAAAGAAATGTATGAAATTTGTATGGGCCAAGGCGGGCAAAAGTGCAGTCCCCCCCATCCCCCCCCAACCATACAATAAAAGAGAACATCCTGCTCAGGGATGGAGGTGTTTTTATAACGGGCCCTTCTTGGTATATCCCTTATAAAGAGCAATCACTGGGGCATCCTGGATTTAATTAAATGGATACTTTAATAAATATTTTATTTAAGGGTTCTATGAATAAGTCATTTTAGAGGATAAGTAATGTAAACGTTACAGGTCTTTAAGTTTCCTGAATATTGGGACATAAATCCGGATGCAGGGAGGCACCACCACAATCTTCTTATATGGCTGAATGCCTCGGGGAACGCCTTTCAGTAAAACGCACATCGATTTTCAGTTTTGGTCATTCCTGACCATCCTCCTCCCCTTTTGTACAAACTCTTTAGGGGTTAAGGAACCGAACCGATGCATTGTTGGCTGCGAACTTCCAGCCCTGGCTTTGTTCTCCGACCAACCAACCAGTCGACTTAACTCATCTCGAGTCAACTCATCTCGTCACCTGCTCCGCTCGTTCGTTCACCACGGATGTGCTTGGGAATTATGCGTCAAATGCTCTACTTCAGCTCAGAACCCTCCACCCCCTATTACCACCCCTCATGGCATTGTTATTGTTGCCATTCGGTGCAGGTTAAACGTTGCGTATGCGTGATTTACATGCGCTTTGTTTGGTCTTCCCCTTTTGCTGCGGCTCTTGTTATTGTTATCGTTTTCGCTCGGCCAAAGCCAAAGCCAAAGCCAAAGCCAAAGCCGTATCCTTCTCCTTATCCTTAGCCAAAACCAGAGGAATGGAGCCTGTCAACTGTGAACTGTAACAAAAATTAGCAGTAGACAAACACGGTCCTCGTCATGGAAACAATGCACCGAGCGAAATTGAGAAAATACTCATTTAAAATAATCATCTTTCTCCTTTCAGGTAAATCTCTTTGGTGCTCCATAATATGCAGGTGACTTTGAAAGAGGACACCACTGCCATTCAAGTCAGCAAACTTGTTTCTTATCGATAAAAAAGGGAAAAATAAGGAAATGAAAGCAAAAGCTGCTAAGAAAGTTTTCTTTTTGTGAGATTTAATTTGATTTGAATTTTCTTTGACACCGATGCAAATTTCACCTTTCAATTTGTCGTAGGAAAATGGAATGCATCAATCTCGTTTCCTGAATTTAATGTTTATTAAATCATTTTCTCGTTTCCAGGTTAGAGCAAATATTTTGATTCATTACTTTGATTTTGACACAGGCCAACACACTCAGTATATCGATTACTTTGTGTTCTAATTAAATTTGTTGTCCACGAAATTAGAAAATGGAATAAACATTTATGGTTGACCATGGTATCGATATTCTGCGGTGCAGCTGCGGTGGGTAATTGTTGGCCCTTATCTCCCTTTTCTCGCTATTATTTAAAATCAGGAATTTTTCTTTCTGTGTATACGACTATTGGCATGTGTGTGTGCCTCACATTAGCCAATTATGCAGACGACGCATTTAACGTGGCCAAAAGGCAGCAGCAGCAGCAGTCAAGGCAACCAGCCAGCCAAGCGACTGACTGCGACTGAGCCGCTTTATGCCCTTTGTTCCCGTGTAGCAAGTCGGCAATTTGTAAGCAATTTACGTGGCTCGAGCTAATTAACTCGCCATATTTTCTATGCCTACAAAGTTTCAATGAGCCGGGCTAAGCCAGGCCACCATGGCCTAAACCATCCGAGCAGCCCACAAAAGGCAGACAACATCTTTGCCTGTTTTTGGGTGACCCACTGACTCGGTGACTCGGTGACAGAGTTCCGTGTTAACCCAGTGACTTGACTTGGCCAAGAGAGCGTGGGAGCGAGAGAGAGAGAGCTAAGCTAAGAGAGCGGGCTAAGAGAGAGACACTTCTCCTGCGGGAGAGAAAGTGACTGGAGGAGCCTGCAACATTTAAGCAAGCCAGCAACATGTTGCCGGCACTTTCAATTATCTATGCGATAGAAAATTAAAATAATGAACAGTGGCTCACACAGACACAGTCACACACACACAGTCACAGTCACACACACCTCACTGCACAAGTGTGCGCGCTCCATTGAAATAGGTTGGGAAAATATGTAAATCGTATATGGAGAATATATGGAATATGCGAGCATAGGAGCATACCTATAGCTCTTTGGCCATATCTATAGACGGAGGCGAGTGAGTGGCAAGTGGGCGAGGAAATTGCGGCATTTACGTGGCGGGCCAAGGACTCCTCTCTGCTTTTCCGCTTTTCTTCTCGTCTCCACTCGTTTTTTGAAGTTTTCGCCTCACGGCTCATCGAGCACTCTCCCCTACCCCCTTTTCCTTACTCATTTTCAGTCACACCCCTGGCAAGGACACCCAAAATAAACATAATCTGAGCCGGGGTGTGTGCATGGAAATGCTAAAAGCGTCTGCCGGCAGCAAAACCAAGAACAACGTGGCACATTATTTAATCAAGCGGAGAAATTGAATAGGCCCTTAAAAACTTTTGCCCGGGGCACTTAACCCCCAGTGAAAATAGGAATTGACGACATCGCCAGCCAACTTGAAGAATTCCAGCCCGCAAAAAAAGAAAAAAGGGGCTAGCCAAGACCAAGGGACAACCGAAAAATCCCAAATCCCCAGCCAGACGAGCAGAAAAATGAGCCGATAAGGGAATTTCATGCAAAATTGGTAAGCCAACAACCTGATTACTTAATTGCCAGTTTGCGGCCCGACTTGAGATTCTGCTTCCACACTTCACACTGTCTGGGAGTCATAAATTTTCCAGCTCAAAGATGTCGCTGCAAATGGAGCATAAAGTGTTTGGGTGAGCGTTGTGACCCGATAGTCGGCAAACGGAGATTTGTGTGGGCGAAGATGATGGGCGTCTTCGGTCGCCGGAGACATTTGACAAGGGTCTTCGAGCATCAGACATCAGGAAACCGAACACGTAAGTAGTTTTAAACAGAGGCCAGAGTGCCAGAGTGCAAAGGAAAACCTACCAAGCGTTGCTTGTAATTACATTAAATTGCCAATTACTTAATAATCATTTCATCTCCTTTAATCCCTTTCTCCACCATTTGCAATTAAGGGATTCGGGCACTTAAATTGATCTCTGCAACATCGCATTTGGCCCAAACCATTTGGGCAATTGAATTGGAATCCCTTTTTCGGGTTTCGTCCATTGCCATGGCCCCGAGTGAGGTTCTCAGTACGAACTGATGCGAACTGGTTATGGTCGGGCTGCAAACTTAATTTTAATTCTCACGCTTCTCCCAGCTGCCATTACTTCGATGCCCCTTGTCAAAGGGCGGAGTTCGGGCCCTTTTCCCCCTAGGGAATGGGGTTTCCATTCCATTCCAGTCATAGAGGCACAGGGAACCTCTTACTCGTCCTGGCCCTTGGCTGACCATTTCCACGGCTTCCGTTCGACTCGCTGGCTCACTCGAACTGCTATTTGATTTCAGCATTGATTTATGAGCGTGTCCGGTTCACGTAGACCCCGTACATAGCCTGCAAAGTCCGCATCCACATCCGCATTCGCATCCGCATCCGCAGCCATGTTCGTGTTGCGCTGCCTCTGGCAGATTTGCTTTTATAGTACGCTCAGTTGAGCCGGCGACTGGCAGCTGATTGCCCAAAGTCAGTAAATTAAAGTTCATTCAGCAGCTCAAAAAGGTCCGAGAGGGGATCGATTCGATTTGGCTGGATTCCTGCTCCTGACTGGTTGACTGGCTGACTGGCTGACTGGCTGGCGCACATTTGTAATTTATTCGCTGGCAAAAACCACAAAAGCAAAATAGATATTTATTAACATATAAATTATGCATGTGATTGGCCTCAACGGGCGCCTCGATACGTAGATGGCTGTGATGTGAAGGCCGGACAGGAGGTTCGATGATTAATCGACTGTTCGGTTGCGGCCCTTTAAAGCCAACTGCTAATTTCCGATTTTAAACTTTCCATCCAAAGGCCCCCTACTACTTGCGTGGGGCTACTCTACCCTGTTCCGCCACGAAATTCCCCGTTTGACGCCCTTTAACTGAAACCATCGCAGCGCAGATAAAGTAAAGGCGAGGATAGTTCTGCCTGTCACATAAATCGGATCAATAAATGATGATATTATGCTACCGCAGGGACACATTCAGCTGCCACACTGCCACAGAGACATGTACACGGAGAGAAAGGGGGATTGATTAACCCTTGGATTGAGAATAAAGGGGTTTAAAATCAAACACCTTAAAAAATGATGTAAAATTATATTATTTAAATGATTTAAAATATTTTTCTGTAATATTAAAACCTTTTCTGTAAATATGAAATCCAGGAATAAAGACGTATCATAAAAATAAAGCAATGTAAAATAGATAATGAAAAATGTCACATTTCAAACTAATTAGTTTCACCATATTTCTGTGATACCTTGAATGTGTTTTGTTACAACTTCCCAATTCAATCAACTGGCTTTTAAAAGTTTTTGTATACTAATTGGGTTATGAATTTTGATTGAACTGTTAGTTGTGCAAACTTCTCAACCATTTTCAAGCTTTAAAATGCTAAAGGCAACTAGGGTTTTTCTGCTGTGCACGGGGGAACCCAGAGACTGCTGCCAAGTCGTAGGTGGCAACACATTAAGATAAAGTGACAACGCCTCCATGGAGCACAGTGGACGTCGAGGATGCGCGCCCCTTCCTTCCCAGTGGATGCAGAAAAGGGGTAGCCGAAAGCGAGGGTCTGAAGAGGATGGAGGTGGAGCTGAAGCTGGAGATGGAGGTGCCTGATGGGGGTTTGCTGCTATTCTGAAGGACAAACAGAAATCAGGCGGCAAACATCAAGTAAGAGCGGCAGCGGCAGTGGCTTGGGTACACAAATGAATTGTATACATGTCCCGCTTTGCGATGGCGTCTGTAAGAGTGTGCGTGAGTGTGCGTGTGAGGCGGATAAGCTTTTATTTTCGCTTGGCATTTTATGCGCATCACGCATACGCACTGTTACACACAGGCAAGCGAACGAACTGAGATGGCAGCAGATAGTAGATAGCAGATAGCATAGATGTGTGCTCCGCACACACGGACATGCACAAACGCAAACAAGGACTTGCTTTGCATCAAAAGGAAGAGGAGAAGAAGGGGGCGTGGCCGTATCCTGGGGGCGGGGGCAAGGGTTCTGGCTATAATGACATTTAGCTTTTGAAACAATGTAAACAGCAGCAGCAGCGAAGACAACGTCGAAGTTCAAAGTTGGCTCTTGCTGTAGGCCGCCAAAAGTTGCCCTAAGTACCAAGGCACACACACTTGGTCGAAAGCGATGGGGGGAGCTGGAGGAGATGGTGGAGTAGGCGGCTTCTAAGGACTCAGCCATGACAAAGGACCCCGAGTTGTGTGTGTCCTGGAATTTTGCATGAGCTCCAGCCACCGCAAATAGTGAAGGGATCCGCACACGCACCCACCAACCTGCCCAGGTAAACTGTCAAGTTAAGCCCAGTGAGAAGCCATAAATTGCCTCCGGAGGTGGAGGTGGAGTTGGATCTAGCGAAACCGACAAGACGCTGACATTAACTAGGCCAGATATTGAGACAGCAGCTCCCGAAAACGGATATGAGCCCCTGAGCTTCAGTGCCCCGAAAACAGGACCATTCCTCACGCAATCGGACAACAAGCTGCCAAGAGGCCTCTCGTCCTATCCTCCTCCCATCCTCTCATCCCGGAACGGGTCAAGTTCCATTGCGTTTGCTGGCTTTGATTAAGTGCGGCGATAACAGGGAGAAATCGTTATCCGGGGATAAGGGGGTTCGAGGGGAGTTCCAGGGGTTTACGGGGCACTGAGCCAGAGTTATTGTTGGGCAAATTGATGCTTTCACGTGCAGATGGATGGCCGCAGCCGCATTTATGTATATAGGCCAGCGGTCCTTTGTTGCCGAGTAACCGAGTATCTCAGTATTCAAATGACATATTATATAACGTTGTGAAAACATTTACGCTCGCTTGTAAATATTTCAATTTATTTAATGCCACCCCGGCATATCCGAGTGGGTATCTTTTATGTTATGTGTGCATCTAGGTGGCCTGCACTCCGCACTCCGCCCTTTGGGGGGAATAAAGTATAAAGAAGGCATAAAGAATGGGCTGCCATAATCATATGCCAATAAAAAGTCGGTTAGCAGGGACTCAGTTTCGGTCTTAGCACGGTTTTGGGGGTATTTTCCGGTCCAGGTTGTGGGGGGACGTTATCATTATGCGCTACATCGCTTACACATGTGGCCACGCAGGGCGAAAGGTCTGCATCGGGTTTGGGGCTTTATAATACATTCAATTCATGGCCAGAACAAATGATGTGGAAATGTAAAATAGATGCCCGTCCACGCAAGATGCCGCACCAACACACTCACGGCCAGACAAACTGGCGCAGCATGTGACAGCGACTGCAGAGAACAAAAAATAATCAACCTTCTAGTGCGGAATGAAAATTGTAAATATGTAAATATGTTACTTCAGCAATAAACGGAAAATTTATAAAGTGTTTTTCCTAAAATTGATTATTTTTCTGATATTTATTAAAAGTATGTACATTGTACACTGTTAAATTCTAGTTTATTTTAATACTCTACATTTTTACAAAAAATATAAATCTTGTAATCAAACACGAGGTTAGGACCAATTAAAACCAATCTTTCCACAGAAAAATGAAGGCTCATCTAATAAAATCTATGCAAATATATTTTTCTAAGCCAAAGTCAACAAAAAAATTCTGTAAAATCAACGGATAAGTTTAAGAAGATTTTAATTGAGAACTAGGGTTGTTAAAACATCGATGGTGGACACTGTAGTGGAAAGTGGACACTATCGATGGTGGTCACTATTGATTTTACCGATAGTATCGAAAATTGAAGAATTTTTTCTCTGAGCGATAGTATTGATTGTGGGCCCTAACCATCGATGTTTCATAAATTTGCAAACCATCGATAGTATCGATAGTGCTATCGATTACCAACACTATTGAGAACCCAAATCCAACTGTTTAACTTCCAAAATAAAGAGCCCTTAAACGTTTTGTTACCCAAATCTTTATGGCAATCATTTCTCTGTGTGTGGCGGCAGGAGGCAAGAACTAGAGCCATCCAACATAATGGTGGGATAATCGCCGCCGACACATGCACACTTGAAATGTCAGTGGATTGCCAATTGCCCAAACCCTGTCACGTTCTGAATGCTCGTGCGGATGTCAATGGTGATGTCCAGTCGGATAGGATGAGATGAAATGGAATGGGATCGGATCGAATCGGATCAATTCGAGGCGGAAGGTTGGGCAAGTGGCAGGGGCGAGACTTCATTAGCTGCAACGGCAGCGGTTAATTTTTACGGTCATGTGCCTAAATGCAATCCAAAGCCGGGAGTCAGAAGTTTGCCAGTACTCGCTTTTATGGCTTCGAAGCCTTAACGAGCTCTAATTGAACTGAGCATGATGGCCGTATCGCAAGGGGGCGCCTCCTGGAAGCCAGGAGCTGTTGGCTTTGTAATTGGCTAACTGTTATTGTTAAATGGAAAAACCCAGAGACTCGACAGACCGAAATCTGCAGGAAAATCAACCGAGGACGAACCGAAATTGGTTGGAGGTATATAAAATGACAAGAGCAAGGTGACTGGAAAAGCCTGCCGAGCAAAGGGTAATCAAAATGAAGTCAAAATAACCGAACATGACAGGCAGGAAAGATGTTTACCCAGCCGAACAGTGGTGCCTTTTGGCAGCATCACTCATAAGCCGTGTGGCTCCAAGGGAAACCCACGGCAAGCGAAACTTTCACGCATGTGTGGGCGTGGCAACTGTCATTAACTGCCTCCTGCTAATGAAACGAAATCTCCCCCACGACATAATCTCATTATACTTATATATGTCCTCGCATATAAATAAATTTTGCCCCGATATGATGTGTTCGGCAATCAAAAGAAGAGTGGGGAGTGGGCAGAGCCACATGCTCCCTGCATTGTTATAACTTCCCGGGCTATTAATTGTGCTTAGTTCGGTGGTGCGCACTTAGCGTCCCGGCACTTTGTTAATCGCATGATGGAGAGCTGGCCAGATGGGAACCGAGGAGTCCTGATAAGGCCACCGCCAGGATGTGCGTATTTGCTCGGTGTCTTCATATTTCACATATTTCTCGCATTTATGCCCTGGTATTTGCCTGGTGCTGCTTCCTGCCACATTGCCCCATTCAACTGACCTTTGAACTAGTTTTCAATTAAAACTGCAGACTCCGGGGGCTACAGAATGCAGGACGAAGGATGCCTGGTGGGCCTTTTGTGGCATTTACTTAGCATTTACTTTTGTTTAAAACTATAACATGCAAGCAAGTTTCATAAATCACGGCTCTAAGCCGGCCAGAAGTGAAAAATCGTAGCCCCAATTTTAATTAAAAGCGTGCAAAACACGATACCCTGCCCCTTTTCACACACACTTTGCCACACACACCGTGCCAAGTCGTATACAATGTTTTCCAAGGAAAGCCCGGCAAAGCCTTGCCTGAATAATGATTGAAAAACAAGGCAAGACTGAGGCTTCACCCCGCCTCCTCCCCCCACATTTCCACACCTCCTGCCCAACGAGTTGTATAAACTCAAGAATGAAGTTTGTTTAAAATAATTTGCAGGCTGTCCAGGCTTAGACCCCGTCTTGTAGCCCGGCCCATCCCAACCCATCCCATCCCATCACAGGCCCGGAAAACACGCCGCCGAATCCTCCCCAGCTCAGGGCCAACGCCTCCGCTTTGTTTACTTATTTGCAGAGCCCATTTGTTGCCAGGGTACGTGAGAGCTGCCCGGATTCCCTTACCTTCCTTTCGGTCCGTTCCCCCTTTCAGACGGCGGCGACAAAAGTCTTTAATTTCTGGCCAATACCAACGGCAACGGCAATGCCAACGATGCCAAAAGCTTTTCAAAGCCACCGAAACGGGGGCGTTAACAAGCGCCAGAGACAAAACTTGCCGTTTATTTCCAACTACAACACAGCTAGATAAAGAGACACAGCCAGATACACTGGAAGAAAAACATTATATTTGATCTAGCATTAAATATTAAGATGTATTATAAATATGTTTAACATTTTTAATTGTTAATGTAAAAGTACCTTCTGAAATCTATGATTTTTTGATCTTGGAATCTATGATTTTTTGATCTTGAAATCTTTGATTTTTTGTTCTTGAAATCTATGATTTTTTGATCTTGAGTAAAATATACAAGATTTATTTTATAAAAAAATAAATTAAAACCAAATAAAATTTTTTTGTAGTACTTCTTCTCTGTATTTATATATTTGGATAAGAACAAGGGGGCGTGGATCACGTTGAGCGGTGGCAGTGGTAGTGGGTAAAACGCTTTGAATCCTCTGCAGCCGCAGGGTATCAAGGGATTAGTTCTTGCACTTGAGCAAATATGCAAGGATCCCAAGTTTGTATTCTCTTAATGAGACGTCTTCAGTTGGACGCTGGGATGGATGGATGGGAGAAGCGAAATCGGAGGTGTAATGCAGGGTACGTGCCACCTGAAAATAAATGCTTATGTCTTTCATCACTTTCATCACTTAGGATCACATTGATTTTCCCATAATTACGTTTACATTTTATAAATATTTAAAACCTATTAAATTATTTATCAAATAATTTACATTAATTCTTTAATTCTTTTACTACTAAATTAAGTAGAATGCCTAAAAAAAGGAAAGATAAATATTTTATATCAGTATTTATATAATCGTTTTATTCGACGAAACTTTTTCGATATTCTAAAAATATTTTATAAAGACGAAATACTGTTTAAGTCATTCTAAGAACTGGTCAACAATTAAAACAGAGTAGGGATTTCTAACCAGTTGGAAATATTCCTCAACCCAACATATTAAGTTTGTAAGACAAACAGGTACTTTCCCTTGGGGAAGGGTATTCCCTGATTCGGCTAATTCCAGAGCAGTTGACAGCCTCCGCCGCGCAGATAAGTATGCATAAGCACAAGTTGATATCGAGGTATGCGTAACGTCATAGTCAAGGCCTAATAGCGTTTTGATACCCGCACATAAACAACAATGGCGCAACAACAACGGCCGTGGAGCAGCGGCATTGAGAGAGCAACGACAATAAAATGCAAAAGAGCCAGCCCACAAACGCACAACCCCCTTGGCACCCCCCCTACCGCCTACCACCCCCTCGGCTCCACTGGAGAGGTAATCCCAACCTGATGCTGTCTGTTTTGTAGTGTCTGCGCCTGTGGCCTTCATCAGAGCGAGCGGAGCGGGTTAATAGCAAACGATGAGGGCCAGGGGCTGCCGCAGTGGGGGTTCCCGGGGCTAAATCCACCCGCCGAAACAATAGTCTCGTTTCGCCGATTACTAGGGGATTATTTTTAATGTAAAGCCCTATTATCACAGTTGAAATAAATTTATTTGTTTTCACCACGTCTCTATTCTTCTTTTAAGTACTAATACAGTTTTGCATTTGTGGCTTAGGTATATTTAAAATATTCCGAAAAATATAAAAACATGAATATTTACAGGGAAGGCTTGTTTCTAAACTAAAATCTTAAATTACTTTTAGAGGCAACATTCATTATTGTCCCAATTATTTGTATATTTTCCCAAAAATATTCTGCAAACATTTTCATTGGTTTTACTTTTCATTTCTAATTGCTTTTCAACATGCCCATCTGAAATGGAATAATATTTTGTTTAGCTAACCCGGCTCTTAAATCAGAAATGCAAAGAGCCTACAATAATAATCACTCCGTTTTCCGAATAACCAGAATAACCAGAACAAACCCCTCTAAATTGAATCTCCCTTTGCCCCTGAGGTTGCGGAGTGGGTGTTTTGCTGGGTGGAAGCCAAGCATTTTGGATTACGTACAAGTAGGCACTTATTATGCTGGCAAGCACAGCGAGTTGCGATTTATTGTTTGACGTTAGCAGCCGCGTGTTGCCCGCGCTTTGAGGTCACAACGATCCCCTCCAGTTCGCCGGCTCCAACTCCAACGGGCTTAGCACAAATGTTGATCTAATCCAGAGACACACGGGCTAAAAGGCGGAGCCGGAGACGAAGACAGACAAACAACACATGACGTGACCGTGCCGGATTCGGATTCGGATGCGGATACGGGTGCGGATACTGGTGCGGATGTCGGCGGGGGCGGAGCCATGACTACGCCAAATGGCAAAACAAACTCGAGCCGCGGCTCCGTTTCCGTTTCTGCTTCGAGGTTGAGTTGTCCTGACGAATTGCACCGCCTGCAGGCGGAAAAGTTTGAGGGAAAAGTCGAGGGAAATCCGGAAAAGGGGCAGCGGCGGTACACGCGCGCGTTAAGTGGTGCAGTCAGGCGTACAAGTTTCCGAGCCAATCTGCGGAGCTCCGTTAACGCATTTGCACATCCATTCCGATCCGTTCCGTTCCATTCCCCTCCCACTCCACTTCAATCCACTCTAGACCATGCGGGGATGTGGCCAAAAATCCATTTCAGACAAGCAATCCCCCCACTCCGCGCACATTGTGAGATATTACCCGAATGACCTTTCATCTGGTCCCTGTTTCTGAAATGGCATTTCAATCAATTCATGGGCCCCAGAAAATGGCTGAAAACAACATGGAACACGAACATGGGGCCTGCCTGGTGCCGCCGACCACTTAATGTCACAATAAAAATGTAACTAACCATGAAAATTACATGTTTCCCAGCAATTTGGCATTTTGACATCCTTCGCCTGACGTCTGCATATGACCCAGAGCCCCAAAAACCCAGCTTGAAACACCCGCCCACCCATCGTCATCTCCGCTCTCTGATGTTTGTCCTTTGAGTTGAGTCAGTGTCGAGAGTTGTCCAGCGGATGGGGTCAAATATGAAAGGGGCGGTGGCATCGAGGAGGATGTGGGCACAACCAATATTTATCAACAACGTTGCGTTCGTGTTCGGCTCACGGACAAACTTCTTAAAACTGTTGTTGCCGCCACTGTTTTTCCCTCGATTGCCGCTGCAGAATTATAGAAAAAATCAAATAAAATACAAATAAAGAAGAAAAATTGAAAAAATTGAGATGGGAAAAATAAAATAAAATTCTCCTGGCAAAATCAACCGAAATTCGTAGCAATAAAATTGACTTTTTTATTTTGTTTGTTGGCAGCCAAAATGAAAGTACAGCCGCTGATTCATACATGTCCGTATATATAGCTATATATGTACGATATAGAGTAACGATATGACCAATACCTAAAACATACACATTATATAATGTATAAATGCGAAAGTTGTCAACGTTTACATTCTTGGGTTGGTTTCTGGTCGGTCTACGTTTCGGGCTCTCGGTCTTTTTGTGTGCTTTCTATTTCTATTTTTATTTTCATTTTCCGTTTTCCCAGCTACGTTTTTCACTCCAGCTTTGCATCGCAATTCGAGTGGAAAATTGACATATGTTTACTTTGTTGCTACTGCTGTCGCTGCTCCTGTTTTCCCCTGTCCGGTTTGTTGTTGCCAAAGTTTTTCTCTGGTCCTCCAATCGGCCAGTTGCCGAAAGTCGAGCGTCATTAGATTGGTACGCTGTTAGCATTCGAGACTCGGCACCAAGAGGTGCTTAAAACTGAATGTGGATGGGTCTCTGGCTGCAAATGATCAGCCTAGGAATGCTCTATCAAAGAGTTTAAGAGTTTTGCATTTTAATTTTATATTTTTTATGGTTTTAATGGTTTTTTACACTGACGGATCTAGGATTTTCTTGTGGGGGATGATATCAGAACAATATTTTTGTTGCATTCTTTTTGAATACCAAAATTCCTTTAATTTCCGTGGATCCGCGCATGGGTTTTTAATCAGAAACCATATTTTATTCAAGGACTTGTTCAATTTGATAACAATATTATATCAATGTATCTAAAAACTTTTCACAATGGTCATCTAAGAGAGTTCCATCTTCGAAATTCTTTATAAGCAGCTTGAAAACATCAAAATTGCAAGCTTTTTCTCAGCTTACAACATGTGTTTTCCAATCATTTGTAAAATCACATTGTCTCTTGATTGTGCCTACATATTTCCTGGCATATAAATTGATGTTTTACCAGTCTTAGATCCCACGCTTACGACCAGCTTAACCTTTTGACTTCTTCAGGCAGTGCTTAACAGCTTTTTCCACGCTTCAAAGGGAATCCTTGAATCGACGGCCCCAAACTTCAGATCCGGCTGAAGCTCAAGCCTCGCTCCATCTGCTGCAGTTGGCTCCGAGGTCAGGGTTAATGTTAATCCCTTTCCGCCCGGATTACAGCGCATTCTGCATTCCCTTTCACTGCGTGCCCATCGACGTCTTCATCCGCATCCGTATCCGCATCCGGATCCGCATCCTCAGCGTTGTCGTCTCGCATTTTGAGCGGCTATAAAAAATTAAATTAAATTATTGAAGCATTTTATTACATGTTTGTGCTTTCTTCCGCCACTTTCCTCCTTACCCGCCCTTTGCCATCTGCTTTTATGTAGCCATTTTCCTTTCACTGCCATCGCTCGAGCATATTTATTAAGCAGGAAAGTATTGAGAGAAGCCCATCACGATAGTTGCTACTCAACGGAGGAAAGGGGCCAAGTCGTAGGGGCTGGGGGCTAGCATCAACAATTGGATATCTGTGTTTGTCGGGGCCGGGTTAAATTGCCCATTGAAAGGCCGCCAGGGGCAAACAATTGTAGATGTTGCTGCCGTAGTTGCAGTTCCAACTGCCAAGGCCAAAGAGTGGTAGTGGTGCAGTGTCAGCTCATCGATTACACCGGCTAACAAAAGAAGCAATTTTTTAAAAACTCATTTCTCCAAGAGAACACAATGAAATTGTCCAAGTTATGTCCATGAAAGTGTTATTTATAAATATATAAAAAAAACCCAAAGCCAATTTATTATCATGTCAAGCAATAACACCTCTTAACGAGGTAATTATGTAGTGACGATGGCCGCAGCTCATACATAAAAACTGAATTATTTTAAATTTTGTGACAAAAAAATAAATAATATAATTAAATTTTGGAGGTCAAACAGCGCATAAAAACCAACAATATTTAAGAGATTCATTCGCTTTAAGAAAATCGCTTAAATTGTTTTCATAATCGAATTAAGATACAAATGACATTGGCGCCTCACATAAAAAACGCTTTTGAAATAACAGATTTTATAATTTAAACTGAAAAGCGATTTGGGTATAAAAAATCCTTAAAAACCATTTCGTTGGGGAATTAAACATTCAAGACTTTTTTCAGGTGACATGCAGTTGTAGTGCAGACAGAGATAAATATAAATATGAATAAAATACAAATATGATAAGACTGAAAAAAGGATTTACCTGTTAGCTAGTGATGCTGTTCAGCAGGGGCTCTGTGCGAGGGGGTTTAAGGGGGCTTAAGAGGGGTTCAAGGGGGCTGCACTGCATGGCAGAAAGTTGCAAAGTTGCAGGGGCTGAAAAACGAAAGCCCATAAATGATTAATGGACAAAGTTGCATTCGCATTTTGATGGCCCAAACACTTTTCATAATTTCAAGCGCTCGAAATTAGTCAGCTCTTTTTGGTCAGGATGCATCCTTCCTTCCTGTCGCCACTCCCCCATCCCCCATTCCCTCACTTTTTCAAATGCACATTAATGGCCATTTATAACAATTTTTGGCTGCCAGCTCTCCAAACATTCCAACAACTGCCATTGCAAATGAAGTGTAAAGGAGATAGTTGCAGAAAGGGGTTCTGTGGACTCGGTGGCTTTGGTTCTCGCACAAAATTAGAATCGAAATGGAATGAATGCAATGCTCTTCTCTTCTCAAGTTGCCAAGCAAGACCGACATGAGCCAATTTACATAACCCAGAACAACAAATAGTTACAAATTGAAAACTTTTGTCTGCCAAGATTGTAAGCGATTGTCTAGCTTCCCTATACCATTGCCATACCCATTGCCATTGCCCTTGCCCCAGTCGGTTCCTTCTCAGGATCTCCCGTCTCCCGAGTTGCCATTGTTATAATCAAAGTGGTAGCTGAATAACAAGAAAAACAGCAAATGCGGCTGACAGCAACAGCGACAGCGAACGAATGAAAGAGATACGCTCGCCGAGATACGAAAGAGCAATGTGTACCGAGATTGGATGATGGCAGCCAGAACGAAAAAGTATCGACAAGTTTGACGCTTTATGGCATTGTTTAGTGCCGCACATTTCGCCAAAAAACGTTTTTCAACTTTCACACAATTGCGCCATTTGTGCCGCGTCTTCAGGGTAGTGGAGGGGCTATATCTATACTATGGCCATAGAAATAGCTATAGATTTAGCCCCATCCTCTTAGGAAAGTAGGAAAGGGGGCGGAACCGTCGACACAAATCTGCTGACGGAAGCCCCGGTTGGCCCACCAGTGCTTTTTATACGGAAAACGTGCAGAAAGTTTGAGTGCCAGCTTAGGAGCTGCTGGCAAAAAGTTATAAAACAGTAGATAATAAAATAATAAAATATATGTATTTGAATTGTAACCGACGCGTCCACACACACACACATAAACTTTTTCTTTCAGGCGATAAAATTACATGTCAAATTGAATGTAACCTGCTATTTGTGCGCATTATGGTGGCTATAATTAAACCCCCGATGGCTGATGGCTGGAGGGAAATCGCCACACGATGGCTGGTCAATCATGGGTTTATGGGTGATGGCTTAAACTTTCTGCAGTGAAACGGAAATGGGAATCGAAATTGCCATCGGATCTGGATCTGGATCTGTGGGGAAATGAGTTCCGGCGCCTGGCGGATGACCTCAGTTTTGAGTATGGGTAGCAAAGCATTTGCTGGATAATACATATATGGTATAGGAAAGAGTCTTGGGGCTCTGCTATCATGAGTTATGTCTGCACCACTCCGCTTCGCGAAAATATTATTTAAATATTACTTTTCACCAATGTGCGTCCCCGCCCCCCGACGAAATCCTATAAATCAAACGAAAGTCTCCGACTGAAAGAGATCCCAGATAGAAAAGTTTCGAGGCGCAACTTTTGAGCGAAGAACAACAAGAGAGACGCCTCATATAGATTCGCAAGAATTGGGCAAACTTTAGAGGATTGCGATTTGTTTTCCGTTGAAAATGGGGGAAATGGAAAATTGAAAATGAAAATGAGAACCTGAGCGCGAGGGGTAAAGTCACCTCGTTATTTCCACATAGCCCTTTCTTCCCCTCTGAATTTCGGGAATTTGGGAGTCCCTGAGTGCTTGGCTAAGCCGAATCAATGCGATTTTTATGCTAATACAATCAATCGGTCTAATCGAATCAAACGTTTTGACAACCCAACAGCCTCAAATGGAGCGTTTTGGGGCTTGTCTCTCCTTTGTCCTTGTCCCAACGAATAAACTATCGCTGGGACAACAAGTACGCAATATGCATAAAACTTTATATGGCATTTAAATCGCTCCTGGGGTTGGTTATCACCCCTTCACCGCCCCCTTTACGGTTAAGTCCCCGGCCCCACACGGAATCCCATCCCATTTGGCTGCTTACTTCGCCTGTTAACTCGAGCGTCACAAATGCCGGAAATCGAATACAATTTGTAATTCTGATGAACAGTTGAGCAAAACTTAAGCATCGTCTGTCCCGCCTGCTGTTGCTATTTCTGTTGTTGCTGTTGCTACTTTTTCCCGTAACGCTTGTTACTCCTCCTATGACCATGGCCATTGTTGATTCTGCTGGTGATTCTGATTCTTATTGTCCTGGCTTTCCTCTTCCTGCAACTACTTTTGGCATATTTAGCCCGGCTTTCACCTTGCTTTCGCCTGACTTTCTTTATCCTCCTTGCTTTCTGTTACTATAGCTGTAGCTGTATCTGTAGCTCTCCATTCGGCTGGGTTTCCATTTCGTTATCGAGTCCTCGGCAATCGCCATGTAATGCCAAATTGGGCGACATCGTTTTATGTTTTGTTTTTGCCTTCGCCCATGGAATGGAGCAGGATTCGAGAGAGAATGAGGATGAGGATGTGGCGATGGGGAGGTGTCTACAGGTTCACTCATCAGTTGGCGCTCTGTTAAATTTCGCACACGTAGCAGCATAAAAATTGACACCGATAATTCGAGTCCCAGTGTGTGAGTGTGTAGTCAGCGGTACGTATACGCGATATAAACACGCACACGCCCCGAAAACATACATCATGTCGGAAAATTTGTCGGTCGCTAGCGGGGCAAGGAGAGGGGTGCGGGGGGGGGACAGGATGCGGGACGGAGAGGAAGCTACAGTGGGGGCGATATGTCGCGTCGCTATTTACACAAACAAAGTTATCAATTTTACACACGACCGTCGCTTCAAACTGGGATGTGCGGGGAGGCCACATCCCCCAGTACATTATTCCCCAGCGGAAGGGCTTCCCAAAGTGCTTGGAACAAGGAAAGAGGAAGAGGGGCCAAGGTAAGAGCAGCGCCTGCCAGCATTTCCATCAATTCAGTATGCAATCAATGTCCAAATCGAAGACGCAAAGCGGCGAAACCCCTCAGTCATAATAAATACAGGCGAGCTTCCATATTGAAAACTTCCCCCAAGCTAAATTCAGACGCAAAGAAAATATTTTTTTACAAACAACCAAATTTTAAATGTAATACGAATAGCATATAATATATTTTCTTGAAGTTCTATTTTAAAATTTCATGCTTTATGCAGTATATAGGAAAGTATGACTGTTGCCGAGACAAAACTTTGTTTTCCTCTCAAGAAGTCCCTTCGAGAGTGATCCTCTTCAAATGTTTTTCAATTTCACCTTTTAAAGCACACTTTTCGGGGCGCCCTGCACCAGATCAAAAGTAATCGTGGCCCACATGAACCACACTTTAAGCCCGCCCGACATTCTTGCAACAATTTCCACCCTATATATAGTAAACATTTTTCATAATTCTGCACTCTTCCCGCCCCACAGACAGAAAGCCAGCGATGAAAACAGAATTCACTTAGGGCTAAGGGAGATGGATGAGGGGCTGGAAAAAATGTCGCCGCTTGTTAAATTTAAGGAATGTTTGGCTTGTTAGTGTAAAATAATATGAGCAAAGTGGGTGAAGAAGGGGTCTCTGCTTACTGACTCAGCTTACTTAGGAGGTCTGTTGTCTATTTGATTTGGCCAGGACATGCTAAAACGGGAGTAGGTGAAGTCGGAGCAGTCGAAGAAGCACACGCCGTAGAAAGAATTCCACTCAAATTGCATTTATTGGAGAAATATTTATAATAACTTGGAAATTCAATTTCCAAAGAAAATATGCTAAACGGATTTGAGGGGAGGGTGAAGGGGGCGGAGTGCAGCCATCGATATGAGAGGTGTTCGGGGAAAAGGACTTTCCGAGGTGAGGATGTCAGACTGCGAGTGTGTGTAGCCATTCCAGTGGCTTGTGTCGTGTCAATGGCTCGTGTGTGTCGCCTGTCTGTGTGCGTGGAGAGATATGTTAGAAAATTAAAATCGACCATATGTTGCCTCATCGATTTTGATAAGTCGCCTGGCAGCACGAGCAGAGCAACATCGGGGGCGGAAGGGGGAGCAGAAGGAGGAGCAACAGCAACAGAAACAGCAACAGCACCATGGCCGCTTCATATCCGTTTCCGGTTCGACACAATGGGCGCACAAAGCGCGGCATTGTGTGTGTGCCTGTTTGTGTGTGGGTGTCTGTCGCTGCCACTTTCAATTGCAAAATAAAAAGAGCTGGCTGAAAAAGCGCCTTGTCATGCATGAGTTTCTCTGCCTTTTATTATTGATGTTGTTTTGTGTGTTATTATTTGCTGGTGTTCCATTGTTGCTCCTGCTGCCTTCTTTTTCGTGTGGGCCGATCTGTGACACAAATCAAACGCACCCTGCTAAATATTTCATAAGCACATTCAGCCACGCACCGCCAATGAAGTTTAAGGACATGCAGGACAGGAGCTGGGACGGGACAGGACCTTAACCCTCCGATGGCCCGTGGCTTACCATTCAATTTGGCTCCAATAAATGTTGCTGCAACATGTTGCTGCTGCGCCGGCGCCTGGCTGGCTCGGCTGCTCCCGCTGCTCCAGGAGATTTGCATACTGTTGGAGGTTTCGCAGGAGCAGCTCCGTTCAGTTGTTTACCGCGCCTCAAGCCACACACACGCAACGAGCGCAAAGGCAAAACCGGAAACGTGTTACAGCGGTGAACCGTGACTTCCCGTGACTCGCCGTGACTTCCCGTTACCCGTCGTGGGAAACGTGACTCGTTTCGTGTGCCTGCTCGGCTGGCTTTCGTATCTGGCGTCTCAATCGGAATTGGAATTGGAATCGCGTCATTGGAGTGACTGATTTCGAGCTGCGTGCTGGTGTCAGGCAGCGGGAATGAGTGCTCCTTACGTAGCCGTAGCGTAAGGGCAGTTACGTAAGCCAAAGGACCTCCCGACCCGCGCGGAAAACGGACACAAACGCAACGCGCTCGAATGCCCTACGTTGCGCATGAGATGGCGGCACGCAGTTCGCGCTACATTTACTCTGACCACGGCCACCGAATCTAGTCCGCTCCTAGGAAAAGGTAGCCGGAGAAGCCCAGCCCCTTCCCCCACGCCCCTGTCGAATATAATTAAGTGTATTATCGGAACGTGACCAGAGCGAAATTGCTGCCTGCGGGCGAGGCAAATGCTGCTTGGCTTCTCCTCATCCGCCGACCAGAAGCAATTGAATGGACAGCTTAGTGTGTAATGAAGAAATTACCAAAAGCTCGAATCCAGGCACCCCCTCTCTAACACTCCTCTCTGTATCCCATCCTAACGACCTGCCTCTTCCCGCCAGGACATCTACATCTCGTTGTTGTCCTGTGGGCGTCATGGTGATTGAAAACTCGACCGCATTGCGGTCTTGTCATCAGTTTAAATGAATGTGCTGCGGTTTCCGGCGCTCCGATAAGACGGAGCCCTGAGCCTAATCCCTTTCAGTTATTGTTTCTGCACAGTTGTGGGCTCTAAAGTGGGCGGGGCTGCGGACGAGTGTCCTTCATCTTCGTCTTCATCTTCATCTTTTGTCTGTGCGGCTGCCTTTCGAGTCGAAACGAAACGAAAGGAGTCGAGTTGAATTGAGTCGAGTTCCGCGATTGCCATCATTTATTTTAATTACTTTTCTGTTGTCGCCCTTCTTCCTTTTGCTCCTGCCTTTCGCCGGTGGTCCTTGGTCCTGGACCTTCATCCTGCAGTTATAAGTAATTCGAGAGCCCCACAAATTGCGCATGAAATGTTGGTGGAATACTTTATGGCGCTGCTCGTGATCATGGGATTAACCGCACCAGTCGACAAGCAGAGCCGGCGCAGCAGCCAATACTTCGGTTTCGGTGAGTACGGATTTAAATCTAATCAGACCAGAGACAACGCTCAAAGGGTTAAGCCGACCGGGGGCTGGGCAATCGCATCAGAAATGGCATAATAAATGAAAGCGGCAAGGCGGATGGTATTGGAAATCGGAAATGGGGAGTGCGAAGCAATTCCAGTTAGATTGAGGGATATGGCGGGGATTACACTAGGCCACTGATCTCGGAACGGTGGCAGGGGAAATAACCATTTTAATACTCCCCCTCTAAAGAAGCACTTATTTTTACTTTCTCATGTGGGCGCATCGGAAAATTCATTAAATCCCAATTACTCAAAATTAAAAACCCAAAAGGCTCATCCCTTAAACTTGTATCAATTTATTTGGGATTTAAGTGCTTTCAGAAAATCAAGCACTTTCATCCGCTAATTAAAGGAAAAATATATTAAATTATTTTTAACAGCTCAGCTTTATAGGTACTTAGTTAAACAACTAAATAAACTAAATTTTTAAAATAAATTACAAAGCATATTATTTAAAAAATTCGGTTTCAGATAGAAGCTATTTATGAAAATGTTACCAAATAATGAAAAATAAGATCAACATAATCTTTATTCATATAAAAATGACCTTTAAAAATTATTAAATTGACCTTTATCATTTTTTTCTTCTGTGTATATTTTGAAAAGCTATAATTAAATTCAAATATTTAAAAGGGTGTCTTACTAAAAAAGTTGCTTTACTATTTTCATGTTCTAAAAATACATTCTGGAAATTAAATCACACTTATGGAAAGCTACCTCCCTAGTTCAACTCTTTTTCTAAAAAAGTGTAGGTATTTATTAAAAAGTTCGCTATGTGTATGTATTCAATTAAACACCCCGAACTTTTAATGTAGTTGAGGGAAAAAGTTAAATTCCAATTTGTTTCGTAGCTGAAAAATGCGCTTTAGCCGAACTGGAAGCACCCCCGCTACTCCCTAATGGATAACTGATCTCCAAAGGGGATCTGAATTTGGTAATCTCCACTGCCAACTGTCCGGAATTGTTTATACTCCCATCTATTTCGCATCTCTCAACTGCGAGTGTGAGTTTGAAACAGGGCGACCACGAGCAGCTGCAATTGCTCATTTGTAATTTATGGCACCTGAACTCAGTTTAGGGCTCGCTTGGGAGACTGCAGCTCGGCAGGGGGAGGGGGAAGGGGAGGGGAAAGAAGGAGGGGGTCTCTGAGGTTCAGGAGAGGCGTTTGTCGTGGCCACTGAAGCTGCGGTTGCGGTTCGACCCGGCAATTTTCCAACTTACCACCCCCCACTTTGTATGTAAATACGCAACTTTTATTAAAAATTTTTATGTTGTTACATATTCCCTGTCGGTGCCAGAAAATGTGAGTGTGTGCGTGTGGGAGGCTGTGTGTGGGCGGGAGTTTTTTATTTTGTGGCCAGCATAAAAAGCAATTTCAGGCTGAAGTGTTTGGCCTTGCCAAAAGCAAAAGCATAAGCATCGACATACCCCATAGCCATCGGCTGTGGAGCAACAGTTTCAATTAAGTGTTTAACGTCATTTTATTGCTTGATATTTGATAGCTAAATTTGCCCAACCATAGTGGCCCAGGCACACAATGAATCCTGGCCTATAAATCAATATGTGTTTATCCACTCCATAACCATACATCCATACATCCACATAGCCACATATCCACTTATCCACAACCAATCGCAGTGCCAGTCCCTCTCCAAGCTCCATGCACAGCTGTATTTGTGTTTGTATTTGTTTAGGCACTCATGGATTATTAGCGCATTAGTTGGCTAATACATCGCAATGGCAGAGCAGCACCACCAATAGCACCACCCACATAAATCACTTGGCCGCCCAGGCGATGGATCATAAACGTGGGAATGGCTCCTCCGGGGGTGGGGGTTTGGCAAGGGGTGGAAGGGGGTGCATGCTTAAGCTCGGGCATAAATTAAGCACAAATACTCGTTAATCAAATGAATGCTGATTCCCCGCCAGCTGAGGCATCCCCACCAGCGGATTGAGCCACCCCATCTGTCCGTCCATCTGTCTGCCTGCATATCTATCTATCTATCTGTCTGACTGTCTATCTATCCGATGCTTCCTGTGTCCATCTATCTGTCTGCCTCCCAAAGCTCAGGCCCTGGAATGCACTTGAATACGTTCAGATTGACGTTCAGATACAGCTGTTTGAATGAACTACCCCCGGGGATGTTTAATGGGCAGGTCGGATTGCTAGTCAGCTGAAATGGGAACCCTTTATGTGCAAAGCAGATATCTGTATAGGGAAGAAATGGTTTGGGGATAAAGTAACAAAAAGGGGAAATAAATGTTAAATAGTTTATTATAATATTCCAGCATTTAATCAAATGAAATTTGTTTCCATAAACCCCCTAGGTCACCTGGCCGCCGCCGAGGAACTGTCCAATCTGATACCAGACAATTACGATGCCCTCGATCCCATATTCGACAACTCCACGGATCGGGAGATCATCGCTGCTCTGGGCACCACCGCTCGTCTCCACTGCCGCGTACGTCACCTGGGCGATCGAGCGGTGTCCTGGATCCGGCAGAGGGACCTCCACATCCTGACCATCGGCATCATGACCTACACCAATGATCAGCGCTTTCTGGCGCGGCACATCGACAACTCCGACGAGTGGGTGCTGAAGATCGTTTCGGTGCAGCCGAGGGATGCGGGCGTCTACGAGTGCCAGGTGTCCACGGAGCCCAAGATCAGTCTAGCCTATAAGCTGGTCGTTGTGAGTGAGTATCTAATGGTGAAGAAGGGTATAAGGTTTTTTCTAAAATCGCATCTAAGATACCTTGAATATCTTTGAAACATAATTGAAAGGGTTCATCCCCTTACTCCCACTAAACAATTTAAATCCATTAGATTCCGATTAAAATATAATATTCCCTCACATAAGCCCCATTAGCGAACTCCTTCCTAAGCCATCATAATTATCGAGTAGAAATTCCGCCCAAGTGCCAGCTCCATTACCCCCATTGAATCTCAATCGATTGGCGGTCGTGTAAGTCCATGTAGACGTTGTTTACAACTCCGTTTAGACAGCAGCCCGAGGGCGCAAAGAGCTGGGATTACTTTGACAAATTAGTTTATCAAACACCCCAGAACATCAAACGATTGATGGAGGATAAAGAGGATGGGGGATGGGGATGGGGCAGGGACCCCCATGGGCAACTTGTTGACATACCCATTAATCGAAATCCGGCCCTGCTCTTTGACAGCCTCCAAGGCCCAGATCCTGGCCAACCGCGAGCTGTTCATCCAGAGTGGCAGCGACATCAATCTGACGTGCATCGCTCCCCAGGCGCCGGGACCCTACACGCACATGCTGTGGCACAAGGACACGGAGCTGGTGAGCGACTCCTCGCGCGGCGGCATTCGCGTGGTGTCCGAGCAGCAGATGAAGACCAGCAACCTGGTGATATCGCGGGTCCTGCACACGGACTCCGGCAACTACACCTGCTCCGCGGACAACTCGAGTGAGTACCCAATAAGTGCATCCTGCATCCTTGCAGTCCATCGCTAAAGTTAATACCGAAAATGAAATTCAAATCCAATTAGGCCTTGATGAATCTGTCAGTTTTACAACACACCAATTTAATTTTATTAAATAGTTAATTACTTTTTAAACATGTCACTAAGTGACTCTTATTAAATATTTATACATGTGCGCATGACTAACGAAGAGTAGTTGCATATATAAACAACATAAATTAACCATCAGATATTGAAAAATAAAGTAATTTAATTGTTTGTTATGTGCCTATTTATATATGTATATTGTGTTTGGCTGCAACAAGGGCTTCCTTTATTGATTTTTTAAAATAATAGACGATAATTTTACCTAAATATCCTTACGTGATTTAAAGTACACTGTAAAATAACAACATAAAATATTAATTTTATTAGTGCTCAACTAATTCACAGAATCAGTAACTAATTAACAAATTATGTCAGGGATTTATTTAAGTTAACTTGGGAATTTGTAAATTTATAAAAATATCATGGTTAAACTTAAGAAAATATCTTAGAGAAATATTCTCAAATTTAATATCGAAAAGGATTTTTTTTTTATACTGAAAGAAAAATGTCTGCTATGAAAGTCTTTACCTTTAACTATTATATATCCTTGATCCCTAAATGTTTTTTAAAGCTGGATTGAAAAATCATGTTACCGTAAAATCGATATGGCCATGTAAATTTCGACCAGGTAAAATTGATCTTAAATAATGTAAAATTGATCTACGTTTCATATCGATTTTTTTTTTTTGGTATAAATGTAAAGTAGCCTGGTCAACTGATTTACTCTAAACCATATTTTTTGTAAAACAAGCTAGTTCAAATATTTAAATTCCTACCTTCAATAAGTAATGATTTTATAATATTTTTTCCAATCCTTCAACCCCTTTTTGCCACCACCTCTTTCCTACAGATTCTGACAGCGTCTTTGTGCATATCATTAAGAGTGAGCAGCACGCGGCCATGCAGCACGAACTGGGGTCGAGGCTGGATCTGCCCCCCTTGCCCCTGCTGCTCCTGGCGGTCCTCCTGGTCGTCCTGCTGGCCCCCTCCCCCCTCGTCCCCCGCACACCCCACTAAGCCGAGCCAAAGTCGAGCGGCAACTTATGTTCGATGTCTGGGATCCCGGGAGCCGGGTAAGTCGGTGATTTTTAATGCCGCCATCAGCTCAGGAGTCGTAGTCATCATCTCGTTACAGGCCACGCCCCCCGTCGCAGTCACCGCCCCCCTGGAGAAATTGCTGGATGGAGGTTAACGACGTCGATGTCGCGTTGTCTTGTAAATATGTAAATCGAGTTTTTGTTTATGTTTGTGTTTTGTGGCTCAGTCTCTAAGTATTTTTATACGTAATTAAGTAAATAGGTCGAGAGTGCATATGTGGCCGCACATATGCGTGGCCCTCTAGCATATAGCGAATATGTCGGATACATTATGTGCACACGATCGCAAGCCTAGAGATACCAGAAATCGAATCGAATCGAATGCGTAACGAATGTAAATAAATGTTTAATCTTAATAATAGATAGGCGAGATCTAGATTAATTATGATGAATCGTGGGCAATTTAATTTGCCCGCCGCCCAATGATTGATGGTGATATGAGTGTGACCCGCTTCGCCCTCTGGCCAATTCGATGCCGGCTTTGACATCCTGGGCCTCGGATTATGGCGCTTAATTGCCAGGGGGCGAGGGGAGACCGGGGTTTCGAGCGGTAATTGAAAAACGATAAGGTCAGGTCGGGTCATCAGTGGCCGTCTGGCCTCTGGGCTTCGACACGAGGGAACTTCAAAGGCGGAACGGAACACTTTCGATTTCTTTTTTTTGGGAGCGTCGACAGGTGTGCCTGAAGCAGGGTAATTGAAACATTTGAAGCGTTCATAATTCACACTCCTCGCCGGCAATTACAGCTGAAGTTCTCGGACAAAGTTTTGGGCCACAATGGGGATACCAGAGCTATCTCTGGAGTAAGTACACCTGAAAGCAGGGGATTCGGTGACAATTGCGGCAGCTTCAAAGGCGCCGCAAAGCAGGCGAAAGCAGACGAAGCAGCACACACAATGAGTAATGGCCGGAGAATGGTAAGTAGAGGGAATAAGGACTCGCAAGGAAGGAACAAGCCGCATAACGCATCTCCTTATTGCCAAGTGTTCGCTGAATTTTGCATAAGGTGGTGGTAATTGAAATAAAAGACGTTCCCAGCCGCTAATGGGTCTGCACGCAAGGACTGCCGGCTCCTTGTCCCAGCTCCTCGTAACCGCAAAGTTCCCTTGAGCTTTCGCAGGAGCAGCAAAGGCAAGGCAGCACCAAAGTAGGCGAGTAGCATCCATCACAATCCGGCGAAAGGAGAGGGTTTAAACCGGCGTAAAAGGGGGGCGTACATGGGCATAAGCATGTCGTGGAGGCCGCTCCTTCTTTTCCCCCTGGCATTTCGAAAATCTTTGGGGAATCTTACGCATCTGAAACACGCGCTGCCTGACAGTCACAGGCACCAGTACCAGTCGCCAGTCCCTAGCCCATCCCATCCCTGCCCCTCCTCGGATTCCGGAACATAACCCCTTGGAAGGACGCTTCTCGGGTTCGGCTCAATGAATTGCAAGAGGGTCCGTCGGATGAGGGATCCTTGGACCTTGGGTTGTGGTGTTGCTTCACCTTCACTCATAAATTGTACAACGAGAAATAAATCAAACCCAGCCTCGACTCCGGACTCCGGGCTGCTCTGCTGCCTGAGACGCTGTCAGTAACAAATCATGCTCAGGGCTGCAGCCCAGTAGGAGCCACATTCACTGCCAGGCAGACCCGTAGTCGTATTCGCAGTCCTTTGCGTACTCGGAGCCATATCCGTAGCCTTTGGCGCTGCCTTAACCGGAGCCATTGCTTGTAGACTTGTTTACGGGCTTAATACGCTGCGCCGGGCAACAAAAGCAAAGGCTGGAGAAAGGCCCCAGGATTGTATTGCGACTACCAAGTACCCACCTCCGGGGCATACATCGTTGAACTTAATCAGTTTAGCGATTAGTTCTATTGAAAATTTAATGTTCTTCATAACTAAGCGGGTTAGAAGATTATTTTTTTGTACATGATTGGAATGGAATTAATGAAAAGTAAGTATGCATGTCTAGCAAACCTTAAGCCTTTTTGGAGAGGTCTGGAAATAATAATGGTGAGAATACAGGTTAATATCGTTAAACTCATAATAGAATCTCAAATCGATTGGAATTTACAAATATCTTACCTAAAAGGTTTTCCCTAAAATCAATGAACAGCTTAATCATGATCTTCGTCTAAAAAATTAGTATTTTGGTAAAAGCTAAATAAGTGAAGATCAAAATACCAAACGGCTTTTCTCGTTAAATTTATAATAAAACTTCCAATTAATTGGCATTTTAGTTTTTTTTATTTTTGGCTCCATTACCTTCGAATTTAGTTCCAATTTTAATCAAGTCATAAGGTATTTTAAAAATTCTTTTTATTATAAAATATTGTGGTCCAGATCCTAAATTGTATTACCTTACCTCAAACTGGCACAATTCAATAATTCCGTTTCGGCACCGAAGCAATAACTGCTGGAGTCCTTTGTCAAAAGATTCATCGACTTGCCATAACAATGCCAAGTTAGGACCTGCATACATGGTTGTCACGTAGAGACACCTTTCAATTCACATCTGCTCTGCAGGCCACCAGTTCCCATTCCTCCACAGATTTAATTAAGTTAGAAGGCTGCACATGGAAAATTGACATATGAATTCGAATGAAATAAAATACCTCGGGCGATCTTTTACACATTTTAGCTATGACCTTAATAGGCTGCATCTAATTTAGCTAAGAGTGTTTTTAGTTTCATAACGAAAACAGAAACTGATCAATTATGATTAGTTGAAGTTTCCCCGGCTATAAATAAAACATTTCTAACGCTGTCAAAGTTTTGCGAAGGCGGAAAACAAGACGCCGCCTTATGCTGCGAGGTAGCAGGTAGAAAAAGTGCGTATACGTCCTGTTGGCCGCTTCTCTTCTGTTCGTATGTGTGCGTCATCAGCAGCAGAGACAGAGACAGTAAGGGGCGTTGGGAAGGGGGCGGGGCAGGGAGGAGCCTAGAATCAACAGCAGGAGCAGATTCGGAACCAGAATCATCGGCGGGCGGAAGTGCGGAAGTGCTGGCTGTGCGAACACGACGACTACAACGACAACAGGGACAGGCTGATGGGCCCAAGGAGGGAGCGGGACAGCCTCTGGAGCGACAAGGACAGAGTGTTGAGAAACTACGGGGCGTAGACGCGCCGGAAAACATTTAATTACTAATGAGTTTTTCATGCTGCATCTCTGCATGTTGGGAGGAAAACGCTTTAAAAACGTGGCAAAAAGTGGCGCGGAACTAGGGATTTTTAATTTGCTAATTAGCTAGATAACAGCAGAGCCCCAAATTTGATTGATTGGCGGGGAGCAGGGACAACAATCAATTATTTAGCCAGCATTTAGCAATTGATTATCAGGTATTAGGACCTGACAACCCGTAGAAAGCGGAATGGGCCCCATCTCTGAGCTCTTCATCCAGCTGGCATGCATAACTTATGACCAACCAAACGGGATAGACTAAGACACACACAGGAAAGTTTGTCCAAAACAATGACATCTCTCGACAGCATTTAAAAGGCCTTAGTCATCGCTAGTCCCGACTTGCTAGTGCCATCCTCCCGGAAAAAGCAAGGGGAAAAAGTTTTATCTTCGATATAATATTATTGGGGCATAACTCTGTCGGTCATAAATCAAATTAGAAGCCCGTTGACACTTGGAAACACATAAGAAATGCAAAAGATTCTATTAAATATACAACCGATGGATGGAGCCGCAGAGACAGTGGAGCAAGAAACTAGAGCAAACGGCAGGGTAATTGAATTATCAAATACCCAGCACCTCAACGGAGCAACCGAAGGCCAGTCCAATCGATATACCCCTTTCCGCATCGAAACGAGGGTATCTCCCGGGGCCTAGGAAAACATTTATCATGCGATTTAAGTTGGCCACGACTTTTGCACAAGAGAGATTTAAGTGATTTGCTGACTGGCTTTAAAATCAAAGTGCGGATAATGAATGGCCCGGTTGGTTGGTTGGTCGGTCGGTTAGTCGGGTTGGTACTTTCGGTCCTCTAGTTGGTCTAGTGGCCCGGCTCTGTTTGATTTAGCCAGCCCGAATTGTTTGTTTTCGGCTCAATTTAAGTTTTGTGGCAGTGCACAAAAGTGCAAAGTGCAAAGTGGCAGGCATTTTGCGGCAATTGCTACAGAATGGCATCGAATCACAGGGCCCGAGGCTGTCATTCCTCGCATGCGACACGCGATTGTGCCCGCTAACTGCTTTTCTGGGTCCCAGAACTCACTGGACTGGGAGTTGGAGATGGAGTTCCGGAGGAGCTGGTGTCGGACCATGTAGTTTAATCTGCAAACAAAATCGTTTGATCCATATCATCAAAGCGGATGAGGAGGTCAGATGAGGTGGAAACGGAGTGTAACTGACAAAGCGAAAAAGCAACTGCACGGAGCACTCGCTCCTTACAATTGCCCCCCGGCAAGAGGTTAATTTCCCCCAGGAAGCGCCCCAATGGCTCGATGGCCTTAAAGCAGGAATAGCGTCGGCTAAGTAAACTCTCACATTAACACAAAGCCAATCCCGATCCCGAACCCAAACCCGAACCCGGACCAAAAAACCAGTTAGGACGTCGTCTATGGGCGGCAGTCCAACAGACCATCAGATACCCGGTATTCTCCATTTCCTCTTCTTTTGAGGAAAAAAGGACTAATTAGAAATCAGATGGATGAACCAAAAAGGAAACTGCAAGAATATAAATGTAAAGTTGTAGATACTATATGTATGTCTACTAAAGTAGATTATTAGATGGCCATATGCATAGTTGAAATATAACTAAACAAAAAAGTTCTCTATAAATTTAAATAAATACTAAATTATGTTACACAAATTATTGCGTTTAATAAACGTATACAATTGTATTTTTTTTCTGTGCATTTTTAATGGTAATTAATAACTTTCGTTTAATTTTATATCTTTTTATTTTATTAATTCAATTTAATTTACTTTAAGTGCCGTTAAAGGAAACTTTAAACTCTGATTTCCCATACGATTTCAAGGTTTAACCCTACTTTAAATTTAACAAACGGACGAGAAAACGGCCCTAAATGTATTACTTTATTCTTTTAAACTCGTTCAATTAACTTACCTATTTTATTGGTATATTTCTATATCTCAGCACTATAAAGAATACCTGCTTATTTAAATCATATTTTTACAGCTTCTTTTAGGCGTCAAACTCTCAACTTGAAAGACCTTCCAGCCCAGCCATTAGTAATCTTATTTACGATGGCGAGTCTACCCTGAAGATTTACGCATACTGGGTACAAAAAGGCGAATTCTGTGCGGGCCCACCTGCTTGGCAGGCCTCCAGTTGCAGCCTCTGCCTTCTGCTCCTTGCGGCTGGCAAACCGAACAATGTGAAATTACCGCCCTGAAATACGGACACCCGCTGAGATTTTATAGCAGTCAACTTTGAATTATTAAATATGTATTTCCAGCCACGCCAGAACCAGAGACTCAATCTCCAGCAGGAGCGGAAGTCGCAGAAGGAGCAGCGAAGTAAAAGGCGGAGAAGTGCTAACGTGCGTTAGGTTCAAGTTTAAAGGGATATTCGGGGGATATTTCTGTGGGACCCTTTTAAAATGGGGATATTTTAGCTATGGGGAATAGAAGAGGTCCTTTTAAGCTTAGCTATAAAAAGTTACCATAACTAAGCAGAGCTTTCCACAGCTTAAAGCTCGCGCCCGAAAGCTCCCGAGCTTGGGATGAAGGAAAGTTTCGACTTAAATTATTTAGGCCTTGACGGCTAATCAAAGCTCTGCGGGATGCGGCCGCATAATGAGTTCCAGTTAGGACCTGCGATGAGATGACATCCCTCCCTTTTGATGAAGCCCTGCCTTTCGCATAAAGCAGCCAGCCAAACTTCCCCATTCGCTGGGAGACAAATGACAGACCATTAGGCAGTTATTGCCCCACCGCCTGGCAGTCAAAGCGGCAAGCACATTAGCAGCTTCCTGTGCACAGCCTGCTAATAAATATACACCTCAACGTCACTTCGCCCTCGCTGTTCCTTCCTCTTCCCTCCCACTTCCGCATCCTGTTTTCCATTGCCCCGAAACCCCCACAAAAACCCCACAATTCACATGCATATTCATAAGCTGTTTGCGACGGCGGCTGAGGGGGTAAAAATATTTTCATAAACATAAATTCTCATTTCTGTTGCATTTCCTCGATCGCCTTTTGCCTTGTTTTGCACACTTTCGGCCCTTTTATCTCTTTCGCCTCTGCGTAATTTCTTTCGCTTGGCCTGGCCCAAAGCTGCACTGCAAGAAACGGGGGGCAGTTCCAGTGGATATCCCTTAATTATCGGAATTACACATTGAATACGAGCTGGTTTATGCAAATATCCCGGCGAACCCCCTTCGTTGCTGTTGCTTTCGGCTAATCTTTTTCCATTAGGTGCAGCTTGTCCGTGTTTCTGTGTGTGTTCTTACGTCCTTACATTCGTGCTGGCTTCGGTGTGTGTGTGTGTGTATTTGTTCCGCATTTAAATTAAAATTGAATTTCCAGGATGCAAGTATGTATACGAGCACACACACACACACCACTCATATTTTCGAGTACAGCTGGGTTCAGGCTTATAAACTCAGCTCTTTAATCAATATTTTAATTGAATTTCGACTATTCGCTCGAGTTTCTTTAAATCAATATGTTTATCTCTTTGATCTAAATATAGAAAACGCAGGCTTCAACATTAATATGCATTTTATGTGGCTTAAAGCTTGGTTTGCACCATATCCATGTGTATTACGTATACGCCATGTTAACTTTAATAATTGTGAATGCCAATTATGAATGATAAGCTAGGACTAATTGAATAATAAACTACTCTTACCGCACATTGAATGAGAATTATAAGCTTTATTATTAACATTATTAAGTATACGACGCGTAAGACAGCTCAAACTGTCAGTAGTATGAATATCCTTTATGGCCAATTCGTTTTTTTATAAAATAACCTGTATTTTTTCCGCTTATGCAAAACACAAAGTGATAATGGCCGCTGTTATTCTTAACTGCCATTGAGCTTTCGGGACCCCTTGTGCTAATATTTTGACCGCACTTGTTTAAATACGAGTGTGTACACCTCGCTGCCACCTTTTCTCGCCTCTTTTGTCCAGTGCATGTAAGCTTTGGCTTGGAAGTTGTTCCAGCTCCTGCTGATGTTGCTGTTGCTCTTGCTTTGGTGTTGCTGCTGTTGGTGTTGCTCTTGCTTTGGTGTTGCTGCTGTTGTGCTGCTGCTGCGCTCGCTGCTCCGATTCGCCGGCGCTTTTTCATTTGCAGCTCGGGCTTCTCCGGCTTTCTGCTTGTGCTCCT